>CM036940.2:76352198-76952198 GCA_020352615.2 Yoshiicerus persimilis
GTGGTAGCTCAGAAAATGATCGATGCTGGAAAGGAAGGATCAATTGTCAATATTTCTTCAATCGTAAGAAGAAAATAATTTTAAATTACATTAGAAACTACAAATTATAAAAATATTTTGTTAAAAATATAATTTAGTTTGACATATTATGAGAATGTAAAGAACGGAAGGATTTTATGATTTAGACACAATTGCAAAATAAAATGCAAAAATATTTATTTCAGTACTTTCAATAGCTAATTACTACCGTTTTTGCATTTCAGGCAGCAAAAAGAAATATGCCCGGCACTCCTGCCTATTGCGCTTCTAAGGCCGCATTGGATATGATAACACAAAGCATGGCGGTTGAATTGGGTCCACAAAAAATTCGTGTGAACTCCGTCAATCCGGGACCTGTCGACACGGATATGTTGCGAGATGGGATGGCCAATGTTGATCCTGCCTTGACAAAAAGTTTTATGGCAAGAATGCCAACGGGAAATTTAGTTACCCCAATGCACGAACTTGTCAACCTTACGTTATTTGTGTTGTCTGGATTGGCGAAATCGATGACAGGAAATTCTGTCGTCATTGATAATGGCTATCTGACAACATAGATTTCTCCAAGCTTGAAGAAAACTCATATAATTCTGAACATCATTGAAAATTGCAATAAAAAGTAATCTACCGAAATTTCATAACTAGGCAATCGCCACGTAATTATTTTGCATAATATAGCTCAAATAACCTCATTGTATGATATTCTGAGTTGAAAAGTTACCGGATTTTGTGCAATAACTTTTTCGAAATCGGAAGATGCTGATTTAAGAATTGACAACAGACCTGTTGAGTTTTCAGCATAAATTAAGAAAACCCATTTAGAAATATCTTGAAAATATGACCCCCTTGATTTATGATTTTAAGCATGACAAAAGTCTAGTATGTTTATTCTTTCAAAAGCTTCAAAAAAAATTCCAGTGTACTCCGCAAGTGAAAAATTAAATTAAAATGGCAATAAAAAATTTAATTTAAAATGGCAAATTAAAAAAGCTTATTATAGTTTTGTTGTTCTTTTGTATAATTTATCCAGGTTTTAGAACCTAAAATCTGTATCAACCGGTATAATGATATGTGTACCAATATAGCTTGATTTTCCAAACGTGTTTAAATTTCACTATTATTTTGAAGCGTCATTGTTGTGAAGTATTTTTAAAGTACGGTTCTTACAGAGAATATCAGATATTGCAAAGAGAATTTAAATATAGGACACTAAATATGGGTCATGGGAAACACGTAAGGCGAAATCATGCTAAGTATTAATTATTTTACTGTTCTACTGTAGACAACTGTTAAACTACTGTAAGCGAGGCGAGAAGCTAGAATGACCTATCCTATGCACTAGGTTGTGAATCGATAGAAATCGATAAATCCTCCTAAATGGTCTGGTAGTGTGGGAATTCCATTCGTGCTGCATACTTACTTCCACTACTACACTGTGTAATGGAATTCAGCTGTTTTGGCATGGGTCGTATTTTTAAAGATCCTTTTCATTTATTTTATGTATTATAGTACAAATTTACAAAAGTATAGACATCCGTGTCTGTTGCCGTAAACATGTCAGCTAAAAATGAAGACTAATCTGTAAAAGGCAACCACAAAATTGTAAAGTAATACTTACTCAGAGATTTGTGATGGAGCAGGGTTTACTTTTTGCACTTGTTTTTGCTGTATTCTTTAACATTGTAAGTTGACTTTTAATCTAGACTAAATAAGTTTAAATTTAAGTATACTGAAAAAGTTGTCAATTAAACGTGTTTTATTATTTTATTTCAGTTATTTGATGTGCTACTCATAAGTTCCTCCTGCTGCTACATCCAAGACGAAAAAGTCAAGCAGTCGCGAATAGGAAATAAAAAATACAAAGCCAAAAGACGGCAAAGCGGAAATAAGCATCAAACTAAAAATCCTGATTGCGAAAATGGAGATAAATCTATAGATTACATTGAAATTAATCATTTCAGTGCCAATTCTCAGGAAAGAAATAAAAGCAATGAAATTGAATATTACGGGGAGGATGACATTACTAACCGTGAAATTAATTCCCAACTAATAATTCCTTATTACTTTCATATATCTGACATATTTTTAAATGAATGAATTTTATAATTTAGAAATATTTGGTACAATGATTTCGTTGGTCCTACAATTCTGTGATCTTGGGTGCTCGCTGCTGTTGGCTTATGGAATCTATTATGTATGTATTCCGAGTTTCTTGTAATTATTTGCTAAGTTCTTATAAATGGATGGAAATAATAAATACAATAGGAAATTTCAATTATTAAAGAAAATTAATTTTAGGAAATGGAGATTATCGTCGTTATATGGCTCTTTCTTTTTCCAACAATTTTCTTGGTGTCTACTCTTTGGATGGTAATTTTTGCTGTGTGCTGCACAACCAAAGAGCGCAGAAATAGAGAGGGGACCCAGGCCTGTAATTCATGTTGTTTCTCAACTTCTGTAATAAATATAATTTATTTTGCACTGGGTATAGCATACTATTGCACTGAATATTAGAGAGTAAGTGCAGGGTTGACGCATCACATATAACTTAAACTTATCACTTAGCACATATAATTATAAGTTATATGTCAAAAATTGTCTCGTTGGTTACATATAATTAAAATTATAAGTTACGTCATAAGTTAAAAGTTTCCGTTAGATGAAATAAGATTTCCATGGTTACGGAAATTTTGCAACATACATCTTGTACTACTTACGTTATAAGTTTAGTCAAAGTTGCCCTAACTCTCATGTGACGTAACACATAAAACGTAAAACTTGTAAATTATATGTTATAAGTGATATGCAGAGGCCGATACGTCAACGTTGCCCTGACTATCTATTGAAAATACGAAGTAATTTTTTTAAATCCCTGTTTCTAATATGTAATGTTATTATTATTAATATTTATTTATTTATTATTGTTATTACTAGCATTGTAAGACATATATAAGATATGCGAATTTTTTGGGAAGTTTAATACAGGCTATTTCTGCTGCATGCATAACATATTTTCATTATTTTCATAAATATTACTAGAGGTTTATATGACTATATGATGTTGGTTACCTTTGTTGACTAAATGATTTTGTATTTTGTTTTCGCTACATTTAATATTTACACTTATATGATCTATTAAACTTGACTGTTTCTTCACATGACAAATAAATTACATTTACATGATGTTAAACAGTAAATACCATCCGCCCTCTCATTTGTCAAACTATGTTAATTATAATGATATTTCTTCCAATTGTATTTTAACTAGAAGTAATAACTACAATTACTATGATGATAAATATACAGTACCCAGCTATTGAAAGAGGTCTTTCTATTTAATGAGTATTAATGAATGGTTAAAATTACCCCCTGAAATTAAATGTATTAATAATCTTAAATGTTGTAAGTTAAAACCTATCTTCTAATGCAGCAATAGAATGAACATATCGATGATGTTTATAATTATTTATGCAGAAAATTCAGATGAAAAAAATGTAACCATCCATTGATAATATTAGTCCTTAGCAATATACCTAAGTGTATGTCCACTTAAATGATTATATAAGACCGTAATTGATATTTCCTTAGTTCGCTTTTTGCTTGACTGATTATATGATTCTATTCTTGTCGATGTAAAACCCTTGTTGCAAGGAAATTGACAATAAAGTACATATATATTTATTTGCTATACTCTCATGTACTACTTACTTGCCTTACTCTGACATTCTAGTCGATGATAATGTTGGATCACCACCGGTGATATAATAAATACTATCAATCTCCACATTTGATAAGTTTAACGATGTATTTGGTATATTTCTTCCTGTCAACGATTGTAGGATTGTACTTAAAGAAACTATTATTATCACTAATTGTAATTTATTGTAAGTATCACTAATTATGGCCCCATGGGCAAATTAGCCCGAGAGGGGCGACATCCCTTAAATAAATAAATAAATAAATAAATAATAAATACTATCAATAATAGTGAAAGATATTAAATATAAATATTGTAGTATGCATATAAAACGCACTAGCGAAATCAAAAAGGAGAAACGGAAAACATTAGAACATCTTAACTCCAGTCATAAAACTCTTTATTGTACTTTAATATTTTTTAAACTGTTTGACTATTTATTCGGATGTCATTGATGTAAATTAAAAACTGCTAATAAAACAAGGTAAACACTCAATGCCTATCATTCATAAATGGCGAACCGTTTATAATAGTACTTGTCAGAGCATTGTTAAACTACTCCTTGTTTTGTGCATTGCCTTTGCTGTTGTGGTATTGTAATTGAATAACTGCGTAGGTAGTAAAAAGACTGGCCAACTGTAAAACAAAAGAGACTTAGTTTACAAGGAAAATATTTTAACAGTATTTTATGACATGTGTATTGTGTGATACTTTTTTGCATTCATATAATGTGGCATTCAATATTAGTTATAATATTTGTGAGAAGTTAATCAATCACCATTTTTGCAGAAGTTTGGATTAAATTTGGATTATTGTTTTTGGGGTAATTATATATAACATATTGCTTTAATGAACCAAATGCTTAACTGGTATACTTACCGTTCCAATGAAGCCATACGTGATTATAAGCAGAGAGCCACACCCAAGACCTATCTGGGTGAAGGCAGAATCCCATTTCAGCAACTTGCATAACCTCTTTTTTGTAGAGGACTCAATATCACTTTCACGAGTGCTTTCATTACATAATTGTTCCATTTCGTATGAGAACAACCAATCCCGCAATGTGCCCGCCTGAATTTCAGGGAAATAATAAACTTTTCAACTTTATACATATATTTCATTTATTATTCATTATAAAATAGGCATCTCACCTTACGATTTGCTTCCGCAGCAACAATTACCATAAAGAGAATAATGGCTATATGTACAAAGAACAATAATTGCTTATCTTGGTGGCCTTCAGGAAGAAATAATAAATGAAGTAGCCAGCAAAGGAATGCTGTAGTGTAAAATGCGACGAAGTTCCCAAAAAAAGAATTAATAAGACCCGTTGATTTTCGAATGTAGAGGTAGTAGAGAGAAATCTGTAATTATAAAATATGTAGATTAAAACATGATATTCAATAAATTATAAAATGAAAAGATTTTTTAAATGTGCCAACTCTTTATCCCAGCCTTGCCAACCTTTTTTATATCTGATCTTGAATTATTCAGAAGTAGTGAAAAATGTTTGCAGCATTTAAAAACGTAAAATGACGACATAAAAGTTAATAGCAGCATTATTTCGTACACATAACCAGAATATAAATCAACAAAGATGTATACTCCATGCAACATTTTTAGTGGCAAAGGTAATGCATCGTAGGAGTAGTTAGCAGGGGTACATTTTATATGATAGAAGCATTGGATAATGCCAATACTGCTTGACTTATCATTTCCTAGTTGAATGAGTACTCCAATAATGTAACTGGCTTCATAGGCAATCCACATTGCAGTTAGTAATATAACTGCATTTTGGCGTACCTGAAAATTTGAATTACACTTCAATAAACTAAGTAACATTTGTCTTTTTTTCACTACATTTTTCAAAAGCTAATTTTTTATAAATTAAGTGTAAGGCAATACGTAATAATTCCCCTGGAACATTCTTAGGTTTTATTTGCGAATTTATTCTTACCATTTCGTTTTGGGAACCGCCCTGTTGTGAAAGATCTAGCAGATCGCTTATAATTGTCCTTTTTTTCCATACAGTGTAAATGAAAAGAAAGAAGAACGCCAAATAGGAACAATGGATTATTAAAATCAAAATCGTAGGAGGATCTGCATAGGCTTGCGATGCAGTTGTGAATGTAAGAACAAAATTTTGAAAATTCATTATATAAATTAATATAGTAACATTTGCTATCGCTGTACACGCCTGCATTCAAAACCAAATTTCCAATTAAATTTAAGAGAATTGTAATTATTCAACTTCAAGTTTATTTTCGATGATACGTATTCAACGTATATACTTAATTACCTTTTGAAAAGTATTGGTGTGGATCACGTACAGATTATCCATTCTTTTTATTGTGAAAGGAGTTACACAAGTATAATAACATATTTTGAACACTAAAATCAAATACTGAAATTCATTCTTTATTAAATTTTCGTCACCCCTATTAAAATGGTTTTCTAACGCTTTCGAAAATCGAAGGGGAAATTTAGAAAGGGAGTGCATGGCTACAGGAGCAAAATAGTTGAAGTATTTCCTCTAATGAGTCGGCAATGTAATAGAGGATTTTATGACAGTTTAGTATTGTTTTTTTACGCACATTTTTGGTTGATGAGAACAGCCTTGCAAAGTTGACGTGCACGGAATGAATAACAACCACAGCTAATGAAATTGTATCATTGCAAAATTATTAGGATGCACTTAATGCATTGTAGTTCTCACTCGAAACTTCGATTGCTGGCCAGTAAAGATACTTAAAAATTGAATCATATCTTTGCTAGACTTTATAAAATCAATAATCAATAATCATTTATTTGTCGCATTGGCGTCCTACAGGCAATTAACGATCTTGCTAAAAACCATTTCATATTACTACAAAACTTTGTGTAAAACGAGAAGGCACTTTTACAATGTTACAAAACCATTAAAACCAAATTATTAGTATGGCTGTAGATTAGATTTTTCAATACCGCTGTAATAGTTCAGATGTAAATACACCTTGCATGCTGATTGTGATTATATTTGGTGCGCGTTGTTTCCAAAAATTAATTTGAACAGTGGATACGAGCTGACGTGCATGTGTCCGAGCCAACTAGTGCAATCCGCCAGGTATGTATGCCTGGCTAGCCAAATGAGGCAAGCGTTGGTTTCCTAGGCAGGGAGACCCTTGACGTTTCAGCCAAATAGTGCAATATATTAAAGAGAACTACTGCATTATTCAATAAATGGTTTTCTTATTTATTGTAGATAGATAGTTTATTGGGCATCATAATATAGGCCACAGCCCACAAACACATAATCAAAGTACATTTGATATATTTTATATAAGAGTTAAATAGTAAATGGTTAATAATTAAATATTTTACTCGTTTATAATCCAGGCTCTTAATCTAAGCGCCTGAATGACAAAATTATGAAAATTATGAACTTCAATAGCTGATTCAAATTTAAGGAAATAGTGGTAATTTTCATGCGTACAATATTCAATACCCGGTAAGTAGTGCTTTCTTAATGGAGAGTAAATTCTACATTTAGAGAGAAAATGATACATATCATCAAAATTATTTTTACCAATATTACAAATAGAGCAATTTTCTTTAGGTGAAAAGGAATACTTATTGCCATATGAAAATATTCGAAAAAATTCCTTGCCACTTAGTCTAGCCTGACTGACAACTCTTATTTTATCTAAAGATACGTTCAAACTCAAATAAGTTTCTATGTTAGGGAATTCTTTAATTTTAAGATATATATTGCTGTACGACGAATTACCGGCTCTCTCTCTGTCACTAAGGAAAGACACCTCCTCAGCCTTACATATTATGCTTGATAAGTTTTGCAAAACAAACGTAGCAGATTGAGATTCCCACACATTTAAAAAACCTAATTTGTCTAGGGCATTTCTTAATTGGTTAACCCAACTAAATTTACAGTTTTTGTCACCGGAGGCCAGCAGTATCTGTCGATTGTAGATAAGTTTTGGTAACCTGTCTTCTTCCATATTTAATAATTTTAACCAGAATAAAATAGTTCGTTTTAAGAGAATAACAAAACTTGATTTACGACCGCATTCTAATCTGATCATAAAGAAAGATTTGTGCAGTAATGTTCCAAAAGAGTTAGTTTAGCTTTCAGGTTACCGGGATTGTCCGCTATTAAACAAAAATCGTCGGCGTAAGCCAGTATATGAGATTCGGATTTATGATTTATACTTACTCCTCTAAGGTTAGAACTTTTGAAAATATCTTCTATGTCATGCACAAATAGGCAAAACAAAAGCGGCGACAGGATTTCCCCCTGTGGACAACCTTGCGTGTAGTTTATTCCGTTTGATAAGCCTTCTGTAGTTCTGACTTTCATCACAGCTGATCCGTAGAGATTTGATAAGATGCGTATTAATTTACTGCTAACGCCAAGGTCGTACAGCCTCTGCCACAATAAATTGTGGGGTAGCGAATCGAAACATTTGGCAAAATCAATAAAAACTGCGTAAAGTCTTCTTTTTCTACGTAATCTAAAGTTGATGATACTGGATAGTGAAAAGATGTGGTCAGAACAGCCTCTTCTTTTTCTAAATCCGGCCTGACATTCAGGGAGTATGCCATTTGATTCCGCCCAGTTCATTAGTCTTTCGTGTAAAATACTGGTGAAAACTTTTAACATTACGTTTAACAGTGAAATTCCTCTGAAGTTTCCCAGATCATCCTGATTTCCTTTCTTATACAAATTGATTACTTCAATTTCGGACCACTTAGCGGGAAGGTTTTCTGTCTCCAGTATTTTGTTTAATAGTTGCAAGAAATAATTTCTCCATACATCGGGTAGACCTTTTAAGAATTCATTAGTGATTTTATCTGTACCTGGACATTTGTTATTTTTACTTGCTTTTAAAACACTTTCCAATTCTGCATAAGTAATTGCACTTCCAAAGTCATAGTTTACTGCATCTTGAAAAGTTGTAGCTGTTGACACAGTTCGTTCTGGCATTTTTTGTTTGTAAAATTCTTCCCAACAGTTTACTGGGATATTACTATGCTTAGGTGGGTGATATTTTGCAGATCTGTATATTTTCCAGAATTCTGTGCCTTTTTTGTCATTTTCCAATTTTGTTTGTAGGTTTGAATAGTAATTTGTTTCTTTTTCTTTCAACATTTTCTTATTTCGAGATTTCATTTGAGAATATTTAGTCCAGTTTTCGCGGGTAGAGTACTTTTTGCAAAAGTTTAATAGTTTATTTTTGGCTTTCTTGGCTTCAATGCATTCTTTATCCTCCCAAGGCTTCAAATAGGAAGTTTGGACTACAGGAGCATACATAAGCATTCCACACTGATCAGCTGATTTGATTATAGAATCTGTCATGTATGCATACAAACGTTCAACAGTATCAGATTCATGGTATACAGGCAAAGGTAAATTTTCCTGAAATTTTTCCATTAAAGAATTGTCCCATTTTAATTTCATTACTTTTTTGGATTTGTTACACAAAGCTTCAGTTTGAATGGCCGATATTATTAATTTTAGTTGTATTTGTCTATGGTCTGATAAATGGTCATTTAAAACCTCCATATCCTGTATTAGATTTAATGCTGCATAGTTTGATAAGAACAAGTCAATTACACTCACCCCATTTGGTTCGAGATAAGTGTATTGTCCTGGAGTGTCCGACACAGTTCTTCCATTCAAAACCACGTACGATTTTTCCTCAGCGCATTTTATTAACCGTTTTCCTCTTTTATCTTTATTTTGGTCATTTGATTTTCTGATTTCATTTATCTGGTCGTAAATAATCAGGTTTTCATCCACGGTTCCCATTTCTCCAATGCGTGAGTTGAAATCGCCTCCGATAATGACAGGAATACTTGGATATTTGTCTTCAATTTCAGAGAGAAGTTCTTCTAATGTCTCCATTGCATATTCAAATTGAGATTTTTGATTTATGTAGACACCTCCAAATATTATTGCCTCGTTGCTGTCTATAAATTTTAGGTGCACAAAAATCCACATTTTTGAAATAGAAATGACATTTACCAGCCTCAAAGATTCTTTCCGGAATAGAATTGTTATGCCTCCACTAGCTCTTCCTCTTTGTTTACATTTTACAGCTGGAGAGTGAACCTGGTCATAAAGATCAATAGACTGTCCCAAGTTTAAATTTTTATTGTCAGTTTTCCATGTTTCGCAGAAACCAACAATGTGATTTTCTAATATTTCATCCTTACTACTTTGATTTAAGTTTAATAAATTTTTAGAGCCTTTAATATTCCAGAAAAGGATTTTTAATGAATTTAGTTTTTGTCTTACGTGTCCTGTAGACCGATGGGAAAAGTTTTTGTCACAATTTTTTGCATCTTTTAGTTTTGAAATTTTTACACATTTTTTATTTTTACGAAGAGAAGAAGTATAATAGTTTTGTGTTGTGGGCCGGCCGTCTTCCTATTGTATATACTCTGTCCCGTCAATGAAAAGACGGTCCAGCCGGAAAGACACTCGTTGACCATTTTCTTTCGCTTCTTTAAATTTTGGCAATAGAATTTTCCTTGCTTCTCGGATGCTGAGCGGGAGGTCTTCTTTAATGGATATGTTGTCTTCCTTCTTTAAGTTTTTACATCCGGAGAAAATTTTAAATTTGCTGTCGGCAGATGTGAGTTCAACTAACATCGGTGCAGGTTTGTCGGTAGTTGACCTTCCTATTCTGTGGCAGGAGACTACAGCGGTTGGTTGTTTGAGTGTTGTTGAGAAGAAACTTTCAACTGCATGTCGCCTTTTGTGTAGGTACTTTTCATCTTCTTCTTTGTATTCTAAGCCGTAAATGATTATGTTTTTTGAACGGATTTGCGTCTCAGTTTCCATTTGGTATTGTTTGAGTTGTTTTTGTAGTTTTTGGATTTCGTCATTTAAATTTTTTGCGTCATCTTTTTGTTGAATTTCCATTGATTTAATTTTTGTATCCTGGTCTTTAACTTGAACTTCTAGCGCTGCTATTCTTGTTGACTGATCTGCCAGGAAAGTAACATTTTCTTTACAAACATTATATATTAATTCGAGACTCGAGTTTAGTTTTTCAAGTAGCAGGGCGACTGTAATCGGTTTGCCATTTTCAGATGTTTTTGGGATTAAGAAGTCTTCAAGGTCACCCAAATCCATTTCTGCTTCGACCTGTTGTAGAACCGGTAAAGTGCTAACTTGAGTCCCAATCTTTAGAGATTATTTGTAACTGAATTTTTGGGTTTATTATTAATTGTAGAGGATATGTAGCTCAATTATTGAGGTTTGGGTAAAGTTTTGGCTTGTTAAAGTGGAGTTTTTTAGAAAATTATCAAAAAAGATTTCAGAGTTCTAGGAAAAGCAGTGTGTTAAAATAGGGCGCCCAACCCAACCTCCTTATTTATTGTATTACTTATCGAGATATTTCTTATAATGTGCATGTAATACATGTGCTATAACTGTCACCTAATTATGCCTATTCTTCATCCAAAAGTTTGAATGATAGTCTATAGCTAAAAGGTGAGTTTATCGCTTTAAGAAAGGTCATATTCTTATGAAAAGGTACAGGTAGCAAAGTAACATGACTGAAGATAATGTTAACGTCCTACTTATTAGATTGTGATCTCAGTCATAAAGGTTGTAAGAGTCCGTGTGAGTAAACAATTGTACTGGTTATTACAATGGAAGTTCCCTCATATTTTTTAGAGTTCGTCCAAAATTCAAATTGTCAATATTGGCGATATGGTTTCATTAGGAATATCTAAATTAGACAGATCCAGTACTTGCCCGACTAATTTAGCCTGCAAAGTTGTCACCCGCT
The DNA here is from genome assembly GCA_020352615.2 of Yoshiicerus persimilis. Classification (NCBI taxonomy): domain Eukaryota; kingdom Metazoa; phylum Arthropoda; class Collembola; order Entomobryomorpha; family Tomoceridae; genus Yoshiicerus; species Yoshiicerus persimilis. Next base: position 76,363,734 of record CM036940.2, read on the forward strand.
CTGACAATGGCAACATTCAGTTGCAATGTTCCGCTGGAGTAATAGAAAATATGTTCCACGAGTCAAAGCTGGGTACTTGGGATGCCGACATTGACACTTCAACATGGCCAACAACTACTGTTAAGTACATTACGGCATTGCGATCTATTACTTCAAACAGCTCTGCATCTATTTGCAAATGCAGGGCATTGTGCAAAACAAATAGATGCATTTGCAAAAAGAACAATATACCTTGCGGAACTAAGTGTCACAGTGGAAATCCTTGCAAAAATCAACAAACGGATGATGTGGAGACTTAATGTTAACAATAATGGAGATTTAATTGAGTGTTTGAAGGTTACACATGGATGACCAAGCATTTATTTATATCTTACGTTTTACTATTCTATATAACACTGCCTCTTGTGCCTATAATTGACAACACAAAAAATAAGTAATATAATAAATAAGAAAATCATTTATTGAATAATGCTGTAGTTCCAATGTGGGTATAGGAAGAGAATTATTATTTATTTACTATACATGTGAGGAGACTAACAAATTTCTCCTCACATGTATAGTAAATAAATAGTAATTCTATTCCTTAATAACATTGAGTAGTTCGCTTTACTATATTGCACTATTTGGCTGAAACGTCAAGGGTCTCCCTGCCTAGGAAACCAGCGCTTGCCTCATTTGGCTAGCCAGGCATACATACCTGGCGGATTGCACTAGTTGGCTCGGACACATGCATCATTCTTAATTCGGTCGTCAATACAATAGGAGATCCAAAAATTACTGAAGCCTTATTAATTATGAAACTCGTTTTGAACCTCATTACTTGCGAAATTGCAATACAGATATAATGCGGTACAAAGCCGTGTGCAGCTGAATAAATGGCCGTCGCCCCCTTTCTTGATTTCGATTTGACTTGATTAGCGTCATTTCGTGACTGAACTAATCACCTCAAAGGCGTTCTCTTCCAGCTATAACAGTAATATTTATTTACTTAAATGTCTGCGTGTTTTTCAGTAATGATAGTGTATGGGTAGTCCAAGAATTGAATATTTGCAGGGGGCAGGATAAAATATTGCCAAGGGGTTTTGTGGCTCTATACTCCAGGATATTATGAAAATTTCTATGAAAAATTATTTTGTAAACAATGTTTTTGTACAATCAACATACTTGGTCCCATCTAAATTGCTAAAATTATTCGATTTAGACCTATCATTTTACTGCAAAGTTGTAAAAGGACTAAAGGACTTTTTCTTGAAAGAATGACAGTGATAGATATGGTCCAAACTATTTCAGTCTTATCCATCAATTATTGGAGTCTGGTCATCATCTCTTTTCTTCTTCTAAAAGAAGGCGCTAAACCACTTTATCATCAAATCTAATCTAAAGTACCCTGTGGCATTATTAATTATCATTAAACTATTTTCATTCGATTCCTGACAAAATTTAGGGACTGCTACATTTGGATGGACCGGTAACTAAATTCTTGGACTTGTGGTCGTAAAATTAGTTTTCAACAAATTTCTGGTGAAATTCTACTCACTTAATATACACATGATTATTTTTCACTTTATCATCAGCATAAAGCACATGAAAACTCAAACGAAGCGAAAGTCATGCTATGATTAACAAGAAAGTCAGTTTCAACTCAGCAAATCTTTCATTTTTTGTAATGAAACAGGAAAACGTTTAAAAACGCTATACTCTAAAAATTATTTTATTGATGAAAATGGATTTCAAACCAGGCAAATTATGTTTGTCGATAGAAAGTAGCAAAGGAAAAGAAGAGTTGAATAATTTTATGTGCAAATATTCTGATAAAATCGAAAGTGTATCGGCAACGTTTATTATATTTAAACGAAGTGTTTTTAGACATATTGGTATCAATATTGCTGGTATGGAAGAGTATTCGAAGTTTTTGCAATGTCATTTCGAGGAGAGGTAATTGTAGGCAATACTGTGTTTCACCTCGAAGTTATTATTTCAGTTCCATTAAATTGCTATAAACAATAAATGAAAGGCAATTACTGCGACATTTCTCCTCTGAACAACAACACCTAATAGTATAGTAAAAATATTGGTTACTGCATTACTTTACTGTTATTTTTAGTTTAGTTGCTTACTTCCTGTTTTCAAATTGGAAGTTACTTAAATAAAGTGCTGACAAAGACTGCAGAGAAATAAGGATTAATTTAAAGGAAATGCCAAATAGACGCCTTACCCTGCAATCTTAGTGTTTTTTTGCTGTTTCCAACTATATGCTGAGAAAGATAAATATGAATATATTATAAGCCTGTCTAAATTGTTCAAACGTTTAATGACTTTTACCATTTAAGAAGGCAAATTTAATAGGTTCAACTACCTTCTTATTATTTTCCTGCTAATTTTCTGTACAGTTCTGCATTCATATGCCTTTGTAGATAATATGGAAGGTCGAAAGCAAAAGTCTACGGCCCTGAATTTTTGTAACAAACAATTCCTGTAGGAATTCCCGTCAATATTGTAGATAATTGAGCATTTAAGTGGAAATAACTTTATTTTAGTATAACCCAACATGAGTAAAACTCCACTTGTCCTTAGTGCTGAATGCTGCTCGGTCTTGGAACATTACTATTTCTCAAAGATTCCCAGTTTACAATCCGTTATTGCTAAGTGTAGTAATGCCCGTCCAAAATACTTTATTTTTACTTAATATCGTCATTAGTGTTCGGACCGTTTCGTTTCGTTTAGTATTTTCCGTTTCGTTTCGTTTATTTTTGAAAAACGAAACGAAAACTTCGTTTCGTTTCGTTTTTTCCAAAAACCGTTTCGTTTCGTTTCGTTTTTTCCAAAGACCGTTTCGTTTCGTTTCGTTTTTCAAAATGATGCAAAACGAAACGAAAAAAACGGTTTTTCAAAATGGCCGACTGATATATAGTATGACCATAGAAAAGACATAGAACAGCTAAGTTATATATAAATTTATTAAGGGCATATCTAAATTTAATTAATAATTAATACTGGGCATAGCCAAATAATTTGTAAATCATTATACTTTAACTAATTTCAATAATTTGGCTGTCTGTTGATGATTGACTATTTGAGTGGTCTTTGATTATTGTATATTAACTCAACTAATTTTTTCAAATACTCGAACATTTCCACCAACCTCAAATAGGAGTAATCGCAATTGTTAAGAAAATAGATGCTATGGAAAGATAATCGCAATTACTACAAAATATAATGACAAGTGTTACTAGAAACCTAAAATATATCGAAACAATTTCATCTGCAAATTGCAATGAAATGAATACAAACGACTGTACAGCGATTACAGTCGGTCGGGATACTTTGCTGGGAATTGTAAGGCCAAATTTATTTTGATTTGCTTCATATGCTACAAAACGAAAAAAAACGCGTTTTTTTCGTTTCGTTTCGTTTCGTTTCTCAAAAATTCGTTTCGTTTCGTTTCGTTTCTCAAAAAACCGTTTCGTTTTCGTTTCGTTTTTAAAAAAAACCGTTTCGTTTTTTAGGCAAAAACGAAACGAAACGAAACGAAATAAACGCGTTTTTCGTTTTTCTAAACGAAACGGTCCGAACACTAATCGTCATAAAGTTTGGTCGTATGGTTGGTGTTATTCCTTATGATGTCAAAAGAGATAGATCCTATTCTGGATTTAAAATTACTAATCCACGTCTCAGACATATTCATTTCTTCCCAATTTACATGAGTTCTTGTGTTTTTTTCACAATTTTTAGATTGAAATCAGAAATTAAAGACAGTTTGGAGAGCAGTTTCCGGGCTATTTATATTTCCACATTTAGCATCGTTTATACAATGATACTGATATTAAATTTATTTATTGCATTTCACCAGAAAGAATTAATGTTCATGTCAAACTCGTTTATAATTTACATGGACAAAGGTAAGTCAAAATTTTGAGTCGCTTATTGTACATCAAATATTACAGTAAATGTTTGGCATGCTAATAATTAGTTCTGCGAACTTTCTTGAAGCTAATTTTCCCTTAGCAAATTGCTTAGCTTTTTATCTGTGTAAAGTTTTAGGGGCGCCAAATAAATCAAAACAGAGAAAACTGTGGGATAATTTAGTGATTCCGATGGTTGGAATAGCTTTTGTTGTTTTTACTTCCTGCTCCTTTCACATCTTATACTCCCCTGAGGATACCATCTACTTCTCTTCACTTGTTCCGGATAATAAAAGGAATTTCATTGTAGTATTTTTAAATTGGCTAATTGCTCTCTGGCTTTTATATGGGATATACTGCTTAGCCACGTTCTATATTATCTGCTTATTTCTGGCTATTTATTTAATAAATGAAACCTTCTCTGCAATTATGTAAGATCTAAAATAAAACCCTTTTATTAAATATAAAGTTTCCTAGCATTCTAAGTTTGCGTTTGTGATTTAATTTCACTCTTGTCTTCTCTAATTGAATAGGTGCCATTGTTCCTCGAGTGGTATCGCTAATGTTGCAATAGCTAAGGAAGTGGTTAGAATGTACCGAACATTTCAGTTGATGATCTTGTGGATAAATGATGAGTTCACTACATTGATAACTATATACAAGAACAGTATACAAATCATTTGTCCTTTGACATATTACATGGCAATTAAGTATCAACATTTACTTTTGATGGTTGTCAGCATATTATTTGCATCTTCCTGGTTATTTGCACTGCTACTTTGCTCCCTGGTGGAAAAGAAAGAAAAAGCCATTGCTGTCGCATTCAATAAACCACATAACGCTGATATCCAGAAGATTTTTTGTCAAAAATATTTTTTATCATTTAAACTGTCCTGCTTAACTCCCTTATTATTCCAAATAACAAATTTCCATTCAATCCTGTTTCTTGAAAGTACAATTATAAATGTCTATAAATTACTTTTAATTTGAATAGCTCTAATAAGCAACGTAGGATTGCTGCTTTATCTACTACAAATATAATATACTATTTCTATTTATAGTATTAAAGGTTGCTTCCTTTAATTCAATGAAGTACAATACTAATTTAAAAATAAATGGGATGGAAATGACGTTTTGTTGCTAAAAGGCATTTTATGTGGGCCGAGTATTATTTAATCTCAAATATGAAACCCAGTAAACAAAACCAATGGGGTTTCCCAATGCAATTCGTAAATTATGCTAAAAATATAATATCGTTCAGAATATGTTCCGATTTTACGGAATACAAATAATAGTATGTTCGAAAAAGGTACAATGCGTACGCGTTAATTTCTGCACCTGATAATTTATTAACTGAGAAAAATATTACGACGAAAAAGACATCAGCACCGTATCAATTACTCATGAATGTGAATGTCCTGTTACGATTGGTTTTGCTATCTGTGCTTGTGAATATCTTCTACCCACCATGCTTTTCCATTTGCGGCAGACAGCTTCCTCTTTCATTCGGTCAAGTTGAACTACGTAGAATTTCCTATCTCTAATGCATTTTTCTCTCGCCGCCCGTAGAGCGACCTCCAATACCTTGACACGTTCCCTTACGATTTGGAGATATTTTTGTGTCTTCAAGATTGCGCATCTCAAGTCTGAATTGTCTCTCACAAGCATTTTGTAATTCTTAGTGAGGTGTTCCAAATTTTCTTCCAAGATTTTGATGTTTTCTTTTTGGGCAAGTGAACCATCAGTATCTTCTTTATCATTTGCTTCCAATTTATTAATATCCATGTGAAGTCGATTTTTCATTGTACTAACGAACATCATTCTCAGGTTTAGTAAAGTCTGCAGTTCTTTAGAAACTTTGTTTTGCAAACCGTCCGTGTCATTTTGTAGTATAGTATTTGGCCTCACCATTTCTAATGTTCTTCTTTGTGCTTGGAAAGCCGTGACCCCATTTTGGGCAGAAACTGAGTCAGTCATGAAATTTCTGTTATCTTCATGTTTATTTTCTTTATTACCGTATTTTGGCTCATGTGGAGTAAATTGGTTGTCCATGGGAGAGCCTCTCAGGAAATTTCTGTTATCTTCATGTTTCATCTCTTTATTTCCGTATTTGAATTCAGGGGAAGAAAATTGGTTGTCCTTAGGTGAACCTCTTGGGAAATTTCTGTTATCCTCGTAGAAACTTTCTTTATTTTGGGGATTTGGCGTTGATTCCTGATTTCTACATCTAATTACCAAACTGTTGACTTCAAAATTTATTCTGGATATTAAAAGCGGTGTGGATTCGAAATCGTTTTCGTCCAATACAACTAATGGTGGAACATTGATAACACGGTCAATTTCATTTAACTCGCGTATCACCTTACTGAAGAGTTTATTCGTATTGTTATTCTTATCACGGATTTGTTGCAGTTCGGTCATAGTTGAATTCAGTTGAACCGTTTTCTCTCCCAACTCAGTTCTGGCTTTATCCAACTCACGAACTTTTTCTTCAACTTCGGTAACTTTTTCATCGTAACTTAAAGCCAACTCTTCCAAAGCTTCCAAGACACCTTGAACTTCGTCAGTTGCTGCCTCACTAGCAGTTTCCAGTTTTGCCATTTCCAACTGCAGCACTTGGTAATCTTTCTGTGATGTCAAAAGTAATTCTTCCTGTTGTGCAAGTTGCTCTTTGAGTTGTTCTACTAAAATGCACTGTTGTGTCAATTCCTCGTCCTTTTCATCAAGTTGCTTGTAAAAGTTTTCTTGTTTCCGTTCCAAATTTAAAAGATCGGACGAATTCTCCCTGATTAGCAACTGCGTGGGTTCTAATAATTTCGAACGACGATTCTCAGTCGTTGGGGGAGCATCTTCTTCTTCTTTTAAAGAAATTTGTTCCTCAGCAGAAACTGTTTCACCATGTCTCCATTTTTCCAACTCCTTTTCCGCTCCGGATAATTTCTTTCGCAGAAGTTTAGCTTTCTCCCTTTCTTTATTGTATCGTCTCTTCCATTCTTCTGCCGTAAGCTCTTCATTCACTCTTACAGCGTTCTTAATAGTTTTAGCTCGTTTTCCAAAATCTAATGTTGATTTTGTTTCCGCCTCATTAAAGGATGCAGGGGAACAACAAATAATTATTGTAGTACGGGCGTTTCCTCCTAGAGATTCTTGTAGAATACGTGTCAATTTAGAATCACGATAAGGTATGTGAGATTTCTGTTAAAGAATATATATAAACTAATAATTATACGCAATATTTATATGTATAATGTTTCACTGAATATAAATAAATGCATAAATCTAAATAAAAATTAGGAAACCAAGTTAAAAAGTGTCAATAAATTAATATTATAATTACAAAAGTTAAAATACTTACAACACCATCGGCCAAGGAAGAAATAACATTTCCCAATGCAGACAAGGATTTATTAATGTTTTTAGCTTCATCGAGGACCACACCTGCAGCTCCAGTTTTTCCAACTTTTTCACTACCCGCCAAATCCACCAAATACAATTTGCCAGATAATTTCTTTTGGCTTTCTGCATGTTCTTGGTTGATATCAATTAAAAATACCGAGTGACTTCTACTGCTTTCAGCATTCATGTTTGTGGCTGTGATATGTCGATTTGACTTTCCTTCTTGGATCACTGCTAAAACCTCTTCGGGCGAGGATACAAATCTTTCCGTTGCACCTTTGACAAACGGTATCCTATTTTTATCTTCGTGAACACTCAAATTAACCTTGGTGACATCCAGCAAATCTGTAATCCTGTCAAGATATATTTCAAAATAGGAGCATTTTAAATGGAAAACAAGATTTTCGTCCACAGAGTAAATATGGTTGAAAATATCTTGAACAATTCGTGGAATTATTCCTTGCAGATTTGGATCACCCATAACACCCTCCATGGTGTGAGTCTTTCCAGAAGAAGTTTGACCGTATGCAAAAATTGTTCCGTTGTAGCCACACAATACATCTTTAACAAGAGTTTTGGCTGCGCCTTCGTAAAACGTCTCTTGTGGTGTATTAGAACCGAATACCTTGTCAAACACATACGACTTGCCACTCACGGAAACACAATTATCGTCTTTAAACTTGGGGATGTATTGAGAACCTGATGCTAACTCGGATTTATTTAAGGGCCTGAATCTACAAACAACTTTTATACTGTCTTCCGCAGGACCCGCAGCCTCTGCACTTGACATGATTAATTAAATTTAAAAACTTCTCACTATTCGTCACATATTATAATTCAAGTGGAAATAAATTGCAACTAATAAGGCGTGCTGGACATAATTATTAATTTAAAATAAGAGAATGTACCAATACTCGACAATACAATAAAATAAATACGGAATAAAGCAATGAAATCATAAACAAATTCTTATGTCTAGAAAAGCCAACAAACAATGTAATTTTTCCTTGTTGCGGTCTTTCCGCTAAATGCGACCTCTTCCTTTAAGGATAATTAATCGCAGAAATACCAAGTATTTACTCATTAATATTATGCTATTCTGGACTGTACACAAACCATGAAGATAAGTCTCACATGAAAGGGTAAAATGATATGCATTTTATACATCACTTAATTAAAAGCACTATATATTCATTTGGGGGGATGTATATGGAACATTAAGGAAAAAGTTTTCTTCGTAGTCTATGGACAATCTTTTACTCTGCTTTAAGAGTGAGGTAATACTCTGTTTGCCACACATAAGCCAATCGACAGAGTGGTCAGACAGCGTGAACAACGTAGTTTTACTATTGTGTCACACTATTATAACGTGCGTGCATCTACTTTATACTAAACTAGTAGCAGCTTATCAAGTTTTGAGACTAAGTCCAAGTCCCAAAGCTTGTATTCGTATATTAACGGTTCACACTCCTGATTTGAAGTAGTGTACCTATTACGTCAATGACTAATGATTGACGTCACAAAATACAAATAGCAATTAAAAATGAGAAATATGCAGAAATCAAAGCAAGAGTTTTAATTTGGGTTCATTTCTTTATTTATTGATAGATTCTAGTATAATAAACACTGTTGAAAGCCACCTAAGTAATGGTAATTTACATATACCAAATGCTTTGTTACCAAAGCATTAGTAACAAAGTCTTCAGCAGTAATAAATTCTCCCTGAAAAAGCTACTTAGACTGATGACATAGTGGTTCGTTGCATTGATTTGATAATTTCATTGGTTTGATTATACAGATTATATGGAATATGTGGAATATAGCAAATATTTACTACAAATGGAATACAATGGAGACCATAAAATTTATATTATTGCGATTGCACTTAATATTCTGTATAAAGGCGGCAAATCTGTCAAGGGCGAGGGGGAGTATTGAAAGTACCTACAATAATTGACCTTAATAGGTATGCAGATGAGCGTTATTTGAAAATACTGCATATCCGCGTTTTGAATTATTATTTACATAGTTTCGGAATTCTAACAATTGCATACCGCAGAGGTATTTAGAATCTGCACCTTAATTTACAGTTTGGTTGCGTATGAAGTTCTTAGATCACTACTTGAATGAATGAATGAATGGTTTTTATTGATATTCTTTTCGAGCAAGTAGCCCATTAGATCACTACTTAAAACAGTTAAAAAGGAGCATGAAAAATAAGTAAACAATTAATTATCTTATGACGTAAAATTTTCGAGCTTGGAAATTGCTTCATGTATTTAACAATTTTGTTTCGGTAGGTATACAAGGACATGACTAAAATAGCATTTATCATATAGGTACAATAACAATAAGTACCTATAGTCGACTTTCTAAACTGATGCATGATGATCTTGTGTGATGTAAACGTGTGCATTTGTTTACCTACGTAATTACGTAATCATGACAATATTACTGAGGAATTTTATAACTGTTATGAAAGCGTACACAAAAGTAATAAAAATGAGAAATTTTTAGAAAGCTTAATTTTATGTTTATTCTTATATTCTGGATTCCAGACATTTTGAGGCAATTTACACGTGTTTTAGTATTTGAACGGAAAGTATTTAAAGGAAAATTAATTCGAAAAGCCACTCATACAAGTTTTTTAGTTCAGAATTGAAATGTGCAACATCGCAAAGAAATCCGTTTTGTGTTTGCTCTTGGCAACTTTTCTTATTGAAGGTAACGACATTTTACTCTGAAAATAAATGGTGTTTCAATTACCAAATATAGTTAACTATGGTGTCTGTAATATATTTCTCACAAATTCCAACGTGGTACAAAATAAATCGCACCTATAAATGCAAAATAATTTTTTTAAACCTTACTAAAATAAGTAGGAATTTAAAATTTAATGAAGCTTGTCATTCCAATATAACTTTTCCAGTTTATTGTTAAACTGTAGAAAAGGTAAATTAGATTAATATTTATTTTCATTTTTTTCATTTTCATTGAAAATAAACTTCATTGGATTCATAACATTTTTTTGCAATAGCATTTGCGGTAACTTTTGTGGACAACAGCTTTTTGGAAAAGGACTTAACAGGAAGTGTAGAAAGAAGCAAACGATCACCCCATGGCTATGGATGGGGCCGACACATGCGGACGCATGATATCGTTTCAGAGTCAGAAGAAGTAAGATTCTTATAAAAATCAGTTTTGAAGGATCGGATATAGTCACTCAAATATTTATTTTGTTTATTTAATGTAGATGGGCTGCGGCTGTGTGAAATGGGGTAGATGCTGCCGAGATATGTGCTGTGACCCAAGACCATTTAATTACCCCTGCTGCTGATTTTTACATTTTTCCGTGTACGAACATTTCTATTCAATGCTAACCACTTTTCAGCAATATCCAATAAAGTATACATTTACAAGCAAAATCAGAAAACTGTTCTATGTGTTATTTATGCTAAGAATTAACAAACTTAAGATTTTGTGCTAAAATCATAATATTCTGCAACTTGGTGCATTCGGTAAACCGTAAAGTTTGCATTTATTTTCTATATATTCATTTATTTGGTCGTACAATAAAATATTGTAAAGACTATGTGGTACAACGTGATTTGATTTGTATGTGCTATTCTGTACAAACTGCAGTGGTAATTATATAGAATTTCATTTATGACAAATTCAGTTATGAAATTCAAACAAAACGCAAAACTGCAAATAAATTATGTTACAAATACAATTATATTACAATTATAATTATATTCTATTTGGCAATGACTACAGCATAGAGATTAAGCGCAACAGAAACGGTTTCAATTTCATTTTTAAAACCCTTAATTTTCTTCTGAAATGAAAAATTTCTCTTAAAAATGCTCCTACGCAAATGGAAACCACTACTGCACAAATCGCAAAAATTGTTGTGACATTAGAATTGCGTAGTGTTAGTGCACGTATCCCAGGTGGGTTCATGCACTCCTTACAGTGAACAAAATTTGGCAGTCGTGAATAATATTGCCATTTGTGATAAATTCCTGATTGATCGAGACATTGCATTCTGAATTTTATGTAAGACATGTACAATCTGTTTTCCCCCGACTGTCCAGTAAAAAACATTCCAACTGACTGGCTAATAATGCTGTCTTCTTTTCCGAAATATAATGGTCGTTTGGGTTGAATTTGTTTACCCGAGTCCCATAAAGAGCTGTTCAGAAAACGGTGAATTTTGTAGTCAACTTCAACAATTGCAGAATTGTTGCAATTTGAAAGCCAACGGATCAATCGTTTGTCACTAATGTCCACGTCAAAAGGAGGGTTTACAGGGAATCTGTGATTTTCCATCATTATGGTTAACCAATTTTGTTGCTGTTTGTTAAAGTTTTCTGCATTTGGTCTTAATATTACAGCCATGTTAAAAAACGCAGGTAAAAACTGCATTCTGCAGGAAAAAGTGCAGTTGTACTGCTGTAAGAATAAGAGTATATTCTTGGATTCTCTCTGCTGCTTTGATAGTTCTTTTGACCATTCTGATGTCGATGATTTTGATGGGTCCGCATTATTATTGTAAATTGATTTCGTCAGATAGGTATGCATAAATTCGCCACCATGAATTTTGATTGAACTAGCAGACCAAATTTCATGTTTTCCGAAATCGTAAAACGATTCTAGCCTTCGAGGGGGTGTTTTCGTTGTTAAATCAGTGGTGACAATTCCTTTGTATGCATTTGTTAAAATAATACCCATCAAAAGAAATGGGCCTAAGGCGCATTTCAGCCACATTATATTTTGGCAGTTCTGAGGTAGAGAATTGCTCACCTCCAACAAATATGCATAGCAATATGCCAAGAAATTTAATGCGTCCACATTAATTTTCTTCAAACGTAACACAATGCATACAAACAGAGGTACAATTAACACAGAAACCAGGATGAGATACCAAGTAACAGAATCGTACACTTTCAAATAGAAACTGAAAGAAAATTTGTCGTCTTCTAAAATGGAACAGGAAAGAAAGTTGTACTGTTCCATGTTTGTTGCAAGAAAATTCGATCCGACTGATCCAAGTCCGGGGAAAAATGGAGAATCAAATGAAAATGTAAAAATTACTTCAGAAAATGCTTGCTTCAACGCGCAAAAGCCTTGCAGAACAGTTAAGTTAGCTATATTTCTGACTATTGTTGCAGTTAAATAGGGGACATACGCCGTATTGTCATTAGTAATTGTTGGGCTAATAAAGTAATCATTGCGAGCACCAACATCAAACACTTTGCATAGTTTGATTAAGCCATAAGAAGGTTGCACACTTCGACAAAGCCTTGGGCAATTATTTTGTTGAATCGTCAGAAAGAGGATAATCGCTGTTTTCTTAAGAGTGCCACTTTCAATTTCATTTTGATCAAGAGAAATATATTTTCCTTGCCATTTCAACTCTATAAATTTGTATTTATTGTAAGCAAGTCTTCTGTCTTCCGGTGATGATGTTGTACAGGTGAAAATCAGTTCTATTTTATTTCCACGGGATTCCACAGTGTGCAGAAATACTAATCTTTCATTTGTGGAGAGTTGAAATTGGTGTTCTCGCCATTTATATTTTTTGCGTATCAAACCACTTTTAAAAGGTTCAATTTCACTTTGTTTGTCTAGTACAACATGAACTGTCGTGTATAAATCAGAGTCATAATATTTCTCAACGGTTGTACGGGATTTTTCGTAATCCTGACTTACATTTAAGCCCACGAATTCGTTTATCAAAAAATTCGTTAGGTATAACTCAGAGATATCAGAAGAATTTAATCCAATTAGAATGTGTGCAACGCAATTAAATCGTGAACGGATATTTGGAGATGACATATTTCCTTGCAATATAGCTAGTCGTGAGACACAGATGTGATACCGTATACGCGGGAAGAAATTTTTTATAATTTCATCACTGCACCCCAGTTTTTCCTTGAAATGTCTTTTGAGAATGTCAAATCTTGTAAATGTGTACGGAATGTGAATGTTTTCCAATTCGTCCCGTAAATTGGAATAAATATTTGAAGAAGTCAAAGAATGAAGATCTTCGTTGCGATAAAATATGTAATTTATGTGACAATTTTTTTCGGTTTTTGATAATTTTGTAAGAAGTTCACCAGTTACCCGTGAATTTTGTGATAATGCCATCACTGTCCAAACTAAATTCAATGCTACCCAATACATGTTGCAATTTTGGGACAGAAGGATGGAAGTTTTATAAGTGTCTCTTTAATTTAGGTATTTACATAATTTTCTTGTAAAGTAGTTAGCGAAATATGAATACAGAATTTTGAATTTAATTAATTAAAATTCCTTTAGCCCTTCAAATTTGTAAATTGAAAATATCCAAAACTTTATTTTTATATGCTTATATAGGATCTAAGGTAGAAAATTAAGTAGTTCTTTCTAAACACTTCAGAGATGACCAAAACCAAAAACCAACCAAAATAAATGATCAGAAACATAGATTCAAAATGGCTGCTAGTTTCTATTGTAAGGTAGTACTTACTGCTGTGTCGGTAAGTACTGTAGTTACCTTCTCTTCGCCTTTTGTGAATTTATTACTAAATCATTAATATTTAATATACCATTAGCTTTATGTAAAGAACATCGGTTAATTTAAAAATTAATTCTAAGAGACCTTCGAGTCGAAGTAAAAGCAAAAATTGTCACGCAAATGCCAATTTTATTACGCAGTTCTTATTACTTATAAGAAAATGGCAATTAATAAATGGCGTTTCGGCGTTTTCAACGCTTGCTGTCTTGCTTATTCACGGCGACTATGTTTTAGCTTGATGTGGTAAAATTTATTTATGAAACCTCCATTTAGAAATTGAAGTATTTCATCACAGTATAGCCGAAGTACTTATGCGTGCAATACTATTTGAAGCTTTTAGGAAATTAAGAAAATTTTCACCACGTCTCCATTATACATAGAGTGCTTTTCTTCTTTTAACTAGCAACGTTTTACATGCCAGTGGCATCCAGATATGAGAATAAGCTTTTCCGTCCCTGACTTCTTAAATGAAAAAATTCGCCTAACGGATCGATATATTGTGCAGATAAGCACCGAAAAACCGATTTTACCCAGATGTGGGAATTTTCTTTGTGTGCTCAAAATGCTTCATAGATTTTGGTATTAATCTGGGCCGATAGTTTAAACCGGAATACCCTTTAAACTTAGTTATCACGGCAAAAAAACCGATAGACATGTCATGACATGACTTTGCTATGAAGTGTCCTTCCAATTTTTAATAATACTTTTAATGGTTTCTTCTACAGCTGAGACAAATTAATGTAGTGCTATGACCATGAAATATAAAAGTACAAGACAAAAACGAGATACCATTGCGTGACACTCTGCGCTTATTAAGAAATGGCAAACATTTAAGTAATTGTTAGCCCAAAATGAAATGTCTGAAATGCTTTTTAGCACATTTGTATACTGTCGCAACGGCTATACTATTTCAGTTAAATAAAATAATTTATTATGGGCTTCTTCAAAAATTGAAATTCTTTCCATGGTGTTACCCCTGTGTAACGCCTTGAAAAATTAGTAAACTCTACTATGTTCCTTAAATTTATTCAAATATATGGTATCCTTTATTTCGCGTTTCGTAGCCTTACGATTGTCACTTCTTTCAATGTAAGTTCAGATAGGGTATTGAGAAGGGCAAACCTCACTCATTTTGACAATGAAAGCCTAATATGTATTTAGTCACTACAATTATTAAATATGCACAAATTTAAGCCGATTTTTGCCCTAAAATCTGATGGTGTAGCTAGGATAGTATTTAAAATTTAATTTTACAATGACAATGGTAAATATGTCAAACTTATGCAGGCTAAATGCAATGGAATGTAGGTATTTTACATTGCTTGGTCATTAAAATATTTATTGTTGGAGTTTTTTAAACTGATTACCTAAAAAAGTTGTTAAAAATGGAGGTGGGAATGGTCTTTTATTAAACCGTGTTGCTGACATTTACCACTTTCACCTACATATATTTCATTCATTTTTCACTAAGTGTAACATGCATTAAAGAATGAATGGAAAGAGAGTGTTAGAAAACGCATTCTATGATGGAATATGTTAAGAATGCCCCTCAATGTGATATTAAAAATATTTATAAGGCCAATCAGTGCTAATTTTGAATTAAAAAGGAAATTCAAGATTCGGTTTTCGATATCTCTAGTAGATATGCAGATAGATGATGGGCAGAGCATTGTTCCAACTCTGAAATTAGTTTCTAGAATCTCCATTAAATTTTATTTTCACTTCAGTATATTTACCCCTGAGCCTTTAAAATTGCTAAATAATTTACCGTGATGAAGTAATTCTACCTACTATTTAATAGGATAGGCGCAATATACGAGAAAATTATGATTTGAACAAAAAATGGTAATATAATAGTCTCCATTTCGATGTACAGGCATTTCCAATAATAAAACTGTTTTGCTTGGTCTGCTAATTGTGTAGTTTTTATTTCTAGGATTCGTAATAATTCAGTAGTATTTATTATGAAGGTTGAGACTACATCAAAGCGTTTTGCTAGGGTAAACGTTTACTATAAAGCTACTATGACAATAAACATAATAATTCATAGATCACAAATTTTGCTATGAAATAATTTAAGAAATACATCAAAGTGATTAAATGATTTGATTACATCTCAGACACCACACGCAACAAATAGATTTTTAATTTCATTCTTAAGATTCTGCCTCTTCTTCTGAATTGCAAAATTTCTCTTAAAAATGCTCCCATGCAAATAGAAACTACAATTGCACACATCACACAAATCGTTGAGACATTAGAGTTACGGAGAGTTAATGCACTTATCCCAGGTGGGTTCATGCACTTCTTACAGTGAACAAAATTTGGCAATCTTGAATAGTATTGCCATTTGTGATAAATTCCAGATTGATCGAGACATTGCATTCTGAATTTTATGTAGGACATGTACAGTCTGTTTTTTCCAGTCTGTCCAGTAAAAAATATTCCAACTGACTGGTTAATAATGCTGTCTTCTTTTCCGAAATATAGTGGTCTTTTGGGTTGAATTTGTTCACCCGAGTCCCACAAGGAACTGTTCAGAAAACGATGAATTTTGTAGTCAATTTCAACAATTGCAGAATTGTTGCAATTTGAAAGCCAACGAATCAAATGTTTGTCACTAATGTCCACGCCAAAAGGAGGATTTACAGGAAATCTGTGACTTTCCATCATTACGGTTAACCAATTTTTTTGCTGCATGTTAAAAATTTCTTCATTTGCTCTTAATATTACAGCCATGTTAAAAAACGCAGGTAAAAACTTCAGTCTGCAGGACATACTGCAGTTGCCTTGCTTTAAGAACATGCTCTTTGCATGGTTTTGCTGCATAAGAAATTCCCGTGACCATTCTGATATCGATGATTTCGATGGGACCAAATCAGTATTGTAAATTGAATTTGTCAGAAGGCTATGCATAAATTCACCACCATGAATTTTGATTGAACTGGCTGACCAAATTTCATGTTTTCCGAAATCGTAAAACGATTCTAGCCTTCGAGGGGTTGTCTCAATTTTTGCTGTTAAATCAGTGGTTACAATTCCTTTGTATGCATTTGTTAAAATAATACCCATTAATAGAAATGGTCCTATGGCGCATTTCAGCCAAATTATATTATGGCAATTTTGTGGTATGGAACTGCTCACCTCCAACAGATGGGCATAGCAATATGCTAAAAACTTCAATGCATTCACATTAATTTTCTTCAAGCGTAACACAATGCTTATAAACAGAGGTACTATTAACACAGAAGCAAGGATGAAACACCAAGTAATAGAATCGTACACTTTGAAATAGAAACTAAAAGGAAATTTGTCCTTCTCTAAAATAGAACAGGAAAGAAAGCTGTACTGTACCATGTTTGTTGTAAGAAAATACGAGCCAACTGATCCTATTTGTATGTCTTGCAAAAATGGAGAATCAAATGAAAATGTAAACATTTCTTCAGATGACGTTTGCTTCAACATGCAAAAACCTTGCAGAACGGTAAAGTTAGCTATATTTTTAACTATTGTTGAAGTTAAATAGGGGACATAAGGCGTGCTGTCCTTAGCAATTATTCGGCTGACAAAATACAAACTTTGAGCATGAACATCAAATACTTTGCATATGTCGATTAAATAAGGAGAAGGTTGCACACTTCGACAAAATCTTGGGCAATTATTTTGTTGAATCGTCAGAAAGAGCAGAAACGCTATTTTCTTAAAAGTGTCACTTTCCATTTCATTTCGATCAAGAGAAATTTGTTTTCCTTGCCATTTCAAATCCATAAATTTATAATCATAATAAGCAAGCTGTCTGTCTTTCCTAAATAATGTTTCACAGGTGAAAATCAGTTCTATTTTATTTCCACAGGATTCCACAGTGTGCAGAAATACTAATCTTTCATTTGTGGTGAGTTGCACTTGGTCTTCTGCCCGTGTGTATTTTCTGCGTATCAAACCCCTTTTAAAAGTCCCAATTTCACTTAACTTGCCAAGTACAACATGAACTGTAGTGTATAGATCGGAATCATAATATTTCTGAACAGTTGTAAGTGATTTTTCGTAATCCTGACTTACATTTAAACCCACAAATTCGTTTATCAAAAAATTCGTTAGGTATATCTCAGAGATATCCGAAGGATTTAATCCAACCAAAATGTGAGCAACGCAATTAAATCGTGAACGGATATTTGGAGATGACATATTTCCTTGCAATATAGATATTCTTGGCCAACAGATTTGATGCTTAACAAGCAGGAAACTACTTTCCATTCTATAGTCATTGCACCCCAGTTTTTCCTTGAAATGTCTTTTGAGAATATCAAATCTTGTAAACGTGTAGGGAATCTGAATGTTTTCCAATTCATCTCGTAAATTGGAATAAATACTTGAGTAAGTCAAAGAATGAAGATCTTCGTTTCGGTAAAATATGTAATTTACGTGACAATGTTTTTCTGTTTTTGACAATTTCGTAAGGTATTCGGCTGTTGTCCATGAATTTTGTGGTAAAAGCGTCACTAACAAAACTAAATTTACTGTTAACCAAAACATTATAATTTTGTGAAAAAGTGTACAACTAGCTGAAATGAATGACCTTGTGTATTATTTAGGGTTATGATCAAAATAATCTTATTGGCCTTATTTCAGCGATGAAATAAGGTTTGGGGACCACAGATACGGTTTTGTTTCAAGACGATTTTTCCTCATGTAAATTTTGTATTAATAACCCGACGGATACTACATAAGTCACAAAAGGACAATAATTAAGAAAAAATATCCTTTCAATTTGAATTAATATTTTTACTGAGCTTTCTGCACGATAGCATATTTCTTCGAAATGACACTAATTGTATAAATGTAAATCGAGTAACCTTTGCATGTTTGCATGCCACTCATACTTGTTACGAAAGAGACTAAAGTAATTGTTAGCTCATAAATCAAAAGTTTAAATGTATGTTAACATATGTCTATATTGTGGCTCCGGCTGTATTTCGTAGAATAAATATTTTATTATGTGAGAAATATCCAACAAATGGATTTTCTCTTAGTATAGTCAATCATTCCCATGGTTTCGGTATTTCCCACTTCCCACCCCAATAGTTTGGACACCTGGGAAAGTTGGGAAATTCGGGAAAATTGCAAAAAAGCGGGAATTATGTCCAAACTCTGGGAAAGTTTGGGAAAGTTTATATTATACACGTGGAATCTAAATTATGCCAGTGGTAATTTGGTTTAAAATTCAAGATTCTTATATCTTAAGTATTAGAAAGAAAGCAATTAAAAATATTCATGACATATTAAATGAAAGCACTGTTCATTGTAGCAACAAGTAGGAACAAATCCTATAACAATAGTACAAATCCTTGGAAAAAATTGCGTAAATTATATTTTATGACAAAAGAAAGCAAATAGCTCATTACATTGAAATTTAAACATTTAAAATAGTTACGTAAGTAAATTGACGAACATTGATAAGCGACTTTTCAAAAATCCATCTGTACATATTTGGTACTTCAGATAAATGGACAAATGTTGTAAACCAAATACATCTTAGCTTAGGTATATTTGTTTGTAGAATATCTTTACAATAACAATATTCAGTATGCATTTTGAAACAACAATAATTTTGCTTTACGATGTTTCAAAACTTGCTTCATAACTTAATCTGTTGCGTACTTTAGCACTAATGTGTGTTTTCCTTGCTCTTTAACAACTTTCCCGGAACTTTCCCATATTTCCCAACTTTCCCACTTTTTATCACAAAAAGTGAACTAACCCAACCGGGAAAGTTGGGAATATTCCCAGTGTGGGATAATCCCACCCGAAACCATCATTCCATCATGCATATAACATATATTAATTGCAAGTGCTATAGTAAGGAATTCATCGTTTATTTTTCCATCTAAATTAAATGTAGCATTTTTATTGCCTTAGAATCCGAAACGAATTATGAAGTATGCTTAGAATATTTTATATTATTCCATGTCCTTAAACAAAATTTCCATTGTAGGCTTGTATTCTCATTTGTCTTAAGTTTATCCTGTAACATATTGTAACTGTATCCCTGCTGGAAATTACTATCAGCTTACAAGTGTTGAGAATTGCTGGTACCTTCTTGTAGAACGTCCTGCCTGGGATTTTCGGTTTCTACATGTTGGGAATTGGCGCCAAACCCCCGAGGAAAATTATGAACGTTTTCTTGGTTTGAAATCGTTTCTCCTTCATCGTGGGGAGTGGTCTCTCCTTCGTGGTGGGGTGCACTTTCAGATGCATTGATGGAATTTCGGGTGTTTCCAGTTTGGGAAATAATGCCATCACCCTGAAGGGAATTGTGACTGTCATTTTGGCTGGAAGTAGTGTCCTCTTGATGGGATGTACCACTTGCTCCCTGGACGGAATCTCCGGTGTCTACAGATTGAGGATGTCCCATAAGAGAATGATGAACGTTTCCTTGATGGGAAGTACTGCTTTCTTCATGATCGGAATTATTATCGGCATTCTTTTGAGAATTTTCTTCACCCGCATCAAGATTGTCGTCAGAGGTGTCTACTTGGTTGGAATCTTTACTTTGTGTATTATGTATGTTGTTGTCCATGCTACCTTCAGGGTGTTTAAGGCCATTTGGGTAGTAGTTACCACGATATGCATCCCGTTGCCCAGTATTGTAATGTCCTGCGGATATTGGACTTGTAGTTGGTAAGACATAGACATCGGGCGTATTTTCCGATGGTGTTAAACCCGAACGGCAGTTAGACTAGGAAATAAATGACAAATTTTATTATTATCTTACTTTTCTTTACAGCTACAATGAAGTTCCTATAAATGGATAAAATAACGAATTACCAAAGCAGTTAGCGACGTCCGGTAGTTATAGTCAATCTAGAAATTAAATGTTTTCAATTCTATTTTAGTCTGCTTTGCATAAGTAGGTGTGTACATTCCGAAGAGGTCAATAAATACTAAAGACATTTAAAACTGCATTCTAAAGTAATTGAAAGTGCTCTAATTTTACTAAACTTCAAAAGTAGCCTGGTTTCCTTTATCTGTTGAAAATTTTTACTTCTCCGCAAATATAATTATTTTATCATGCCATAATTATTTAACGTAATTATTTAAAATTTACTACATTTGTTATTATTTTGTCGCAACAATCGATAATCATTACAAAAATATTTACTTTTCCACTAGTACCTAATACTGGTTTTATATTCAATTGTATAACTTATAATGTCACAAATATGTAAACCAGGCATCATTACATTGTGGTATGATGAACGTTCCTCTCTCCACAAGAAAGGCTAAGTCTAAAATGTTGTACAAACCTTTGCTCCAAGTCTTTCTACAGCTGTTTCTAAAGTTTTCATTTCCCCTGAATTTTCAGCCACTCTGTCAGATAGCCGGATAAGATTCTCTGTCATAGTTATCATAGAGCGATACATTTCATTAATCCTAAAGGAATAAAAAAGTTTTGTTTAACACATTTTGCCATCAATTTACACCAATAAAATTATTAAATAATTAAGGAAGGCGAATTACAAGTTTTCGTGAAAATTATTATTATCCTCTGCCCTCGGTCTCAATTGCGATCTTCGGTAAACAACCTCTGGGTCTTCTTCCCAACTTGCTCTTGCACATCCCACTCCAAATAACCAAACGATGAAAACTTCTGCCCACAATTGTAGGTTAGCCATTTTTCAAAAACTTATTTTCGCTAGTAATAATAAATACAAATGAATTCTGTGGGTGTGAACGTCAATGAAAACTCCAAGAATATTTAGCTCTGTATATACGTCTTCAGCTAAGTGGGCAATGAGACGATCTTCTTTTAATCCGAGAACTTTATATTCGTCTTGTTATCTTTTCCTTCGACGTTGTTGTACAATGCAATAGCTTACCAAGTACTATGCTACTTGCTGCATACTTCTTATTACTTGTATACATATAATTTTGTAAATGTAGAGAGAGTACTTTTCTAGTAGTATACACAAGCCAAATTATTGTTGCCGTATTTCTACGGAATATTATAGCTGCCATCCAGTTAGCAGTCCTACGTACATGACTGAGAGAATGTCAACTTTCCGAAAATCAAAATTTTGCATTCCATTAATCCATTATTCTTATTTTATTGTAATGCCTCATTTAATTCTTATACATATGTTATGCTTACTTATAATCCTTAATTTATTATTGACCTAAGGTTAAAAATAATTCTTGATTATAAGGAGAAATTGTATATAAATGAGTTACTTGGAAGTATATCAGTCTAATCTCTTGAAGAACTCAATGCAATCATTATAATGCTATGCAATATAATTATAATAAATACACGACTGGCGCACAGGGTACTGACTACATTTACAAGAGATTATTACGTGGTACAGTATCGGCTATCATTGTACCAAGTAAGACTTGCTTCCAAGTGATAAATAAATGACTGAATGCTCAAATATCAACTTACGTATACTTACTTACTGCTTACTTCAATAAAATTCTGACTTTATTTGTAAAAGTCACAATGGGCATATGTATACAGGTGGGTGTACTATTTTCAATAGTTAACAGTGTTGTTTAAATACCTATAATATATATGACATGATTCATGGAGAGACCGCCAAAACCTAGGCAGCGAGTCAATTTTGTATCAAACATTAGGATTTGACAATATGCCCAGTCAAAAAGGCTGAAAAAGTCAGTGATGAACACTTCTCTTATTAAAAGTAAGAAAGTGTACTGCAAAACGAAAATATTTTGCTTGCAGTGGTAATTATTATATGTCTCCGAAGGTAGTGTATCAAGAAAAACTACCACAATTTTTTACAGTTTCCATGTATTAGAACAGCGTTTAATGCAAAAAGTACACAACAATGTAGCTAAAATATAAAACATTCGAAATAGTTAACTTTGGAAATGAAGGATTTCAATTTGAAAACCGTAATGCACACCAGGGTAAATGCCGAGAAAGTATAAAACAGTTATTGTGTTTGAAGTATTAAATTGTATTCGTTTATTGCATCGCATATCGGAATCAACTGGCCATTAAAATTTTATTTTTTTCGGTATTGTTTAATAATTTTGGTACATTACCTATTTCTCCCGTTAGTTCCATCTAAATATGCCAATGTTGGAAAAAATATGATTATTGAAAATTTCAGTTTAAAAATAAGGCTGTCAATTTGTCTGGCATTGACTTATATTTTATCTGGTAAGATCTTATAAAGATGGTCAATTGACATCTTTCAATTCAATTTTCAATTGTGTTCAATTGTTCAATTTTGTACATAAACTACAATCAGTTTCACTCTTATCTATTCTTTTATTATACATTGCTTGTGGACCTTCGATGAAAAAATAATATAGTGTGCTCAAAAGTCCTTAGTTTGCTTTTGTAAATATCTCAAAAGTAGAGTGCATTACTCACTACTGTTTTTCGATTACTGAATGTATCTTTTACCGTTTGTATAGATCTTTGGTGGACCTCTTATAGAATTTGCTAGTCACCTCAGAAAAGTTTTGGTTTGAATTTTAAGCTACCATGTTTTCGAAATGCCATGATTTTGTAATGCTATGTTTTATTTTGTTTCTTTTCGGGGGCGATTTAATGTGTCTTTATAAAAATTTAAATGTTCTTTATTTCTGAATGAATGTTTCTTTGCGATTTAATGTGTCTTTTATTTAATTTTTCTTTCTATTTGGTTCTGATTTTTGTTTATTGATATTCCTATCTATCAATGGGTGTAACAGGCATGATGTTAACTAGGTTTGGGTTGGTTGCTTACTGGGTACATGGGTTCATATCAATCTGTTGATGTGTTCCAACTAAGAAAGAACAATGGATTCGAAATAATTTTTCCGACTTCCTCAAACTCAAAAAATGGTGACAGTGAAGTGCAATAAAAAAGAGGTAAGTTGTATACGACTGAGCAGGAACCTTTAATTACACAAAACTATAACGCACTAAATGATATTCTCAAAATATGGTTAAGTGCAAAGATAAAATATTTGTACTGCAAATTAAGTGGTAAAGATTGCCAACAAAAATGAAGATGAAGTTTCCGCGGATAAATGTGAGTTGATGTATAATGGTGGCGCCGGTTTTCGACTTCAGAAAACATTGCGTGAGGAATTGTCTTCTATAGCCATTACACGTTCCTTCAGCAGAGCCAGTCCATCCACACCAGGGGTATTAATTCGATTATTAAGGAAAATTACGTTCCCGAAGTGATACCTTATCAGAACGGCATAAAATATAAATGTAAATCTATGAAAATAATCTACCAAACATTGTGTAATCTCTTTGGCTTTTATTGGCTTAAGCTTAATTGTAAAAAGCGAAAATGATGTTCCATAATTTTTCAAGGGTTTCAAGGACATTACAATACAGGTAAATAAATGCTGTACAACTTCAAACCATTGAGATTATTTAGTTGCAAAAATATTTATCTATCATGAAATATTCAATACTTTCATGTGTACCCTGTTCCCTTAAAAAATTATTGTAATTATTGACCGGGTCGAAATTATTATTAAAATCGCGTCCAGTAAGCTGATTGTCGTAATTTGCAAAACCGTAATTCTGAAAATCATCTGGTTCAGTCAGATAATTTTCTGATTCTGGTTCAGTCTGGTAATTCTGTGAATTTTCTTGTTCAGTCTGGTAATTCTGTGAATTTTCTTGTTCAGTCTGGTAATTCTGTAAATTTTCTGGTTCAGTCTGGTAATTCTGTAAATTTTCTGGTTCAGTCTGGTAAATCTGTGAATTATCTGGTCCAGTCTGGTAATTCTGTAAATTTTCGGTTTGGATTTCAAGATTCTGTCCATCTTCGGTTTGGATTTCAAGATTCTGTTCATCGTCTGTTTGGATATTATGATTCTGTTCATCATCGGTTAGACTTTCAAGATTCTGTCCATCGTCGGTTTGGATTTCAAGATTCTGTCCATCGTCGGTTTGGATTTCAAGATTCTGTCCATCTTCGGTTTGGATTTCAATATTCTGTTCATCGTCTGTTTGGATATTATGATTCTGTTCATCGTCTGTTTGGATATTATGATTCTGTTCATCGTCTGTTTGGATATTATGATTCTGTTCATCGTCTGTTTGGATATTATGATTCTGTTCATCGTCTGTTTGGATATTATGATTCTGTTCATCGTCTGTTTGGATATTATGATCCTGTTCATCGTTTGTTTGGATATTATGATTCTGTTCATCATCCGTTAGACTTTCAAGATTCTGTCCATCGTCGGTTTGGATTTCAAGATTCTGTCCATCGTCGGTTTGGATTTCAATATTATGTTCATCGTCGGTTTGGATTTCAAGATTCTGTCCATCGTCGGTTTGGATTTCAAGATTCTGTCCATCTTCGGTTTGGATTTCAAAATTATGTTCATCGTCGGTTTGGATTTCAAGATTCTGTCCATCGTCGGTTTGGATTTCAAGATTCTGTCCATCTTCGGTTTGGATTTCAATATTATGTTCATCGTGGGTTTGGATTTCAAGATTCTGTCCATCGTCGGTTTGGATTTCAAGATTCTGTCCATCTTCGGTTTGGATTTCAATATTATGTTCATCGTCGGTTTGGATTTCAAGATTCTGTCCATCGTCGGTTTGGATTTCAAGATTCTGTCCATCTTCGGTTTGGATTTCAATATTCTGTTCATCGTCTGTTTGGATATTATGATTCTGTTCATCATCGGTTAGACTTTCAAGATTCTGTCCATCGTCGGTTTGGACTTCAAGATTCTGTCCATCGTCGGTTTGGATTTCAAGATTCTGTCCATCGTCGGTTTGGATTTCAAGATTCTGTCCATCGTCGGTTTGGATTTCAAGATTCTGTTCATCGTCTGTTTGTATATTATGATTCTGTTCATCATCGGTTAGAATTTCAAGATTCTGTCCATCGTCGGTTTGGATTTCAAAATTCTGTTCATCGTCTGTTTGGATATTATTATTCTGTTCATCATCGGTTAGAATTTCAAGATTCTGTACATCGTCGGCTAGAATTTCAAGATTCTCTTCATGGTAAGTTTGGATATTATGATTCTGTTCATCATCGGTTAGAATTTCAAGATTTTGTTCATCGTCGGTTTGGTTTTCAAGGGGTTGTTCACCATTGTAGTTGGTTTGATAATCCGGTTCACCTTCTGGTTGGGTTTCAAAATTCTGTAGACTATCGTAGTCGGTTTGATTATTCTGTCCACCTTCGAGTGGGATCTTAAGATTTTGCTGACCATTGTAGTCGTCTTGATGATTCTCTTCACCATCGGGTTTGATCTCAAGATTATCAAGATTGTGTTCGCCATCGTTGTCATTTGGATAATTCGTTTCATCTTTGAGTTGGATCTCCTTATTCTGTTCACTACCGTAGTCTGTTTGATAAGTTTGTTCACCTTCAGGTGTGATCTCAAAATTCTGTTCACCCCCGTAGTCTGTTTGATAATTAAGTTCGCCTTCGGGTTGGATCTCAAAATTCTGTTCACCATTGCGGTCGGTTTGATAACTGGGCTCACCTTGCCAATTATCTCGGTTTTCTTCATATATAAAATCTTGGTTTTGCTGTTCTTGCCAATCGCCCCTCTGTTGCTCAGTTGAAATATTATTACTTTGTTGACCTTCGGTTTGATTATTCGGTTGAGCTGTTTTTGGGATCCTGTCATTTCCTTCTTGATAATAATATCCCGTTAAATTTTGCGTTTGCATATTACTGTGCGGATCATAATTCTGCTTTACTGTACTTCTTATTGACTGACCTGCATAACCGTGATGCAAATTAACTGAGCCTCCCGATCCCGACATTCTTCCTGAATTATTCGTATTTATGCGTCCATACGTGCGTTGATATTTGACGGGGGAAGATGAAGAATCAGTGCACAGTAGTAACAGCAGTGCAAACTTTATACAGTTCAGTTTCTGTTCTTTGCAAGGACTACCTAGTTTCTCACGCCTGACCATCTGAAATTAGATAATTCATAAGATTAAAAAATAATTTTTATCTGCCTGCATGCCAAAGGTATTATTCTCTAAACTGAGAAGATTTTGTTACAAATTGACTAAATTTATTTTTCATACACATTTAAGCCAAAATGTTTTTTACATTATTCCAAAGAATGAATGCTTTAATTCAAATTATATTATTCCAATTTTTGTGGTACACAGGTTTCGTTGTGCACTTTAGAGTAAATTAGGTATTTTTAGAATTTCCCTGAAATTGAGAAATAGTAGTGTGCGAAATACTTTTAAGTAAACCCTTAGCCAATTAACAGCTTACTACCAAGCGCGTTTCGCTACTATATATTATAATCAAGGCACTAATACAATTTTCCTTTTGCTTTGTGGTTAATTTTAAATAAAAGTATTTTTGAGGTAGACCAATATTTTAATGAAACTCCATTAATAATTTCAATAAATAGTTATTATTTGCAAACCTTAGCTAACCCAAGAATGGTTACGGATGTTTAGGAATAAATTTTTTGCTATTTTAACTGTGTCAACCGCGTTACACTATGCAGCAAATATTAGAGCCTTACAATATATTTATTCTGCTATTGAACAATAATTTTTATTTGTGCTTGAGTAGCTGGACAAAGGCAATGTGTCTATATGATTTGATTTAAGACCTAAAGAAATCTGTTCTCCTTTTTACTTCCAGCTTAATTTTCTGTAATCCGATATGTACGACACAAACTAGAGAAATGAAGTTTGACCAATTCCCATTTTCCCATTCCTCGACCTCTGTCGATGGGTTTCATATTAAGTACATACATGACAAATTTACATGTATACTATTCATGTAAAGCGGTCAAGACAGTTGCAGTTATACGAGACTCACTCTACCAAGTAATGCTGGAAACCAACTTTTCGTATTAGTGCAAAAGCTTATCATTATCAGGAATGATGTATACAAGAGGTCAAAACCAAAAGCTTCCGTTGTTGACTTCCAAGTATAACATTGCAAGCGAACAAGCGAAGTACAACGAAGTCAGCATATAAATGCTAAAAACGAAAACGAAAAATATTATAAAATGATTCGTCAAAGTACAATTGACAGCGAAGGATATTTTCTGTTTTAATCATTCCGATTCAATAATGTTTCCTTGAAGAAATCATTTTTATTTTGTTCGGAGTACTCACAGATAATAAAACAGTCAAGTAAACTTTGGTTTATGTAAATTAATTTCATCTGTATTACTTCAATAATTCAAACTCAACTGAAATTCATGCTAATGCCCATAATGCACAATGAACAACAATTTAAGGCTTTTAACAATAGTATATTGGGAATAATATTGGAAATACTAGAGTCAGCAGGAAGCAATGAAATGCATTAAAATATCTAAGAATTATTAACACATATAATAAAAGGAATGTCTACCTCCTTGTAGAATTCTGGAAATAATAATATAGTACGTCAACAATCATGGCCTGTCCTCGTTTTGAAGAAGGTCTGTTTGGCGAACGGAAATTTCCTGATGTATGAAGTCTGCCAAAAATTAAAAAACTGGTATTTTTTGGAAGATAAAATCTAAAAGTATTCAATATAAAATTACGCCGCTGAAAATTAGTCTATTACAACAATACAATTTTATTATTAGCCAATTTGACAATTAATGCTTGTTTAATGAACTACTTTTTGATTTCATAAAATAACATTTGCCATTTGAAATTATAAGCAATGGCGTTTAGAAATTTTGGAAATTGTAGTAATTTTTTCGTAGTTCTTAGCAGTCTCAATTTTTACCTATATGTGAATTATTGAGAGTGGAGTTTATTTAAATATAAGAAATATTACAGTTAATATTACCAAATACAACATTACAATTCCAGTACATAAATATTTGTATGCATAATTTTCTCATTTAGTCATGCAAAACATTATGTAACATTATTGAAGACTTATCGGAAAATTTCCTCTCGCCAAACTGACTTTCGTCAAATCGTGAGGATATCAAAAAATAATAATCACACTAAGAAAAAATGACGAATATTAAAAACTAAGAAATATAGTAAATATTTAGCACCTTTATATATCTATCTGTATACTAAAAATTATTAAAAACTGAGAAGAAAATTTCTTTTAAAACTGTGAGAATAAATACAGGAAAATGTTTATTACTATAAGAAATTTAGAAAGCTATTTAAAACTGAGATATATATTGGGAAATAATTAAAAATAGTGGCCTTACATAAAATTTCGAGAAACATTGAGAATTATTCGAAATATATTAAATTAAGTACAGACGTAATGAATTTAATGAATGCAATAATGCGATCATTGAAAATTAATCGAAATAAAAAAAATGTAGACACATTAAAGGCGAATATTGAGTAGCATTAATACATATATGACAATGTAGAGTATAACAGGCAAAACGACGAAATTACACGGGCTGAAATGGAAAATTGGTGATTGCAATACAAAACGATTGGGACGGTAATAAATATTACAATTAAGCATTTAAATCTTCTGCAGACATTAAAAAAACGAACAAATTTCTCGAATACAAGTTAAATTAATTAGTTTCTTTACTAGACGATTATAATTTTAAATTTTTATGAATTTATTTGAGACTAATATCTTATGGTGGATGCTGTTTGTTTCTTTCGATATTTTCGTCATTAACCGTCTTGGACTTACTGTTACATTTTTCATGATCAAATGTTGGCAAACTTTCTTTATCTCTGTAATTATGAAAATGTGTATCCTTTGAGCTATTCTGCTAATGGTGTTTTGGTGGGGTGTTTAATTAGCCTCAATTTTTAGAAATGAAATTTTCATTGTTTTTTCATTAAAATATTTGTTTAAAAATTTACGGCATTAGTTTTAATACACCTATTTCATTTTTTGCAACTAAGTAACTTGACTTCATGAATGAATATCACACAAGGAAAAGGTTTTGCTTAATTAGTATTTAGCATAGTAGCAAAACGAAAGTCACACTTTATTCTTTTCAGATACCGCGAGATAGATCCGCAAAAGAAATGGATGGATTTGTATATGCTACAGACGTCTTCAAATATGGAATTAATATCTTTTGCATACAGAAAACCTTTTACCAGAGTGTGTGAATTTGCATTTCTTTCTACTCCTAATATTTGATTTTGATGGCGATTTAAAAAAAATAGATGTACTAAATAATAAACATTTTGCAATCAAAATAGTTCTGTTTTTATTTTTAAATTGAGCATTACAACTATTACTTCATTATTTTTCAAAAGTACCCATTAAAATTATTGTAGATTACCACAGAAATGCTTCAAGTATTCAAAGTAGAGACAAGTTTAATCCTGTTAAAATCACCTTTTTGGAGTTTGGGCTTATATAAGCAGCAGGTCAAAAACTATTTTGTTGTATCCGGATACGAGAGAAATGTAAATAACCTGTTTATAACCAAAGACAGAATAATACATAAGGACGTCCGATAATATAATAAAAATATCATTTAAAACAAATCAAAATAATTTAAAATATAACTATTTTTATACCTATTATTTGGATGGCTTGAGAAGGCTTTAATTTCTTCCATATAACCATGTATTTTGTCCCCCATTACTGCCAAAAGCGCCATTATTCTGGTAATGTTCATTGTGAACACTTTGATAAGGGCCTTCTTTTGTCATTTTGGAAGCTCCATCAGGTTCCTGAAAGTTTGCAAAGGGATACATGTTATCGTCAACATTTCCCTCGTCTTTACCTTCCTGTTGTCCATTGTATTCAGCATATTCGCCGGTCGATACTTCATTATTTCCAGTTTGTTCATTAAGTGGATTTAAATTTAAGCCATTTATTGTCTCTTCATTGTCTTCAGTTGTTAAATAAACAAAATCCGTATCTAAACTATCATAATTGCTGATTTCATTGTTTCCTACTTGTGATTTCGAGAGCTTGAAAACCTCGGACTGTCCTTTGTGTGTTATATTCTCTCGATTATTATCTGTTTGCTCATTAACGTTATCATTTTCTTCGTAAGAATTTACATATTGGTCATTTGTAGAAGGCTCATATACTTCACCATCTGCTACCAGATTATTTTCGCTTTGGTCATATATAAAATTCCAGTTTACATAATCATCTGCAACTTGATTATTTCCGTTTTGGTCCCCGAATTCATCATTTTGTGCAATTTGATTATCTATGGCTTGATAGTTTGTTGAGCCCCCATATACATATTCTTCGTTTAACGCGTGCAGTTCTGCGACGTGTATCCCATTTCGATTCGGCATTTGGTTAGGCTTCGTAATGTTAAAAAATAAGGGGGGACATTTGTTATTAACCGGGTTGACTTTCTGACATCTGTAATTGATAATTTGATAACATGTATTTTTAAATGGAGTAATACAATTAATTAGTGGCGGACATTTATTATTGGTAGGCTTGACATTCTGACATGTACCGTTAATTATTTGGTAGCATTTGTTATTCATTGGAGTCTTGCAATTTGAAACTGAAGGGGGGACGGGATTGGTTATTGTCGGTGGAGTACTTCTTATTTGTGGAGTGCCTGTAGTAGCTCCAGTAGAAATTGGATGTAATGGCGGACATTTTCCATTAACCGGGTTGACTTTCTGACATTTGTAATTGATAATTTGATAGCATGCATTTTTAAATGGAGTAATACAATTAATTAGTGGCGGACATTTATTATTGGTAGGTTTGACGTTCTGACATGTACCGTTAATTATTTGATAGCATTTGTTATTCATTGGAGTCTTGCAATTTGAAACGGAAAGGGGAACGGGATTGGTTATTGTTGGTGGAGTACTTCTTATTTGTGGAGTTCCGGTAGTAGCTCCAGTAGAAATTGGATGTAATGGCGGACATTTATTGTTGATAGGTTTGCCAATAATCTGACATCTACCATAAATAATTTGGTAGCAGTTACCGTTCATTGGAGTTTTACAATTATTAACTGTAGGAGTCGGAACAGGATCGATTACTATACGTGGAGTAATTTTTGTTGTTGGAGGCACTGAAATGGGTATTGATTGGTTCATAGGATACAAGTACTGAATTTCTGCAATATCGTCCTTATGAAGACGGAAGTAGTCTGCGTACTGATAAAATGGTTTCATTATAGATCCCTTGTATTGTGAATGTGGAAGTCCTAAAGCATGACCTATTTCGTGAACAGCAACTTGAAAAAGATTGGTTCCTGAATACCCCGATAATGTCCATATTCTGGCTTCATCAAAATGAATTTGACCCAAGTATCCATTAACATCGTTAGGAAATGCCGCGTGTGCCAGAGCTTTTGAGGTGGCAGAAAACTTGCCGAGGACACATCCGCCGTAGTCAAACCTGATTGTAATATCAGATGGCTGCCAATACTTTACTTCTGTAAAGCGAAGACTGGTAACATTTTGCCATTCATCAAATGCTTTCCTGAACTCTTCTCTTACTTCGGTTCTGGGCACTTTGGATGTGGAATTTCTAATTCTGTACGTCAGGTCCCTTTTCGTCCATTTTCCAATAGGGGAGTCCATCTTGTTAGCATCTACTTTGTCTGTTGAACCGCATCTGGGAGTTTCCATAAGCTGCCTTGTTTTGCTATCCAGAACCCCGTTTGGGGTTAAACCGAAACTTTGATAATTTTCTTGGAATTTTTGGACGGCAGCCTTTAGGGCGTTTGCACTGCCGTAACCATCGGACTCTTCTGCCATCTCATTTCCATTATAATCGTTATCGTTAATGTAACCAAAATCTTTCAAATAGCTTAAGGCATCAAAATCATCTTCTACCGCAACTTTTGCAGGCAATGCAAATTTGTCAGATGTCCCTACAAAATTATCGAAAGGTCCATTTTCGTTGAATTCGTTTTCAAAGAGCCCATTATCATTATTGCCGGGTTCATAATTAACTTCACCATCGGGTAGGATGTCAAGACTCTGTTCATATTCGGGTTTAATTTCAAGATTCTGTTCCTCTTCGGGTTGGATCTCAAGATTCTGTTCATATTCGGGTTTAATTTCAAGATTCTGTTCATATTCGGGTTGGATTTCAAGATTCTGTTCCTCTTCGGGTTGGATCTCAAGATTCTGATCATATTCGGGTTGGATTTCAAGATTCTGTTCCTCTTCGGGTTGGATCTCAAGATTCTGATCATATTCGGGTTGGATTTCAAGATTCTGTTCATATTCGGGTTTAATTTCAAGATTCTGTTCCTCTTCGGGTTGGATCTCAAGATTCTGTTCATATTCGGGTTTAATTTCAAGATTCTGTTCATATTCGGGTTGGATTTCAAGATTCTGTTCCTCTTCGGGTTGGATCTCAAGATTCTGATCATATTCGGGTTGGATTTCAAGATTCTGTTCCTCTTCGGGTTGGATCTCAAGATTCTGATCATATTCGGGTTGGATTTCAAGATTCTGTTCCTCTTCGGGTTGGATTTCAAGATTCTGTTCCTCTTCGGGTTGGATTTCAAGATTCTGTTCCTCTTCGGGTTGGATTTCAAGATTCTGTTCCTCTTCGGGTTGGATCTCAAGATTCTGATCATATTCGGGTTGGATTTCAAGATTCTGTTCCTCTTCGGGTTGGATCTCAAGATTCTGATCATATTCGGGTTGGATTTCAAGATTCTGTTCCTCTTCGGGTTGGATTTCAAGATTCTGTTCACTATCGTTTTCAGCTTGATAATTTTGTTCACCTTCATGTGGTATCTCAAGATTGTGTTCACCATTGAGTTCGGTTTTATAAAAGTAGTGACCTTGCCAATAATCCTGGGTTTCTTCATTTTGAGTATTATGATTATCTTCTGCTTGCAGAACACCCAGGTTTTCCTCATTCCCCTTATTGTCGGCTTGTTTGACTTGGATTTCAGAATTCGACAGACCAATTATTGGGCCTTTCAAAAAGTAATGGTATTAAAGCATAATTTTGTTTTCCTATATTTTCTAATGACTGGTCAGCATAATTGTGTTGGAAATTACCTGTTTCTTCTGGCATTTCTCGTGCAATATTATTATTTATTCGTCCATTGGCGTATGTGTTTTTGATAGGGGAAGATGAAGAGTTATTGCACAGTAATAATAACAGAGCAAACTTAAACACCATTAGTTTTTGCAAACCATTCACATTTATGCGGTTGCTCATCTGAAATTTTAAAAAATAGGTTATTAGAAAGCTTCCTTTCTATCAGCCATGATGCAAAAATATTTTCCTCTTAGAAATAATCTTTTCAATATTCATTTAAGAATACTACACATTCAAGAGTTTTTATTAATCTCAAAAATATATTTTTATCCCACCAAGTAGTATTTATGCATTTAGCCCCTTAATGTGGCTCGTATTACTTGTGGAGGTTGTGTATTTAGTATATTGAATATTGAAATGAGATAATGGAAATTTTGCCAATAAGTCTTAAGTAAGGCTTTTACCCAAAAACCTTATTACTACACATTATAAATGTCTTTATGCAAATACTTTTTATGGTTTTTGTGGTGAATTTTAAGCACTAAAGTTTGCATTTGTTAAAAAATGTTTTCAGAATTTTAATAAGTTTTTAATATTATTTGATTACCTTAATTTACCATAGAATGATTATAGACTTCTGAAAATAAATTATGCACGAACTTAACAGTGTTACACTATCTAACAAAGTTTCCCAGCTTTACAATCACGGAACAGTAGCTTGTTGATCAACTGGATAATAGGGTTATGATTCGATGTGATCCGGTTTGTAGGAACTGAATTAGAGCGGCTCTAGTCTCTAGTAAGTTATAAAACCTTTTAATCAATTAACTGCCACTGTCAATGCATTTTTATACTCCATGGACACCAAAAATGTCCATGTATGTTGCTATACTGCAGTCATGATGGTGTAATAAATATACACGGAATAAAAACATCCTTATTTTACCACGTATGGCTCGAAGTCTGCTTTTCGTATTATTGCAAAAGGTTATCATTAACAGAAATAATGCATATCATAGGTCAAGCTAATACGACCATCATTTGCTTCCAACTTCCAAATATAGTATTGAAGAAGAATTGCAACCTGCCAATACTGACAATAAAATGAATTTCTGAAGCAATATTTGCAGAAAAATTTTAAGTAGCAAAATTTTCTGCTTTACGCAGTTCGATTCAATTAGCAATGCTTCCCAGAAGAAAGAATCCCGACTTTATACGGAGTATGCCCAGATAAAGCAGTCACGTAAATTACAATTCATGCAAGTATTCATCTTTATTAGCTTACCAGTTCAATAAGGCTGGCTGGAATTCAAGCCAAATTGTAATACCCACAATAATGTAAAAATTTGGGTAGTACATCATTCTTTTCGGCATTTCATTTCATTTTGTCAAGCAAAATTCACAGAATAATAACTTAGAAGATCTATTACTAATTTAGATTTTTATAAATTAGAAAATAGTTTTTCAATTCTCCCTGCCCCAATGCTGCTTACAATAACTAACTGTGACGTGACCTATGACATTCCTAATTCAAATTAGTGTAAGTGAAATGTATGGAATTAAAAATAGTTGTTCTTAGCCCAAATATACCTTTTTAAAGTTTGAATAGCTTTAATACCTCTAACTTACACCTTCAATCGTTTTATAAGATTATGTCGTAAGTTGATTCTGATAAAAGTATACCTAGCAGTTTACAATTTATAATTATTCAAGTTCTCAAAAGTAAGGGCTCTTGAACGGTCTGTATTTACCTATATAAATGCCGAAGTAAAGCTACTAGTAATTTCATTGACAGTCTCTCATCGCAAAGAAATATCAAAGAATTAATTATAATACTCCGTACATAGTCACTCCAGGTCGTCCAGGTCCATTTACAAGTGATAAATACTTCATTTGAAAAACAATTTAATCGATTGAAAGTCAGCATATTAAAAGGGACAATGACTGTTGTACTACAACATATATTATTTAAGATTTGATAAGTTTTATAATTTATTTTGTACTGAATTTTTGGATATTTGGATGCTAGAAAAATGGCAAACGTTGAAAATAATGAAAAGTA
This sequence comes from Yoshiicerus persimilis, assembly GCA_020352615.2. NCBI lineage: Eukaryota > Metazoa > Arthropoda > Collembola > Entomobryomorpha > Tomoceridae > Yoshiicerus > Yoshiicerus persimilis. Next base: position 76,399,542 of record CM036940.2, read on the forward strand.
CAGCAAAAGCTGAGAATTAGTGAAATTTTTAAAAACAGAAATTAAATACATAATAAATATTAAATAAATAAAATATTAAACAGTATCAGAAATATTGTAAAATAATTAACTCAGTAAACAGTGTTTAGGAAAAATTAAACTGAGATAACAAAGAGCAATGAAAAATGTGAGAAGTTCGGGAATAAAGATTTACATTTACCCTTGAATAATTATAGACTTGTACGTACGGTGAAAGTATGAGAATGTAGTCAGCTTGAAATTGGAGCTAATACAAATAATACATTTCATTATGAAATTAATGCAACTTTAATACGTTGTACATTCAAAGTTTCCATAAATGTAATGTAAATGTAAATATTGGAATTTTAAAGGTTTTAACTTCTCATATATTGACGTTCACCATAATTTCCATCAACATTTATTTCCGTTTTCCAGCGGTAATGTTTTCCTGATGGTATTTCACAACAAGAATGATAAGAGTAATTTCGGTAAGAATGTAAACATTTGCTTTGGATAGTTAACTACCATAATTATCCGATAATGAAAATGAAAATGAAAGGAAAAGAAGAACAACACGTATGGCTTACTTTATAGCTACGATACATTTGTGTGGTAAACATCGGCTGTATTATTAAGAAAATACATCGCTGTATTGTTTGCTTTCAAATGAATATTTAAACCCAAACATTGCATATAAAGTATACTCACGCTACAGAAAGCAAAACATTTCAGTGGAGTTAAGAGTTAAGATTTCTATTACTCTAGTACTTATAGGTATATCTACGTTAAAAAAATGCGTGTCATAAATAAAATTCTTGGTCTCCATAGGGGTACAGATTCCTTTAGTAAGAATTTAGAATATATAGGTTATTATTTAAATATTTTTTCCTCTTTTGGTGTCATGCCTATTGTGTGGGAGAAATCAGGAAAAGTATTTCAGGTGTCAAAATCGAGAGTCAATGCCTTTTGGGTCGCAATTTTTTTCTCACTCTCCTTTTATGAATTTGTCCAGCTTTTCTATAAATTAAAATATGACAATTTTGTGTATACTGAAATAATTTTCATTTACATATTCTTATTAACATTTACGTTGGGATTTCTAATGCTTCTTAATTTAATGAAAAATTCAGAAAAAATGATTTTCGTGTTGAATCAAATGTATCGTAAGAGTTCTTTATACAACAACGGTGAGCTGCTTTAATGTCTTTCACATTACAAATTTAGCATGATAATCATAATTAATTCTTACATATTTGGAAATGTATTAAATATTCATAGCATTAACTAGAAAAATAAGCTTTCATTATTAAACTTTCAGATCTTCATCAACTGCCTTTGAAGACAATCAAAATTTATATTATTATAGAAACCTTAATTTCACGGTGGATGCTATTAGTTTCCTTTAACATTTTTCTGATCAACTGTTTTGGAATTATTGTTTTTGTTCCGGGGGACCAGATACTGGCAAACTTTATTTGTCCATTAAGAGATGAAAATATGGTCGGAGCAATTTTCTTAATTGTGTTTCAGTGGGGAGCTTCAGTTGGTGCGCTTTCAATGATTGCATTTTTTATTGTTTACTCTTTGGTATACGTGGTTAAGAATTCATTTTGGCTTCGCATACTAAGGTACTTTATTTATCTATTTTCAAATAAATAATTATGTATGAAAATAAAGAAAATATTTTATTTTGTTTAAATTAATTCTTGTCATAATGAAAACTATAATTTTTAAATTTTCAGAAAGCGCAAAGGGGATCCACAGAAGAAACTGCTTGATTTCTGTACTCTGCGTGTTTTAAATCTTCTTTTCAATAACAGTCGTCTTCAGATTGCTTTGCCGACTTTAATTTTTGCATGCATTACATGGACTGTGCTTAGTGCTTTTGCAGTAATTCGACTGAGTCAGCATAATTCCCCCTTTTTGGATGTAGCTGTTTTTGCCGTCATTTCCGTCACATGCTCAACGTTTATCGCGGTAGTACTCTTCAGTGCTGCTACATGTTGGAAAGAGTCATATGACACCCTGAGATGCTTGAAATCTCAATCAGTTGCAGCGTTTTTAAATAAAGTCCATCATAAACGTCTTCAAAGCATTTCTGCTTATGGAATTCGATATGGTGTTTTCAAGGCAGTCAAACATAAACACATTTTTGATGGTTACGACGCAGCGGTTTCCTACTTGGTATCATTGCTTGTGACTTTTCCGAAGTAACATTGCTTATTGATAATATTTCTGGTCTTCTTGACGAAATGTTGAACTGCTTCTACTCATATTTTTTCTTAATTCTGCTTACCTTGTATACACTGAATTCATATTCACTGATATTACTGTGAACGAAGTATGAGGTCGTTAAAACATAGGTATTGTGCTACATCTGCTTTCAAAAGTTGACCATTAAGCTGAAAATTAAGAAGCAAAATACCAGAATTAAATTACCATTGCTCTCAAGTCAACATTATTATACCTAAATGCTCTATAATGTTCACTATAGTAGTAATGTAGAAGAAATAACAGAGATTGTACAGCACTGCTAGAAGAAAATCATGACGTGTTAAATTATTTAATATGTAAATCGACGTACCTATGTGTAATAAATCTGAATGAAAATATTTTTGAAAATAAAATTCTACCTACAATGTAAACATGAGCAAGCAATTATTAATGCGGTCTTTCATTCATTGGTTCAACGCTTACGTCATACTGTTTCTCTTTCTATACCAACATTTGAAAGTGCTGGATTGCTTTTCCTAGATTGTTCGTATGTTTGTACTCCTGAAATATGCGAACCATATAATTTTATAGGTGCCTAATTAAGCCTAAACAAAGCTTTAATAAATTAATCACATATTCAATCCAATTTGATGCAATTTACAAAGCTAACGATTAGTGTTAATATCCATAAGGTGAATGAATGGTCATGAAGTTGTTTGGTTTACATTTCTGAATTTTGTACCACCATGAAATACTTTCTGAAAAGCTATTATTTTAATATGCAAACAAATGTACAGGTAAACACAGTTCGATTGCCTAATTACAAACGATTACGAAAATTTGGAAGGTTTAGGCATTATCTCAGGACAATTAACGGTGATTCATCTATAATTTAATGAATAATTGTCATGGAGGAATAGTATTAAGGAATATCAGTTTGGATGTGGTTAGTAAATATATAGCAGAACATTTGTGAAAACTTTTTGTTTACATTTTAATTGAAAGTTATGCTGATGGGTTATTAAAATGTATTTACTTTAGCAGTGGTTTTCACAAAATTTTCAACACTAAACAAGAATTCCTGGCGCCATTAGTTTGATTGAAAAGCGTAAATATTATTTTAGAATGAAATTAACTTTCTTTCCTAGGGCTAACATTCTACCGATCGATGTGATACTTGATACACATAGAATAACATCAGGCCAAAATGATTGGAATTGTATTCATTATATGTATTTACTATCAGTATGTAAGCAAAAGGTACGTGATGTCATAAATAGTTTGAAGAAATGAAAGGTAGGTTTTCTGTTGACAAACAAAGAAATTATTCGTGGTGATAAACTTGCTTTAATTTCCCATTAAACGAATTGAAGGGTATATAAGTATTTCTTAATACGATTTGATGAAATTGGGAACTGAATTGAGTTAGTGTGAATGAACTAAATTTGGGATTGAATAATGATCACGATTATAATAGGGCATATTTTGATCGGTGTAGACATAAAAAAACAAAAAAATCCTTCGGAGTAGTAACGTAACCAAGCAGGATGGCCATGTTGTAAATAAAACTCCAGGCAACAAAAGGCGGCATTAAGCAATTATTATATTCGTTCCAAAAATGAAGATTTTTTATACTCTAGAGATCTGTTCAATCTCGGAAAACATCCACAATCGATTCATAACTATACTTCTGTCGAGCACTGAAGTCGTCAAATAAATTAATTTTCGATAATTCGCTACCTATGCTACAAATCATTCAAACAAAGGGTATATACTTTCTGGATAGTTGGAAATACTCAAATGAGTTAAATTTCATTCGGATCGGATGCCATTTACGGGGTCAAAGATGAAGTCGAGTACAAAAAGCCCCCGATTTCCAGTGTTTAGGATTTTTCAAGGGAACTTTTTTTCTAGAATAATACCAATAATACTACTATTATTTTTTTCTTAACCAAGTCTGCATGCCTAACACTCACAAAAACTTTCCTCCTAATCGGCGGGAAATTAAAATTAAATAAAACAGGAACCCTGTTTTGGGCTATAGTTTTTACCCTGTTCTCATAAATATTTTGGTTTGAAATTTTTACCACTAAAGGTCATGCATTCAAGACGTCATTAATAGACTTTCGCACAACTTTCTTATTATGAAATAAGTACCTAAAAAGGTATTACATGTCCTAGGAAAAATTTGAGTGCGGGCTCTCTTTAATTGTGCAATAATGAAATTTTGAAACGCACATGCGATATTTTTCTAACTTTTACGTTATGCAGATGCATAAAATTAGACATTGTAGTGTTTGCCTACCTGCAGTGCAACAAATAGAAAGGGCAAAGTTTATTGTAAGATTAATACCAACAAAAATAATTAGCCACTGGCGCCTCTCAATTTTTGAATAATAAATAAGGTTTCAAATGCTTGATTATTTAGGTATGTGAATAAAGTATAAAATTAATTATGATAATGATCTCTTTTGGACATGATTTTGTAAGAGATTACATGCTTGTCACTTGAATAAAGCAATCCTTTGAGCATTGTTTTGAAAGAGTTCGACAATGCAATTAAAATAACTTTGACTGCAATACAGCTAGAATGCCCTTTGAAGTTTAAATTAACGTCATATGCCTTATTGCTTGCATTAATCTCTGAGTATGCCACTGATCTGCTAGGTACATTCAAGCTTTGAAAATATTACAAAGCATACAGAATACTGAAGTTTTCTGACAAATTTTCATTTGCAATTACATTTAGTATTCGCAGAAAACCCAATTAATGATCTAATGATTATGTTCACTTACATGGATCTTGAGGAATACTTATGTATTCATTCAATATATATATATATTCATTCCTAGTCGCAAAATAAAAGTAAGGTCAGCAATATATGTATTACAATATTATTGTTTTATCAATATATGGTCGGCGTACTGTGCTGAAGTATTTTTCATGTAAGTTAAATGTCTCTTGTCTAACGACTGAGGGTAAGGAAATAAAATAAGGCAATATAGTATCTACAGCCATAACAATTATTTTAATACTTTTATGCAACAAATAATGACCAACTAGACCAAGTAAGTTAACATGTAACTTTATATAGCTGTGATGCGTCTTTTATACTAGAACGTCTAGTATAAAGGATCTCACGATGTATTTATGAAGTAAAGCTAATATGGACAGGAATGAATTAAACCAGCCTCTCCGTAAGCCAATTGCACCTTAGAAACATATAACCATCTTCAGTGATTGATTGGCAGTTTAGAATAATGCTGACAGAATAATTACTAAGAAAGACTATTGGTTTGCAATTTACAAATGTAAATGCGTAGAATTCAGAGAAAATTATCTCCTTTTTGGATGGTGATTATATTTGCACAGTAAAGTACACGCATAATGTACGCGTAATAAAATTATAAGGTGATACCTAATAGTTAGGTTGGTAATAATATCAGTTTTTATTCCAGTTTGCATTTTCAAATCTGTCGCAGTCTAGCATACAGAAGATTGCCCCCAGTTCTATGCAGATTAGACCTGGCAGTAAAGTTATACGTTAATACTTTACACACAGCGATACACAGCATTAGTTACTGTTTTTACAAAATGGTGATGTATAATGTATATCGTAGTATGTATGTGGCTTGGTTGTACCTGAAAATGCCAATAACATAATATTACAGCCACTATGTCTACTTTGATAAGGGAAGAACAATGCACGGTGACCTTTCCTTGTTGTTTTGTAATAAATCTCAAATAATCCTTTAGGCTTCGAATTAACTTAAAGACTTTTGAATCACACTTTGCAAAAATATTCTTTTGATGTACCAATACTGAATGATCCGTCTTAAGAATGGTTAGAGCTAATAACATACCTAGGTACAATTTGCTGTCTCCCATCTCTATGTGGATTACTGCATCATTATTTAATTATAGTGTTTCATTATAAATTCATTCGATCTGATTTAAATAAATATGGTAGATGCTGGAAGACATAAGTAATTTATGCGAGATAATAACACATATTAAAGTATATGCGGAACCCCCTGAGAGAAAAATATTCGTTTTCAGTCTTAAAACCACTTTTAGTACTTTACTTATAAATTCTGACGCACGTACGAAGATCATATTGCAAACCAATACCGCTAAACGTAATACATGCTTTATAAAACTAATTCTCAGGAGGTCATCTACAAAATTGACCGTGACCATGCAGTGAAATGAGATACTCTGTGCAAACACGATACATAATCGAGTTTTTTTGGGTATTTGTTAGGCACGTCATGGGCGATGAAAATAAATATTACACAAATGTTTTGTATACCTATATAAATGTGATCTTTTACAATTTCTGATTCAGTTTCAGAAATAAGTCACTACAAACAGCATTTCTACAACATATTTCAAGACTACCAAGATGGAAAACATAAAGGTTTCCTTTCTACTCATTGGCATTGCTTCACTTGTCAACAGTTACGGTTACAAATATCAGTACAATCCATTTTCTAAAGAATGCGAGTTAATGTTGACAGTACCTGGCAAAGGTGACCCAATAACATTTTCTGGATCCAACACAGATTCAAGTATTATTTTCAGTTATTTGTAGTAATAACGATTAAGCACTTGATGGCATTTTCGATATCATTATTTTTTGACGAACATAAAAAGTAATTTTTCCTTTTAGGATATTCTGAAAACTACGGTGCTATAAACTCACAAAAGGTTGAAAATTCCAAAGTCTCTGGTTCAACTGGTTACGACACTGATCACCACGATCGAAGACCAGTGGTGTCTGCAGCCAATTCAAATTACAACAATTATTACGAAGAAACCGCTTATGAAAAGGAGTTGGAATTAGAACGTGAAAGAGAAAGAGAGAGGGATCGCGAAAGGGAAAGGGAGAAAATTCGAGAAAGAGAACAGGAAAGGGAACGCGAAAGGGAACGTGAGAGTGAAAGAGAACGCGAAAAGGAACGGGAATCTGAATACGCATCTGGTTCCAGTTACCAACAGACGAAAAAAGTATCAAGTTCCAACATTGGGTTGGAAAATGGCTACCCAAGCAGTTCTGCCACCAGCGTCTCATATGAAGAGCCTTTTCCGAGCAGCAATGTCAATAACCACAATTCACACTCCCAGTCCCACGGGAACAGATACCAAGGGGGTGGAGATGAATTAGAACAAGCTTATGTCGGCAGTTCCAGTTCTAGCAGCAACTCTAATCCCTACGGGGAACCTGAAGATGTGTACATCGAAAAACCTCAGAAAAACAGCAATAAGAATTTTGTTGAAGCATCCAGCAATCTGAATAAAAACAAACAAAGCCAAGAACAATCTTTTGAAAGTGTTCAGGAAGCAGGATATGGAGGTACTCGAGTTACAGGCACAAGCAGCATTAACAATTATAATACCCGCAATCCATCCAGCTCTTCCATTGAAGAATCATCATATACTGGAAGCAGCAGCCCATACGGCAACGGTAACAGGGAGTCTACTGAAGAATCAGGTTACGATGGAGGAAGTCATTCCACCAAATTAACTTCTTCCTCTCTGTCAACTAGTAAATTATGCTCTGATAGCAAAATTTACTCCGAGAGCCTTGGAAGGTGTGTTGACAAAATTGTTACAACTATCTCTTCGAATAAGAAAACCAGTTCGTCCAGCAGTCAGCAAGCCAACAATTACAATGGTAAATAGCTGTTTAACCAGGACCAGGATACTGACAAAATATTCAGATTTAAATACAAATGAATAATGCAGTGAATTACTGAAAAGTCAAATTATTTTTATGTATTTCATTTTTCCATTTTTGCAGAGGAATCAACTTCATATGTATCTTCATCTGGCGGTGCGTCATCTGCAAGTTTGGGTTTTGGAAGTTCTGATCACTCTGGTGGATCAATAGGTTCTATAGGAAGTGCCTCACTTTCTTCTAAATTAGCGGATTACGATTTCAATGAAGCCGTTCTCCTCGCACACAATAACTACAGAGCTAAGCATGGAGTAAAACCTTTAGTTTTGGACGAAGAAGTAAGCTATGGTCTCTGTTAATGATTTGGCATACAATTTTTGATATAATTCTTTAGAGTGCATATTTTTCATGAAATTCTAGATGAGTTATGCAGCACAAAGACACGCTATAAAACTTGCAAATGGGGCACCGTTCGAACATAGTTATGATGCTAAATCTGGAAAATATGGAGAAAATATTGCTTTAAGGTCGGAATACCTATCTCCCTCAGCTGTTACGAATATCTGGTACAAAGAGCACCTTAACTACGACTATAGCTTCCCTCAGTTGACTTACAATCCAAATAAATCCAATGGTAATAGATAAATATAAATTACATAATTAATAATCACAAATTAATAAATGAAAAAAATGGTTTTGCTAAATTAATGGATTTTTAATTATATATTTTAGTTCGGTTCACGGCTTTAGTCTGGCGGGGTACAAGTAAATTAGGGGTTGGAAAGGCCACAAGTTCGGATGGAAGGACTTATGTCGTTGCAAATTATTGGCCACCAGGAAATTATGAAAGCCTTCTTACTGAAAATGTTTTCCCACCAATTTACTGATGGAACAAGAACCTTTTGTTACTATATACTACATGCTGTTATTTGAGTGAAGAATCTTACTTTAGCCGTAATCGTAGTAATATTTGCAATTACAATGATTGCTTGTTTTTTTCCATCGGTGGTTGCTTTTTTATGTTGTAATAAGTAATTTTTATCTTCTATAATATTGTCTGTAAATCTTTTAATCATTTTCTATATATATCTTATCTCGAAACTACTTCTACTACAACGAATTCAGTTATATTTTATTCATTTTTAATAAATTAAGCATAATATATAAGAAGTTATCCAGAATTATACAGTAAAGAACTGTTGTTTATAGAACTTACACTTCACCATAGAATTACAGAGTACAATTTGCTATGTAAGATTGTACGTTTTGATTTTCGCAGTGTTGCTTCCAGCCGGCCCTGTCACAGAAATGACAGATATGAATTTTTAAATGTTTGGTTACTACATAAAAATAAGTATGAATGCGTGTTTTACTTAGTAAACCAAATAATAAAAAACCATGAGAAAATATCTTCCCCTTGACTTGAGCAAATGAATTGAATACATGTTTTTCTTAAAGCTAGATTTACCAAGCGTCAAATCCGTTGTTAGTCCTCTGCTTCGTGACTCGAAATATCCTCCTGGCACACACTGAATCATTGCCAATATCATCGTCCCTTAAGGCTATGTAGGAATAACCATATATTATTATTTAATTAACCTCAGCAAATGTGTACCGACCAAAGTGAAAATACAATTACATGGTCATGATCAAAAATAAGTATCCTTAAGCTATGCAGGTCACTGAGAGCACACATGCTCTGAGCTCACAAAGCCAGAATTTATATGCAAATAACTCTGCCCCTATTATAGATGACGAAATGGAAATTGGTCCACACATTGGAAGACATTTAATCATAGCATTTTCATGAAATTTCATCTCCACAGCTGACACAGGAAAAAAGTTATTGGTGAACAACATTCAAAAATAAATTTTTTCATTGATTATTTTAAGTAATTTCTCGTCTAGAGCGTTCTTAGCTTACTAGTATAATGAATCACTACCTTTTTGGCAAAACCCCGTTTGGCAAAAACGGGTTCCCAAGAAGTGCACGACCCGTTTGGCAAAAGTTGCCGTGACCTTAGTTTTGCCAAACAGGCCGAAAAGGTGGCCCGTTTGGCAAAATGTGAAATCAAATTACTGTTATAAGTTTTATGTATTGCTAGCAGTAAAAAGTAGTATGTATTGTCATGTGTAGTATTGATAATGACTTCAAACAAGATGTAGTCAAAAGACAAGAAGTTCACTTCAAATTGTGGGAAAGTATTCTTTAGAATTTAGAAATTGGCATGCATTTTTTCTCGTAATTTCTGACAGTTTTTTTGTAATCTGCTGTTACGTTTACATGTTTAGCTCTTTGTTTATAGGGAAATCGCCCACTGCCGACTCTGAGAAGTGAATCATGTGTATGCTGTTGTTCATTTATTAATAATAAAATGAGTTAATTAGTGCACGCGAAATGTATTTTAGTGCTGTATCGGCCATTGATAGAAGAATACTGAGACTGCGGATGAATACTGAGGTATGAAGGTGATTAAAACATAGTTTACATAAGTAGGTAGACTTATCTTACTAATGAATGAAGCTGCATACTGCTTAATGCCTATTACGTTATTGCATGCTTCATTACTATACTATTACTACATTTTGCCAAACGGGTCGCACACACGACCCGTTTGGCAAAATGGGTTTTTGAAAAAATTATTTCACAACTTTTGCCAAACGGGTCGCTCTCTTTTTTGCCAATCGGGACTTGCCAAACGGGGTTTTGCCAAAAAGGTCGTCAACCAGTATGATGTTGTAGTAATTGGATTACAGAAATGAAAATTATAGGCATGTCGGCATTGTGGTATTGTACAGTATGTACAGGCATCTGACCTTTCAAAAGGCTGAGAGAAAAAGAGACCATCTAATAAGCACTATGGGGCTAACTTTAATATTATCTTCTATTGCTAAGAAGAAGAATTATTTACCTTTGCAGTCCACTCCACACGCTCCGTCAACTTGTCCCTCAACACACCAGTACTTGTCGCTGATTTGGAAAAGACCATGATCGCCACTTCCGTCAGCGTTGAGACGACCTACCACTGATGTGTCAAAGTTCGATTCCCATCTTATAAGACATATCCCTGTAGATATATTGATTAATACAAAGTAAGTATAAGGTATAGCCAATCTATGCTTTAAACACCTTTTTTATTTAAAGTTACACTAAAACTACTAAAAGTACTAAAAGTACTTTAAAGTACTAAAAACAATTAACAGTTTTCGCGAGTCTTCTTACTATGCATAGTATTAAACAAGGTACATAAAAAATTACATTTTCGTCATAGCGAAAGTAACATAAATTGAGGTTTTGAAATAACAAGAAAACAAACTAACAGTTGGCAATATCTTTGGAAGAAAATTTATGGTTGTCCACCATTTCCTTGGCTAACTGACAGGGTTCGTAAACTTTTCCGTTACATATCCAGGATGAATGTGTCACGAGGATTAACAATAATAATTTGGACATTTTGGATTTAAAAAAGTTAATTTAATGTTTTAAGTAATGGGACATAACAGTTGAAGAAAGTATATTTCACAAAAATACAGTACTGATACAAAATGAATTGCTTTATTACTTACTGCATACTCAGACTAACTAAATATTTTTAGAAATGGTGTTAACTGTATGCATTAAAGGCACCTACGTCATTAATTCAGGCATATGGTACTGATTATAATTATTGACTTTTTTCTAGTATAACAGATTCAGTATGAAATTGTTACATTTTTGCAATCTGGAATAAATAACTATAACTATACCATACCCCATAAAAGTAAGTGTAATATCTAACTGTATTACACTATTACTGTATACTGTATAACACACTGTATTAGCATTTGCTAATGATAATGATATGCTAAACAAATTTCCTACAGCCTCCTGAGGTTCTAAGAATAGCAAACTTGTCAGACACGATTAGAAAAAGATTTGAACACGTACCTACCTATTTGCATCAGACTGGTATTGAATTAACCTAATTTTTTCGTTACAATTGTATCATAACAAGTGAAATAAATGTATGTTTTTGACTGCATAATTTACTTAAATGGGAAAGAAATGCCGCTGCAAACTATTAAGAATTGCTTTATAAACACTTTAAAATTGCTCTCCCATGGAATAATAAAGATAAAATTAGCAAATAAAATACACACGTAAGTCCCATTCAGGTATACTACACTAAAAGCTTGTATTTAGGGCAACACATGGAGGAAGTCACAGTGGCAATGGCCTTTATATTACATCTAATAATGTCAAAATCTGGCCTGCTGTTGTCAGTCAAAAGCAACATAAGCTCTGTGCCACACACTAAATGAACTTTCTGCTTTACAATCATAATTGGAAAGAAAAACGCATTGGATTGGATAATTAACCTTTTTTCTTCATAGTATAGTAATTCATAACTGTACTAGTGGAATTTTAATATTTTATTTTCACTACTAGCCTACCTCTATACGGGCTGTAAACTGTTGCAACGGTTTACAGCCCGTATTATTATTGCACCCATCTTTCAAAAAGGAAAGTTGAATTACCACCAGTCATGATTAAATTTTTTTAATTCCTTCATATCTTGTATTTATTGCATGGACAACTTATGTTTACATGACATCCAATGAAGAATACACTTTACTAGATCGGGAATACGAATTCCTGTGGCTTTAGAATGCACCTTCCTCTACATTCCTTTTTTAAGACTACACATTAATTGACATTCATTTAAAATCATGCAATTGTAAAATAGACCCATGTAACCCAAATTGCAACATCTTTGTTTTGTTAATTTACGTTTTGCTTTTCCATTCTCTTAAATATTACTATGTGTAGCTGAGTTTGATAATAAAAGGACCTCTTCAAAGACTGCAATCAGAATGTGGCTCAGGACCAACTAGCTGTTCTTCTTCGTTTGGATCTATAATTTCGAATTTTGAACATCCCTTGGTGCTCAGATTTTCAGGCAGGTCACATCGAGAAGCAGGGAAGTTATCTTTGATGCAGTAAGCGCAGAATGGCATTTGAATGCAAGATGCTGCAGATTTGCCGTACTGAATGCAATCCTTTCCTACAATAATATAATATATGTAACATCATTTACATTCACCCAAATTCTAATTTAGCAATTTTAAGTAAATATCGATAATCAGATATACTATTTAATGTCTAAGAGCTTAAGATTTTTTATTATTGAAATCTACTGATGGCTATAAATTTAGAAAATGTCACGTTACGTTTATTCTGTAATAGATGAAAGCACTTTTATAAAGATCGTTCGTATGACATAGTAAAAATATATAGTGTAAAGCATTTTGAACGTTAAATGCTTTTTAGAAATTTATATCGTCAATTTAGCATGTACAAGTACTTGTTTTTACTTTCTACAACCGATTTAACTTTGTGAATCCCAAAAACAATTTTAAAATAATCACCTGGTTCTTCTTTAGGCAGCCAACACTGGTAGGGCACCTACAAAAATTAATAGTCATGTTAAAGTATTTTCAGTAGAAAATTGTAATTCATTAACAATTTACTACACACCAGAATGAAAAAATAATTGTCAAAAGCATTCAAAAGAAAACGAACCACCACCCTAAACTGTATGACCTATCGTTATTAGTAAGATGAAAAGAAAGGATACTTTGAGTGACTTTATTATAGTTACCTTTACCTGGTCAATTGGTTTGAGACGCATTTCTAAGACATTAACAATTTTTGTTAATAGTGTTGTTTGCTCCGACTTCCATGCCTGTAGCTGATTTTTCAGTTTGGCATTTTCGAGAGCTATTTCCTTTAAATTGTTTTTGCAGATTTGCGATTCCTCTTCTAATTTTGAAACTTTAAGAGTTAAAACCTCATTCCTTTTTATTTTTTCTAATTCATTTTTAAAATCCACGATTTCCGACTCTGCTTGTCTCTGACTTTGCATAGTCGATCGCAGTTGCCTAACTATGGCCTCTTGTTGTTTTTGGATTCATTTTGGATGCCTGTACGTCGTTTTTGATTTCTGAAATATCTTCAGCAACATTTTGGTGCTCTAATTTTGTCTGATCTAATTGGCTTTTCAAATTGAAAGCGTACTGAAAAGTTTTGGTCTGCAAAACTGTTAAGTTTCGCATCTCATTTTTCATTCGCAAAATAAAAAAAATTGTTTGATTTTGCTTTCTTTTCAAAAGTTGTAAGTCGGCAGTAAATTTCTGACATCCTGTATTGGTGTTTTCTGACTGCACATTAATTTCTAGAGCATATAGTATTGAACAATTAGACTTTTCAGTATGATAACGGCTCATAGTCATTTTAATTATGTAATCCAGTCGAAGTAATTCTTTGAACTTATAAATCACTGATACTATACAGATAAATGAGACATTAGTATTTACTGACATTAAGTAATATAAGTAATATCTATTGTCAATTAATCATAGGTAATTCCTGTGTAAGTTAAAATAAATAATACTATTTAATTACCCGGACATACTACATCTTGAATACTGTTGTCTTGTTTGGCATCTTCTCTCGAATCCTGAGGTTATAAAAATATTGTTTATCCTTGACAACATTAAAGGACAAAAATTTATATTGACATATTATATCACCTCATATTCGGTACTTGTCAATGTTCTTCCATTTCCAGTAGCTGCGTCTGCATTCTAAATTTTAAAATATATTTGAAATGTCTTACAAGTTTGAGATTGAGCATACGTAAAGTTTTATAAAACAAACAGTTTACCTTTGCTGTAATCGCAACCACGTATAAAAGAATTATCAGTTTACTAGACATTTTAAACTGTCAAACTTACTCTACACTATAAATTGAAAATGGCCCACTGAACATACTAGAACAGAAATAAATAGTTTTAATTTGTGAACATATAATTTCTTATGCCTTGTAAATATAATTTCAGCTTGTAAGGTCGCAAAGCACGCTGACAGTGACTCCAAAGACTGCTGTCACTACATAGTTATTAATAGATGCTATTTTTTGTGGTACACAGGATTATACTGTAGTAAAGCTTGTCGCCCACAGTATTAATTTATTAAAAAGATTGACTTTGGCTTTATAGGTATTATATTGTACATGCTCTAATTAAAGAGAAATATATATATCATTGTAAAATTTTAGTTATAAAGTATTGGAATTTTAATTTTCCGCTCTTGATAAATAGAATCAGCCTTAATGGTTATAATACTGATAAGTTTCAGCAGAGTTAAAGGCAAAAAATAAGACGCATTCTTGTCTGTGGCTGGCAAATGTTTCTTACGATCAACCTTGACCAGGCATAAATAATTAGTCTACGTATTTATTCATACTATGCTTCTGCGATTATTCATGTTCTTGAAATCATAATGGGTTAATGAACACCATCTACAGTTAAACAGGATTAGAAAATCCTTGTGTTTGATCGATATACTGGGAATACCATAATAATGGGAATTTTTTTGTCCTTCCAATACAACAGTGCATTAAACATAGATGGGCTTTATCAATTCAATAATTTGCACGGCTTGAAAGCATTATCTTCCAAATAGATATGTTCTTTATGCAATGACGTATGAAAATAAGTAACAATAACAAACTGACTAAGAATAATTTGTGATTTTCTTTGAGCTTGATGCATAAATAATTTTATTTTTTCTGCAATTTTTCCTGTTCTGCAAGCTCGCATTCAAAATGGCCTAAATTGTTAAGTAAAAATTATAAGGACTTAATACATACGCTTCACATCACATCCATTCTAAATTATATATGGTTACTAGGAAATTCAATGTGAAATTTTCCTGAGCTCCTCATTCTCAGCCCAAACCTATACATAGATATACATTTTTCTAGAAAACAATTAAGCAAGCCAACCGTGTTTGATATCCCTAAGACCGAAATAGTAATTACTTTTAAGGTTGAATTAGGAAAACCTCAAACGAATATGGAAATTGTCGTGAACATTCCCTAAAACATTCTACAATACTTTACTTATTACATTGGTGTGAATCACAACAGTGCGAGTTAGTGAATTCTTGGAATAGACCTTGAGAAAAACTAAAAAAAGGCATTTTTGAAATACTTTAATAAGTATGGGATTTAGTATACGTACTGAAATATAGATACTAAAGACTCTAAATTTTATATTTGACAGCATCTTAACGCCAATTTCAAGTATTATTTATTATCTATTTAAATTAAGTTATTTTTTAGGTTTTTTATTTCTTATTCAGAGGTAATCAGTCAGAAATGGTTCTTCTTTAAAAGGGAACCTACACATAGCCACTAGAAGACCCTCTGAAAGGTTCATCAAAAAATATCAACGCTTTCATGAGATATCGTCCTCCCTCACTGACTAACAGACATGGAGTTTTCATACAGTAGCTTTCCGGTATGGTACTGAATAATGATTTACATAAGTGCAGGACTATGGATGGTGAATCTATCATGATGGATTAGTTGCAAAGAGGCCCATTTTGTACCGTCGAAACACCTTAACACATGAGCAGAGTTATAAGTAGCTTAGAAATTACTCTGGTCAAGCAGGGAACTATAAGCTAAATTGGCTGCCATTTAATCCACCCCCATAAATACTGAAATTCCCACAAATGAAAATCCTTAAAATGCCACAATTATATGAATCTGCCCCGTTTATATGATTTTGCCATATAAATCCTGACTCAACCCTATAAAACTTGAACAGCCCATGTTGTAAATTGAAACTCCCACATATCTAATGAATTTTCCCAATATTTTCATATAGAAAAAGTCACCACAAATTTAGTTGAAATTACCACAAGAAATGTGCCACATCATTAATCAACAATGCACGTTAAATACTTAGTAGAGTTAAAATTACATGTTTTCTTAAATGCCATTTAAGAAGTAATATATTATTGAATTGAAACAAAAAATAAAATAATGTAACAGTTGCAATATTTTCACGCGACATTGCTTCCCAGGTTAACCGTGCCTTTTCTGTTTTTGAACAAGTGGAATTGCCTTGGCCGCCAAAGATATACTACACAATTTAGGATATAACGTCATCGCAATCATTTGTAGTCATTTTATATATATTGTCTTTGGGCATTGACACAAAGAATAATAGTAGTCAATAGAATAGTAAGAATAGTAGTAAATAAATGAAATAAGTTGTAATACGAACCAAAGTTTACATGTAAAGTGCATTTGTCTACATATTTACCTTTTTATCTAATTCCAATGACGCCTTCTTTTGTGAGTAGAGTAACCGTATTGCAATAGATAGATAATTAAATCATAAATGTAAAATCTTTTGCATTTATACCTACTCCAAATTTAGTCATGGACCTCTGCCTATCAATTTGTTAAGGAAGATAGAACTATATTACTGAAAACATCGGGGGCTATGACTTCATACTATGTGGCTGCCGCAGGTAATACCAATCAATTACCGTTAACTGATAAGATGTTAAATACATCTTATCTTGAATGTGTATCGTCGATACATTGTATTACTATTACTAATAACGACTGGAAACATGCAACGTGTACATGTCCCTCTTTTCAGAAAGACTTTATATGTAAACATAGTTTAGGCATAGCTATATGGCTTAAATTGTGTACAGATACTATACCTTTGGAGGACAAGGTAATTCCACTTGGTTAAAAACGGAAAAAGGGTAGGCCTGGGAAGGCTAAGACTGCGTTAGTGAAGTAAGCATCACTATTGTAAATATTGCAAATGTTGTATTATTTTATTTTTTGTTTCAATTCAATAATATATTACTTCTTAAATGTTTAAATGTCATTAAAGAAAACATGTAATTTTAACTCTACAAGTATTAAACGTGCATTGTTGATTAATGATGTGGCACATTTCTTGTGGTAATTTCAACTAAATTTGTGGTGACTTTTTCTATATGAAAATATTGGGAAAATTCATTAGATATGTGGGAGTTTCAATTTACAACATGGGCTGTTCAAGTTTTATAGGGTTGAGTAAGGATTTATATGGCAAAATCATATAAACGGGGCAGATTCATATAATTGTGGCATTTTAAGGATTTTCATTTGTGGGAATTTCAGTATTTTTGTGGTGCATTTAAATATTCCCCAGCTAAATTGAAATGTATGAACACAGTCTTAAGCTTTTCGTTTCATTACATTTTATTGCGACTGAAGTTGTGGTCCTGTCTAAGCCACTGTAATAGATACCAATTTTGAATTTCGGAAAAATGACAAGTAATAGAAGTGTATTTCCATTGATATTTGTTATCGTTTTTGGAGCAATAATCTGTAATGAAAATTGTGAAGGAAAGTTTCCAGGACCTGACAGACAGACTTCAATTGACACTGGCGAACAAAGGTATGCATAAATATAAAATTAGGAGCAATGTAAATGAATTATATTAAATTAAATGAAATTAAAAAATATATGAAAAAATATAT
The DNA here is from genome assembly GCA_020352615.2 of Yoshiicerus persimilis. Classification (NCBI taxonomy): domain Eukaryota; kingdom Metazoa; phylum Arthropoda; class Collembola; order Entomobryomorpha; family Tomoceridae; genus Yoshiicerus; species Yoshiicerus persimilis. The sequence goes on from CM036940.2 coordinate 76,417,822, forward strand.
GAAATTAAAATTATAATACACATGTGATACAAATTTTTCTTATGAATATTTTTAGTTGGGTTTCCAGTTCAACGATATATAACCCTAATATGGTAGTATCTGATTCAACTCACATATATCGCCAGCGAAGATCTGTCCAAACAGATATTTCCGGTTGTAAGTTACTGTGCTAATTTTCTGGCTGTTTACTACATTAATCAAAATTAACAAGTAACCTGCTTACAGACTCCCTGCAAGTCAAAAGGGAATATAAAATAAAGTTGAAAGTCCCATGCGGATTTATTAAGATTCATTGCATAATAATACATTAAAAATGTAATAATTTGTTACATAATACCAATTTGGAAACAAGGATTTTCCTGTCTGCGTACTACTAAAACTTTTATGTATTCGAAAAGCTTTAGAAATGCATTAAGTGTAGGTAAATATCATTATAGTTCACATTTTAATTTTTGTTTCAGCAAATGCTACTGTTCAACGAATTCCTGGTACATCACTTTTCACAGGAGTATTTTACCAAATCCGATTGAAAAGAATCAACAACTTTCCAAATAATATATTATCATGGAAAGAGCACGTCTCCGATGCGGGACATAAACATGCATACCTTCATGCGGACTCTGAACCATCCACAAGCGAACTATATGCACCGGGAGGAGAATTGCATTTAAATTCTCAGTGGATGATTTTACCAACGGAGGTTCCTAATGCATACCTTCTGAAAAATCGCCAAGCTCCCGAAGGATTTGTTACCTGGACGCAAGAAAAGTCACCCAGTGGGCATTTCATTCAATTATCTAAATTTCCGGACCACAGAGTAAACTATCTGCCCAATGGTAAATGGAGACAAGACGCAATGATTTTAATTGATGGCACCGAAATTCCTAACCATTTCAGATTACATTTGAAAGTGTGGCCAGAAAAGATAATAACCTGGACCGATAAATATGGGTCACAAAGAAATAAATTTCTCCAGGTGGATATTTCCGCTGAAATGCACCATTATTACCCTACTGGCAAATGGCAAAACGACTCTCTATTTCAATTTTCTCTGATCAATGTTTGCAAACCCTGATGAACAAATTTGATTGTCATCAAACAATACTCTTAATATACAAATGATGTAAAAGATAGTGATGACAGAAAAGTCAATGAAAACAAAATGTCTGTACAAATAAATATTCTAAAGTCTACAATTGTCTATGCTGATATCTCAAGTCGTAAAATAAAGTTTTCAAAAGAAATCACAAAAATTCCACAATGTTAGTAATAAAAAATTGATATGAATAGTGGTCTTATTGTATTGCAAACCTTGCTACGAGAAATTACGGAAAAGGTCTTCCTCGGTTTCCCCTGCAAGAAAATAAATACTTTAATCCAAACTTAATCATTTACTTCAATCATAATAATTACAATTTAGTCTTTATTAACAAAATTACGGTTTCTGCCGGTAGTAAGGAGAACGATCTTATCCTTAGCTCAGGGATCATTGGATTTAAGTCACTATAAATCACTGAAATTTTACTAATTAAGAGAATTCATCTATTAATGAATCAAGGTTCTTAATTTCAATATAAAACATCATCGTGTTTCCAGCTGAATGATGCTTAATTCGACATTTATCAGCAATACTACCAAAATATTCACAACATTTATCATAATTCTGTAGGAGAATAAATGCGATTGGCCATATACATGTGCTTAAACAGAATGTTTATTGAGTTAATTTAATTACAGTACAACACATTTTTTTAATTTAAACGTTATTACGAAACAATACGAATACGAAGTTGTGAAGCACTGTTCACATTAAGAAAGGTAATAAGAAAAATTATAACCACTAATGTTTTGCTAACCAGACAATCTTAATTGACTAGCTACATATTTGGACTGTTTTCCAACTTATCTGCTGTTGCCTAGTCAGGGTGACCATCCGTCCCCTTTTTAAGGGGATCGTCCCCTTTTTCAAGGTGGCGTCCCCGCGTCCCAAAAACGTCCCCTTTTTGACAAAATTGTCCCCTATGTCCCCTTTTTCAAAAATTTCCATTTTGTCCAGCATTTATAGTCATTTTTGTCCATAAAATGTTAAAATTAACAGAAAAATTTTGCGCTTCGCGCAAGTTTTATCTTCATATAACATTATCCACCAGTTTTCTTAATTAAATCTCAAGTTCAGGTTAATTCTTTTCTGTTCATGGGAGGAAACAAATTGCCAAAGTAGACATAAAACAACAAACAGAACTACGAAATAGTTTTTCGTACATGTGTTGACATTCTTTTCCTCTTGTTTATATTGTTTTAGCTCAAGATGAAATTTTTAAATAGAAATGTCAAATTTTTTTGCGTTACGTTAATTTGCTCAAGTTTTTGCATAACGGTCTTAAGTTTTCATTATTCTGGAGTAAACTTCCTTTCAAACACAAATCTCAAAATATATTTGATTTTGCCAATCTTTATGAAAATAAATTTTTTAGGGCTTATTTAGGGAAAAAAATTTTCGCGCTACGCGCGAATATTTCTTTCTTCATCTGTTTCCATTAGGTCGTTACAAGTTTATGCCGATTTTACCAAAAATTTAGCTATTTTTATACATTTTCTGAAGTTGACTCCACCCCTAATCTTTGTGTCAAAGTGTCCCCTTTTTCGGCCGGGAAAATATGGTCACCCAGTGCCTAGTTAGATATTGTGTTCCTACATTTTCTATTTCTATTTCAACATAGTTGTTTATTGGCATATCATTATCTGCAATTCATTTTAATGATTGGACAAGTTTTTTGCCAATAAAATTTACTTAATTTTTAAAACTGTATAAAGTAAATCCTTCTTTGCATTCCTTTTTGAAAGGACTGCACATAGTGAGATTGCTCTGCTAAAAAACTTTTACAGATCACCATAACTTCGGTTCATTCCACCTTAATTCTAAATTATGATTAGTTAAATAATTGTCAATTAGTGCAACATAAAAGTTTACTGCTTCAAAATGAGTTCACTAGTGCGGCTATATCCACACACTGTCAATTTTACATTACTTCAGTTTGTCAACACTATAATTTCTACGTTTATATTGAATGTTGTTTACAACAAAATGTCTCATCTTCACTGTTAACTTGCAAAATAAAAATTAATTTTAGTCTCCGTTCTATAGTACGGCGCGAAATAATTCAGTAAAAGTTCACACCACTCTTCTGAAAAATTAAAACTCTTGAAAAGCAATAGGTTGAATAAGTTTTTCTTAATTTTTGGCATATTATTGAATAAGTTTATTTGATTTAGCTTACTCGCTGCACCTAGCTGTTTAAATTACTGATTTTACTTTAAATATCACTGATTTTAAAGCTGCAGGTGAAATTCTTTTCCACTTCTAATGGCGATAAAAAATTTCTAAAAAATATCATAAATATAATTAGATTTATTCACCAAATAAAAATTTTGTAAAAGTAAAGCTTACAAAAAGTCAGAAATACAGCACTCAAGTTTCCAAGTGCCATAGCTTATACTTATACCGATACATCAAGTAATATTGATATATCGATACCCAAATTTCCTTTTCTCTAAAGAGCCGTGAACTGAAATCTGAAGTATTGCGCAACATCTCTTACAATCAGTTATCAATATCAATCTTACAATTAAACAGTAAGAAGCAATTTCTGGGATCCTTTTTAAAAATTAAGCTTTTCATATAGGAATGCTCACATTAATCATAGTGAGTATTTAAGTAAGCACTTTAATATAATTTTTAAGTTTTCAGTGACTTAAGACATTGGAAAATACACGATACATTAATTTTTGTTCGTACTATCACCATAAATTACCTTTAAATCATTAAGAAACGTACTCATTTTGCTTTGGAAAACTTTGTTAAACATTTTAAAATCCATTTTATCAGTTCGTGTTTTACAGCAATACATTCTTCCTTTGGATTTAGTAATCTTAAGAATATCTGTGAAGTGTTCGATGAATAATTTTCTAACTGCTTGAACCCCAATTGGATGCCGCTGTGCCATATAACAAAGTGGGCCAACTTCTTTATTACGCTTTTCAATTGCGTATTTTATCGGAGTGGATACGTAATCGCAGTTGTTAAATTTATCTAAATAATTGCGTAAAATCCTTACACGCTTTGCTTTCTCGGCTTTCTCAATAGCTTTCCTTTTTCTATCTTTGTCTTCATCAATCACTCTCCTTTTTTCACGCTCCAATTCTTGAACAATTCTTTCCTTTTCCTTTTGACGAATTTCCTCTTCTTCGCAGGATGAACACCACACTGCGTAACGACTAGTGACTATTATTCTCTCTTTAACAATTTCTGCAAATTTTTCAGAACATCTGTCGCACAAAGTCTGTTGTCGCACACAAATCATCAAATCTTTCGTAATTGCTTCATTAGCTAGTTTTCTACGGCCTTCTTCCAGTTTCTTTTGCTCTTCATATCGGATTTTCTCCAGTCGTTTAGATTTTTCTTCAGCTGCTGAGCACTCACTGCAACTACATGGAAATCTTCCCCAGTCACAATTAGGCATCCTGCCTGGTTCCAAACGTTTCTAGTGAACATACAAATATATAAGATATATCATTGTAAGCTGTAAAGCAAATTAAAGCAAAAAATATTTTTTGAAGAATTGCTTTTAACTAAAGAACAGCTTTTGGAAATGGACATGAATAGAATTTTGTATTTTGAACTAAACAATCAGCAAAATAATCTGTGAAATCAACATATTTCTGAGAAATGAATTAAATGTACCAGAAAGTTGAAAATTTACTTTTAAGAAAACGAGAAACGACCAGAGAGACAAAAACGGAAAACAAATGTATACATAAGTTGGTATGTATCGTAATTAAAATAATTACAATACCCTACGAAACCACACCCTAAAAAACAATAGTTATTCAATATTGTTAAATAAATTACACCGTCCTATTTTCAATTACAATTTCCGTTGGGTAGTATAAAAGAGCGAATGTGATACGAATAATATGAAATGATGTGTGTTGGGCGGTTCAGTCAGCTCAGCTGACTGTCGAGCGAGTGATAGCTTCACTTGCTTTGAATTTGGTGATGCTACAAATATCTAACAGTAGTTCTCCAAATGCATATTTGTGTTCTCAAATGTATGAACAGTTTGCTTCTTAATATATCAGAAAGCAAACTTTTAATGCGGCCCTTACAAGGTTTAAGTATGAAAATAAACTTTTCCAACCAAATTAACAATGCCAAGGGGAAAAAAATTGTCTCCTCAAATCGTAACCTTCGCAGATAGGTATTAAAAATTTTATAGCACGAAGAGTTTCTAGGCTAAAAAGAAAATCCTTCTTTGAAAATTATTATTTGTACTTGAAGTGCTCAAAACTTTGGTTTATTAAATGTATGATCTTTTAAATTAAACTTTCAATATCAACTTTAGTTGTTACGTTCCCGCGGTTCTCTTGACAAGTGACTATGGAGCATCCGATCCGATCTATCCGATCCGATCTATTTTACTTACTCCAAAAATTCTGACGATCCGATCCGATCTTTGCCATCTATAAAATTTTCGCGATCCGATCCGATCCGATCTTGTCTATCAAAAAAATTTTCGCGATCCGATCCGATCCGATCTTTGCCATCTATAAAATTTTTGCGATCCGATCCGATCCGGTCTTTGCCATCTATAAAATTTTTGCGATCCGATCCGATCCGATCCGATCTTTGCCATCTATAAAATTTTTGCGATCCGATCCGATCTTTGCCATCTATAAAATTTTCGCGATCCGATCCGAACCGATCTAAGATCGGATCGGAGCGAGATCGGATCGGTGTTTTAACGATCCATAAAGTTACATCTCTCAAATGAGAACAAATTATTAACTTCATTTTGATAATTAAAATAAATTACTGTTCTTTCCTATGCAGATTTATTGCATGAGTCATCTTTTTCCATTTCATGAGATTATGGGACAATATGCCTTGATGTCAATAGACGAATACTGAGTCTCATAGTCTCATCTCATAGGAAATGATAAGAATTGGATGAATAACACTGGTTATGTTATGATGTAACACAATTTATTTGGATAACCAAAGTAATGCAGTTACTGTGCTTCCAACGAGAGAGTTCGGACTTGTTCACACTATGACCACCTAGAAACCCATTGGTTTTATATGTACTTCCGGGCGGTCCTACTCCTATTATGAAAAAATGTGAACTCTTTCGTTGGGCGCACAGTATAATATGTTATAATATGTAATACCAATGCACTTAGCTCTCAAATACTCTACTCTACTCACTCTACTGCTGCTACTGTACTTTGTATTGTACTACACTCTAATTCAAATTACATAAACAACATTGTGTACGCACTTTTACATTTACACATGCATGCATTTGTTACTTTCATCGAGCGATCCGATCCCAAAAAATTTTTGCGATCCGATCCGATCTTGTCTATCTATAAAATTTTCGCGATCCGATCCGATCCGATCTTTGCCGTCTATAAAATTTTCGCGATCCGATCCGATCTTTGCCATCTATAAAATTTTCGCGATCCGATCCGATCTTTGCCATCTATAAAATTTTCGCGATCCGATCCGATCCGATCTTGCCTATCAAAAAAATTTTCACGATCCGATCCAATCTTGTCCACCAAAAAAATGTTCACGATCCGATCTCGATCGGATCGGGAGCGGATCGTGCTTTTTCGATCCCATTTGGGATCGCGATCCCCCAGGTTTCATGTGTGCTATGGAGATGGCAATGCATGCATGTAGTTAGTGTAGTATGTCATATAGGTATGCAAATATGTGCCATATATGCAAGATAATGCAGGTAATGAAGAATGAGGGTCGTTAGTCTACTTTCAGAGACAACTTCTCATCAAGATCCCCCAAAAAAGGAAAAGGTTCCCCAAAAAGAGTGACGTGTGCATTTCCTTCTAGAATGTTCCAAAGTTCCAAACATCCCCCATTACCTATGGAAACACTTCTAGAATAGAAATCCTAACAATCCATATGTAGATTTATCAGTTCAGTGGAATAATTTGGCAAACCTTTCATTTTAAATCTTTTTTTGAATGAAATTTCTAGCTAACAGAACGATACAGCAGCAACAATTACTTTGCAATTTTAATTAAAGAACAGGAACAACCGAAGTATTATGAACTAGCAATGATAATGTATACCTGTAGACAATTTCTGTGGCTATCGCAAGGAAACAGATAAAGAGGCATGCAAAGTAAATATAAAAGACAACAATAATATTAGAATCTATTCCTATAATTGAAAAAGGTTGAATTTTCGAATTCCGTCCTGCGTGACCTATGTTCCAATTGTGGTCTTCATTCTCTTCCCATTTCATAAAAATTCCAGAATGGAAAAGAGTTAGCAAGCGGATTTTAAAAATATCGATGAAATAGTGGGACAGCAAATTCCAGTAAAATGTTTTTGAAAAAGCGTTTTCCTTTCCCTCGTAAAAACGGTGGATTGTATTTTTGATTTTATCATTAAAAGAATTCCACTTTGCTTTATTGTAAAACCCAAGAATACGGCTTTGTTGTGTCTACATAAGCTATTTTACTACTGCAGTTGGAAAGAGATTCTTGAAATGAAACAAATGGGTATCCGTAAGGAAAAATGATTTTGGAGAAATACTCTGCAGCTAATTTATCTCCCAAGCGTTTCCAGTTGTGATAGACAAATACGCCGAATCGTGTTTGATGTGACACAAAGAGTCTTCTGTTTCTGCCATGATATTTTTTCCTATAATACTGACCGTTCGAATATCTTCCATAATCGAAAGCATCATCCCCTTCTCTAGCATATGGCGTATAGTAGCTAAAATTCAGTTGCTTTAGATCATCAAAAGTTTCCAATTTGGAAACTGATTTTATCATTATGTGTTCTGTTAGGATTGCCTTGTAGTCATTAGTTAAAATGACACACAAGAAAAGAAAGCCAGTGAAAAATAATCTATGACATTGCAGCAAAGAGAAATTTTTTGGCAAATCCACAGAACTGGACAGCAAAAACGAAATCAATATAACTGATGACAGGACGTGGTCTGAAAAACCTTTATAGTGCATTACAATTGTAAACCATATTGTTGAGACAAGGGTACATATTAAAAACGCTGCCCATAAATCTGTTTCAAATGGACGAATGTAAGGTTCAAAGGTAATGTCCTCAACAGTTCCGTAGCATGTAATAAAATTAACTCCCTCTTCCTTTGCGGGGTAAAGAAGGCCTTGAAAATTTTCATGGGAGTATACAACCCCAAGTGTAGCAAAAACGTTATTGATCCATGCCTGCCTAGTCATACCAGGACATTGGTCAAGAGTCACATTAAAATGGCTAAATATGAGTGCCAAATTTATTTGAAGAGAAGACAGACTAGGAAATCTAAAAGAGGGAGTAAAATCCTTTAATCTAATTTTTTTGCTGAATATGACAGCTTTATCAGGATTCTCAAAGCAAATATCGAGTTGTGGACTTTTGGATAAAAACTCGTAGCGTTTACGTTTTTCTTCTTTAAAATTAATTTTGGTGTCAAGTGTTCGTTCATAGACCACGATCGTGTTCTCCAATGCCAAACTAGTAGCCTTTGTGCGATCCAGCAATCTTTTAATAAGGACAGAAATAGTAACAAAGGGATTTGCATTTCGAATAGTGAACATGTATGTTTTCTCTGGCAATAGATCACTCGCTTGAAACATTTTAATTATTGTTAAAGGAACGTCATTCTCATTGCCTTGATGCAAGACAAAGAAGTTCGCAAAAGTATTATATGGCGATCCCTGATACATTATTTCGTTTTTCACTTCTTTTCTCATATACGCGTATGCCCAAGTAAATGCCATCATAGTCAAAGCAAAATGAATTTCTGAAACTTCCTCCTTGCCAGTGGTGATTATGTGATGGCGATGGCAAATCCATTTGGCATATTTTCCGTCAATGTTAACTTGCGAATTCCTTTGGAAAATCTGCGTTGCGTATGCTTCTTTGCTTTTCACTGAAATTTTTTGCGCCATGGTGAACATGAGTTGATTTGACCTCATCTGTTCCATTTGACATTGGTAAGGTTCCTTCTCTTCGTTGCATTTCCTTGAATTTGCCTTACGGATATTAAATGGCATAGAGTTTATAACGTTTAACGTTATGCAACCCGTGGTTCCCTTGGTGAATTCATGCTGCTGGAGATGCTAGTGAAATAACTAGACAGTTGATTGGCTCTTTCAGTCAAAGAGGGTATTTAGCTTTGCTTTTCCCCATCTTTCTCAGGATGTTACGCCTGTGAGAGTTGGAACCCAACTGGACTCTCTGAGGCTAAGGGAGCTCCTTTTATACCCGAGCTATGAGGGTTTCGTGTGCAAAACCCCACGGGGAATGTTCAAGAACAGTGCCGTGTGCAACACTGTTCTAGAACATTCCAGTAACTACTGGTATCCATGTAAAGGAATAAATACCGAAAGTATTTATTTCGTTACAAGTTCCAATTCAAAAACTCTACCAGAACATAAGGGGATTCTAATAAGTTCAAGAATGCAGAATTTGTATCCGAAGCGTTGAATACAAATACAAAGTGTTTGCACGATGGGTAGTTCTCATTAATTGCTGCTCCTAATAATTGACTTGGTTCCTGCAAGTTGTGAGATTTCGAAAATTGTATAAGATAAAATAAAAAGGTGTACAATAATTGCATTATGCTTACGTTCCACTTTCCAAGAAAGTTTCAAGAAAAAATTAAGACACTTCAAGTAGTTGACAACTGCTTTGATGCATGCATTACAATGTCTCTTCTGTTCTACTAAATAAGGAATAACTTTCCGTAGCACGTTATTTATTTCCATTCCAAACACCTTGTCTTAGCAACAAAACCCAACAAAAAACTATTTTCGATTATGAGTATGAGACTTATATGCAATGCTAGTACAACTACAAATACATTTCAGTTCGCAATGCAGTCCGAAACCGAGGTTTTAACAAAATCGATAAATATGCTCGAAAGTCAAGGTGGTGACATTTAACATACTAATGGAGAGCTAGACACGGTTCCGTTGTTCCGTACGAAAGTTTCTCACCACCTAAAACTGATTGGTCGATATTCTATTTGAATATCCTTATTATTATTTAAGTAATAGCTGTCACAGTGTAGAAAAATGATCATTTCGACACCATAATTTAATATCTCTGCATAGATTTCTACTTTTACAGTGGATTGATGAGAAATGAATAGTTACAAATAATTGAACATAATATATAGGTAATATGATATTCGATTATCCCGTATGTTATGATTTATTTCCTAATGACGCGACGTGTGTACATTTCTTCATGGTTCGTCTCCATATAAGCTCTGATATATTATATATGTTAGCGGTAAATAGAGAAATTAGACAATTCCGAAAATGCCTAGGCAAATCGGAAAATTTGTACTGAATTTTGGTTTCTGTGGTCAATTTCATAGAAGATAAGTTAACAGGTCAGTGTACACCAACTGGCTTAATTCAAAACTCACTGATGAATCAGAAAAATCTCACTTCAAATATGTGGGCCGTTTCATTTCTAAGTTACATCAGTTACCCTGACGTAGCTCTTCATGGCTAATAATTGTCATAATTTAGCAATGCAATGGCCCACATATTGAAGTGAGATTTTTCTGATTCATCAGTGAGTTTTTAATTAAGCCAGTTGGTGTACAATGACCTGTTAACTTGTCTTCTATGAAATTGACCACAGAAACCAAAATCCAGTACAAATTTTTCAATAATGTTTGCGTCATAAGTGGTACATCTAAATATATTGTTTTACCCACTAAGCACTTGTTGCCCCTTTTTAGCAGGTTGCAACTGACAAAGGATTGTTTTTTCTAATTCGGATTAGGATTTGACGGCCAATTAATACAGCTTTACTCTTGGGGTCGGGTCTCTATTAGCTGACGCCCCTGAGCAGGTATAATAATAGCATTCCTTGCTGGAGTAGGCTTACCCGTCTGCACAATAGATCTTCTTGTCCACGAAAATATTCCTCAAAAACTATAATTTGTCATTTATAAACCTTATGATATGATATGAGTTTATTCATTGCGAGCATAGGTCCCTACCGTCCAATTACATAATGAAACCTTACAATTACAAACCTTATTAAATGTTAAATTCTTAAAGGAAATATGAGTACTAAGATTTGGTTGTCTGATTTTTATTTAAGGGTCAAATCTCTTCAGCTTTACAAGTAAAATCATATCTGTTCAATATAAACTACAATGGAAAGAGAATGAGTATTTTCCATTCTCAGAAAGCCTTAAACGTGCCATACTATAAAAGATTGTATACCTACCTAGTCAACTTTGTTTGACCAGGGCCCTGCGGGAGGGCCTATGCAATGAATCTCAAAGCCAGCCTCCAAAGTATGTTATTGTCTATTTCATAATATTCCAGTAAAATGTAATACAAACCAGGTGTATTGAATAAATAGTTCAATCTAAAAATAGCCAAGTGGGCATTTTTAAGCTTGCTTAATAAATCCTTTCTCATTTCTCACAGCTAGCACAGGTTGGAACAACAACAGCGACCGCTTGACTAATGTGCATTTCAGTCTTCATATTCATAGACGAATTGAGTCGTAAGTATTTCTGCATATTTTAAATAAACTTACTTTATAATATTCAGCAATAATTTAGTTTTGATTAAAAAAATTAAATCAAACAAATAGTTGAGATCAAAGTCAAATCAAGGTCCTTGCCTGATTTCACCTCTACCATTTTAGTTAAAGCTGTCTTGAATCGTAGTATATTTAGAACCTGGGGGCATACCTGCATACCTCGTCCAAAAGCCCTGTTCAACGAGTTCGTAAGAAATAATCACCAGGTATTTATTAGCACCAAAGCCTTTCTAAACCAAGTCCAAAGGATCAAATTAGCACCATTTGAATTCGATTGAAATAAGTCGAATTTTTAATTTCTTTGATAAATACACTAAACATTGACTTGCCTTATTGGCTCAGCGCTGATACGGGTGCTCCATAAATTTTTTGGGATTTATAGGAGTAGCCTATTATTTCAGTCGGGCTTTAGACGGTGTGTACACTTTTTTATTTTATTAATTATGGTTACCGAAATATTTAATTAAAGGAGTTACTTGGCACTGTACGTGGACTTGAACGACTGCGACAAACCAAAGCAGTGTTTTGACGCTAATTTTGAAAGACATCAATGAATTTTTGCAGATCCACAACAGATGAAAAATGGATAACGGATATGGACCAGTTGATGCACTACTCATTGATTTAGTAGGTTATTGCCCCAGAGTTAACTTTAAAAAATTTATTTCAAGGTTAGCTATTATTTTGTTTTGTCTAACGAAACTTTAAATCCAATTCAATCTTAGATCTTGGAGAATACGTTCCAAAATTTCAGTCCATCGGAGTTAAGAATATGTCGTCAAGTATGCACGAAATGGAAAACGGTAGGAAATCTTCTTCTCAAAAAGCGATGGGCCTTTCCAATTCGGTTTACAACTCCACCGCTTAAAGATGTTTCGCAGTGCGATGTAGATAAAGTTATCAACAGTAACTTTCCTTCTTTTAAATATATCAATTTTGATAAGTTTCATTTTCTTTGGTCAAGCGATCGTCACACTATAGAATTCATTTCTGAGGTTGTTAAAAGGTACAGTAAAAATTGTGCTGAATTATACTTAGTAGAATGTGAAGATTTTAGTTTAGTACGCACTAGCCAATCACTACCAATATTTGATATTACACCCTCTCTTGGCCAAAATTTAAAACTGTTATCGGTAGTTTCCAGTTCCAATTTTATGTCAATTTCTTTGAAATGTCTCACATCCATTCAATATTTGTATTTGAGCAATTGCACCATATTACTAACCGGGGAAATGATAAAACCAAAGGAATTACTCCTTTGTGATGTATCATTTATGAAGAATGAAGTAGTACTAAATACAGTTATTCTTAAGACATTTGTAGACTTCTGCAACATGAAAAAATTGTATTTATTGAGGTATAAGGGTTCATTCCCTTATATCATTGACGAAGAAAACAAAAGCATCTCACTGGACACATTTTTTGTTAGAGCAAGGACAATTGATCCAAAAATAAATTTTTATAATTTGCAATGGTCAGTGAAGAACCTGAGTATCGATGGTTTTTTGTTTCCCAAAAGATGGGATGATGTAATAAATAATTCCCGAATTAAGGACTTAGAAGTGTTAAGCGTAATATCAGGAACAATATGGAATTCCAACTGGATTCCACCCACAATTAGAAAGCTTTCATTGAGAGACATAACAATATTACCTGGTTTTGGAAATAAACTTAACTTTTCCAACCTAAAATTTCTCCGGTTATACAAATCCGAATTTGACATTGCCACTGACACTACAGACAGCATAACATTATTGCAAGAATGTAGTGATTCGCTACAAAATCTTGAATATTTGGAGTTGGCGAACGAAACGGACGAAACCAGAAATATAAAATCTTCGATGATTCCCAGAAATGTCAAATGTCTTTCTCTCCACGGTACAGTTAATCTGATTTGTGATGATGAAAGACTGATACATTTGGAGAAGCTCATTCTCAATGATTATCCTTGGCAGTATATCGAAGTTTTGCAGTATAAATTTAGTGCAGATCTTTTAGTAATTAGTTCGAATATCAACAATGGAGACGAGGGGTGCGAGAAACTTATAGAATTGATGTTACATCAAAGCTCTACATTTAAGAATATAGCAGTAGGGAAATTTCAGTGGGAAACGGACTTTTCACACAGAAATATTAGGAGTTTTTCTGTGGAACAGTATGTGCAGGAGGAGGCCAAATATTACTTATTTAAAAGAAAATGGGGAAGATCACTCGAGGAAAAAGTTTTTGATGACATGCGTGATCTCAAAATTGTGATGCGCTTTCCTGAAAAAATCGTAAACACCCGTATGGCAAGGCAGTCCTATTACTTGTTATAAGTGAGAAATGTAAGTTAGAATTTAAATTGCTATGACTTGAGGTGCTAATCCTTTTGTTTGGTTTATTCCAACAAGACATGACAGACTCAAAAATGGTTTTAATTTTATGAATTAAATTGGAATAACATTGTTGATTGAAGAATGATATTTATTTTCAGCAGCACGCTGAGTGAACCCTAAATAGATAGGCAGATATAGGTAATTATATTCGATAATAATGACTTTTGATTTGAAAATTGAACAAATTATCATTGACATTATTATGATTAACTTACGCTAAATGTCCATTGTTTCCATTTTTGTAAAATAAATGAAAACCAAAATAAATCTTTTATTTGCTCATTTTTAATTTCACCTTATTTATAAAACAACATACCATAGACCACAACCACATCTCATTACTTCTTAACTACATCCATATTTTTACTTTTTGTCATTCATGAAAATACGTAGGTTGATGCAGGCACGTATTCAGAAAACTCATCATGGTGGGGCTTAACGAAAAATATGTTCCAAAAAGTGCTAATTCGCGCGAAGCGCGAAAAATTTTTGGTATTTCCATGAAAAATTTCCTCTTTTTCGAGAATTTAGGTGGGGCTTCAGCCCCAAAGCCACCCCCCTGGATACGTGCCTGGGTTGATGCAGAATTCAAGAAAAGTTTCATATGTGCTTTTACATATATCCCTTTGAATGCCTATTATGCTGTTCATTTAAATATATGAATATCAAATTCTTGATAAAGCAATAACGTGTTTGTCATTTTGTTAATAATCCACATATTCTAGAAGTTTTCGTTCTGCAATAGTGAATTAATCACAATGAGACTGCATCATTTTTTCACAGTCGTCTCGTCAGAGTACGAAAGTACTAATTAATGTATGATTTAATATCATATTATTTTAATGCCTCTGACGGAAGTCTTGAATCTGTGCAATGTAAACTAAAGGACATGTTATTTACTATGTAAATAACCCTTACATTCTTGGTAAAGTTAGTTAGACAAATAACTTGAGGTAACTCACACATACACAGAAAGATTTTTAGATCTTTGAATTGTCTTCGTTGCATGAAACTCTTCACAATTGATTTAAAATTTTAATTTTACTGTCATGATATTCCAATACAAGAATACAAATTGATAATGCTAGCTAGCGCATGATTATTTAATTAAAACTTAGTCGTTATTAAAACAATAGTAAAAAGGAACATGAATAAATTTTGATACTCAAAAATAATTTTTTTTCACATTTTCTTACAAAGCATACTGCATCATTATTATGAATAATGAATAATGATATGTAGGTAGGTAGAGCAGTCATGTAATATCATTTTTAGATAAGTTACAGAGGAATACTCCGTGAAAGTAGTAAAACAAAAGGACTTTTCTGCAAGTAAAATTACGTTAAAATTACTTAAGTATTCAAAGCACATTAACTGGTAATCACATTAGGGACTCATATCAATTAACAAGAATATCCGTATTACGTCAATAAATATTTAAAATATTCTCGTAAGATAAAATTACTCTATAAACACAGATATTAATAGTTTTAGAGGTAGCCCTCTTATGGTGTCTTTTTTATCTTTTTATCTTTTAACCATACTTAAATAAACACTGAAATATTAAATACTGAACAACAACAATACTTAACAACTGAACCCGATAAATTCAAGTAATAAAATGAGCCGTAACTCTAAAAAAGGAATATACCTTTTGCAAGTAATAAATATAGAAATATTTTAGCATCAATTATCAAACACTTGAATAAAGTTGGACAACTATTCAAATTGAATAACATAACAAAGCATTCACGATATCACTAATTTGCAAGAGTTTAGGTTTACATATAGGTCTTTTTGTAGTCTGAAAAACAAATAAAATGACAACAACGTTGGGTTTCAAATGTGAATTTGCTTAGATGAAGTGTCTAGTTGTAATGTTACTGACTGTAATTTGTTTTATATAAAAGAGCTTCTAGCATTAATTTTTCCTGTTTCCCTTTGGCTAATTTCCTATTTTAATTTCGAAATTTTAATATTAATTTGCACTCATTTGTTTTCATATTTTCTAGTTTAGCCTTCATTTTGAAGATGTCAGACATTATTTCGCGCTGGTGCAGTGACATTGTTGACGCAATTCTTCAATGATGGCCGCTTGTTCTTCTTTATAGGCCTGAATGTCATTTTTGATTTCTAAGATATCGTCAGCTACTCCGTGATACTCTATTTTTGTCTGCTCCAATTGACTTTTCAAATCTAAGGCGTACAGAAATGTTCTTGTTGTCTTCGAAGTTACGTTTTGCATTTGACTTTTCATTTGTGACATAAAAGAATTCGTTTCATTTTGCGCACTTTTCAATTTTTGCATGCCATCCTTAATTTGAGCGTGTTCTACTTTTACATGTTGAGAATGCGCCATCGTTTCTAAATCAGTGTTTAATATTTATAATATTATCAAAAATATCTACTATATCATCGTACAGCATTATCCGAATATTCATTTATAAATTGACAACCAAAATGAAGCATTGGATTAGAAGTGAGATTAATTTCACAGGGTAAAAAATATTAAAATGGGTAAAAGGCACTTCTAGACATCTTATTAGAAAATTTACACAGTTCCTACAAGTAAAAGTATGTTAAAAATAAAAATGACAATGTAGTTAAATACCTGTGCAAATATCGTGGCCGATTTTGTCTAGTTTAGAATTGAATCTTGAAACCTAAGGTGAGAAAACAAAATTAATTTATGTAATTCAATACTATTCACTCCATTTAAAACGACATGATTAATTTAGGCGTAATACAATATATCACCTCAGCCTCGATTCTTGCGATATCGTTTTCAATTCCGTTAGCTGAAGTGTCATTCTGAAAAACAAAATAAAAAGATTTAGTGTATTTTTAAAATTGGCATGGAATAACAGAGAATTTTTTGGGTCAAACAATTTACCTTTGCAGCTGTAACAGCCATACATAAAAACAATATCAATTTGCTGGGCATTTCAAATCCTGGAACACTTCTTCCAAATTAAATAGCACTAAACAGACAATACTACCTTTTGTTTATGGATGTTTTACTTACGAATTTTTAATGCAAGCTTTCACTGCTTAACATAAAATGTTTATAGACAGTCGAGTAACACAAGTTTGATTTTGAAGTAGATTTCTTTTATGTGCCTTTAATTTATCACTATTGTATTTATCTTCATTGGAAACAATTTTGTCAAAGAGAAATACTCATGATATGCACATGTACATTTGGATACTAAAGCTTTAGGAATGAATGGATTTAGTCGCGGTAAAATTGATATATGCTCTATAAAAATAAACAGGATAGGTAAAGTGTATTGTATGATACTAGGTTAAAGTTCTCTGGCATTCATGAAGGAGAGGAGGACTTATCGATAACGATAAATGTATATGGTATTATTCCTCAAGCAGTACTGCAATTTATATGGCACATTGAAAGTTAAATAAGTTTAAGTGCATGCACGTAAGTTGTACAGAATAGGAAATCCAGAAGAAACAGAGCTTAGCGACGGTTTCCTGTTTAGGAAAAAAACATTTACATGACTGGGTCGTACTAGGATTGAAAACACTTGGTAATAAAACATGCTGAAGCGCAATGTTTTGTCGAATGGCTTTAAGCGTCTATGACAATATTCCTCAAAGGAAACAATTGAATAAGCTAAATTTAGATTGTATACAAGAGACAAGGGATAATCATTATGAAACTGTACAAGGTCCACACATAAATTCTACGAATTACTTTAATAAACCTTTCCAATTCTTGGAAGGTCAGTTCAATTAATTTTTTTAATTGCTTGAAGTAAAACATTCACATGAATTCGAAAGGAATGCATTCCAGGGCTGACTTGACTACTGGTGACTTTACCAACCAGAAATTCCAATTTCTGTATTCTACAGACAATAATGGTTCAATGTTTTAATTAATCATTTTAAAGTGTGAGAAAACTTTGTTTCCTAAAAGGAAAAGTTAACCTGGATTCATAATGTAAACCATGTAATGAAACCTTGTAATGTATTATGGGAAATAATACGTCGCGGAATGACACAGGCTTTGAAATAGTATAATAGTAAAGTTTTTAACAGGTATCATTTTTCTTGATAGTCTTTAAACAAACATTATACTGTAATTATATCTTTCTGTATTTTCGTTGTCGGCATTTGCAGATTAACAAAACCAAAAACTAATGATTAGAGAGAAATACAATAATTTTAACACATTTTGCTTTTCGGATTGAATTTTTGTTTATCTATGTTTACTACTTTATGAATACACCTAATTGGAGAATAAATCGGCAAATTTTGCATTTAGATCTATCGACCAATAACAAATTAATTTTCGATATCCAAAAGGTAACTATTTTAAGGTGCTGAGTATTGAACTGAATTTTCCTTTGCTACGGTAAGATGATCTTCCTTTGCGGTAGCCGGAATATTATCATGTTTTTACTTCAAAGTGTAGTGTATTTTCTTTTAATTATATGGCAAATCAGTTTTCCTAATTTGTCCTACTATTTTCTGGATTTTAGTTTAAGCCACATTTCGCCTTCAGGTTTCAGTGAGGTAGTAGAGTTACGGAACTTCAGAGGTATTGGTGATTTTGCGCAGGGTTCTATATCGAAATGCAATACTAAATTGGCAATGGCTGATTTGACTTCGGTCAGGGCAAATCTGTTGGCTGTGATATAAAAATTTCACGAAAACTTTTAAGATTGAGATAAATTACCAAGTCATACTGAAAGAAAAACATTTCTTAGGTATTTACCAATGCAATTTCGAGGTCCATGACCAAAGGGCATGAATGCGTATGGACTTCTTGCAGCTTTACCTTCTGCAGAAAAGCGTTCTGGGTCAAATACTTCGGGATTTGGAAAATAAGCTTCATCGTGATGAATTTGATAAATTGGAATCGAAACCAGGCTGTCCTTTGGAACAACTCCTTTACCATCGCCCAAGGGATAATCTTTTGTACATCTTCGCTCTGTTCTTACGATTGGTGGGTACATTCTTAGCGATTCTAATAAAACAATTAAAAGTAATAAGAGTAAACAGTTTCAAGTAAGTGTATATTAAAATGTTTTCATACGCAATGACGAAATTATTTCCAAAGCAAGTACATTCAAGTACGCAAGATGCCTAGACAACGTATTTTCTCTACCTAGGTGAAGCCATACTAATAAACATAATAGGATTCTACCAGACTACATAAAGGGGATTCATTGAGCAGAATAACCCAAAGGTCGAAAGTGTTACATATTCATCCCCCATAAGTGGTCTAATTCTTTTATGCTTATCAGTATGGCATCACCTAGTTAGGGGTTGTCTAGGCACCTTGCAAGTACGGTAATTAAGTATGTAGATGTAGTTAATTAGGTAAGTAGGTTTTAAATATGTTTACCATTTATTACTTTATCCAAATATTCTAGTTGATTGATGTCATCATAAGTAAGTTCTCCTCCGTGATTATCAGCAGCATCTTCAATCTCGCTTCTGAGTTTTTCTTGAATATCAGGATTTAGGGCAAGAGAGTACGCTGAAAAAATGAGAGCTGAAACCACAGATTCAAGGCCTCCAAATAAAAACGCAATGCAATTAGCTATAATTATGCGATCGGTGATTTGAAGTTTATTTGCTTTGTTTGTTAATTGAGCATCCTTTTTGGAAGCATCCATTTCCTCAGTTTTCATATCTTGTTGCAATTGCCCATTCTTCGTTTCAATCATAAGTTGAAGAAAGTCATTTCTTTTTTCTCCAGTTTTTTCTCTGTGCTTAATTGACTCTTTTAACAGATTTGTAAAGTAATCGTCAGCTTCCTTGTCAGTGATTCTAAAAGTTACTAACTTTGATGCAATGGGGACAATTGAAGAAAGAACGAATTTGCACATTATCCAAAAAGTGAATTTCACAGGAAGTTTCTTTGCCATTTTAGAAATACGAGCATTGGGATTTTTATAAATTCCACTCTCGATTCCAAATGCAACTGAAGAGATAACATCCCAAGCATATCGACTTAACACGTCCTCTAAGTTCACGACTCCTTCTCCGTTTTTTTCCTTTGCCATTTCTTCTTTCATATAAGCGATCAACTTCTTACAACATTCATTCAGAATTGGAAACATTCTTCGAATCTTTCCTGTGGAGAATGTTGGAGTCATTGTGCTTCTCAAATCTTTCCATTCCTGGTCTTCCATAACCCCTAACATGTTTTTCAAATTGGCATCTTCAGAATGAAATTTCCTTTTATTTACAAAATGCTCAACATCCTTCACTAACACTTTTCTAATCAGTTCCATGTCCTTAATAAAAAGTGTTGGTAAATTAGCTTCCATGTATCCGCCGTATGGTAGATTTTCCATTTGCTTGTATATATGTTCGTCGCCATCCTTAAATGACGTATTTTTCCAAAGTCGTATTAACAAATTTTGCATTTTTAAAACTGGAACACCATTTTTTGGCCAAAATGCTTGATTTTTTGAATTTATCTTGTGATATAAATATCCTATTAAAGCTAATAGAGACGCCACCATACAATAAACCACCAGTGCCATTGTGGTATACTAAACAAGCCACAAAATTGTTAACCAAACTGTTATGTCAGAATTACTTTGTATTAAAAATATATTTAAAACACAAAAGCTAAGATAACAAAGTAATGTTTATGTAGTTCACATCACACAAATGTACTCTGAATAATGATGTAATAAAATAAATGCTTATGTGCTCTGCTTATTTTTTGCTAGTAGCACTTTTTTCTGTAAATGTACTGTACTATGTGACGTGGCTATATATGTGAAGGCCGACGGCTTCTTCAGCATTATGAACACCATACATATACAGATAAAGTATTTATCAAATTAAATGTTCAGTCTTAATGGTTGCAAGGTCATAATTTAAAAAAGATTGACATATGTAACCGGAGGGCGCATTCATGTTGTGGGTGCTGGTGATGTTTCCAGCAAAAGCCTAGCGAAAGCTTTAGTTTCCATATTAAATATATACTTTAAATATAAACTATCACAAATGATATATGTATAGGTAATGCAACGTATAGAATTCACAAAAAAATGTCATTCATGAATTTTTGTCCGAGGTCAAACACAGGATCACATTTCACTGTGAACATTGTGCCTGCGGGCATGAGAAAGGGTTAGTTGTAAAGCGAAAGGAATGAAAGGATTGCGTATACAGCTGACGTAAATATAACAAACAATAATCGTCATAATTATTGTATTGCATTTCACCGCACCTTTTAACTTACACATATTAGTAATTCGACAACGGGGAATCTAATGATGTCCACCACGTAAATGCCGTTGTCTGACGTCGTTGTCAATGCTTAAAAATGTGTTTAAGTGGGCTCTTCTTATGGATAAGTACGACAAGAAATACAAAAGTAGTTAAAAGTACCTAACTCAGAATGTCGCCTGCAACGCCTGAGACTGCAGTCTGTGCATTTTCGGGACGAATATCAGAAGCAATATACCCTTGCGTAAAGCTATAGCAGTTTTTGAAAATAATTTATACAAACCTTTACTGTATTGAAATCTGTAAAGAAATTTCCTAAATTAATCAACTTCCAGTTTTGTATTAGTTTTGTATGCAGTGTGATTTTTTAAAGTACTACGGATTATTATTCACACAAAGACTTACAATTCTTGTACTTGCAACACTTCACTACCTACAATACCCTGGACATCGTATTAGCAGAGCTCTTTATTGTTTCAAGGAAATATTCAAGAGAAAAGTCGAGAAGAGCAACAACAACAAGAGGGGTCTTAAGTACTACTACACGGTGCTTGGGTATAATACCAAATTAGGATGTTTTACTGCAGTTAGTCACAATAAATATAGTCAATTTCTATATAAATTATCCAAATTATGTGTAACAGAGCAGCTCCCTAAAACGCTAATATAGAAATATATTAATCAAGGCGTTAATAATACAACATATTGGTTCAAGGCAAACAACTGATTTTGCACAATCGGCAATACTCCTTTCAACTTCTCTTCATTCAGTATGCCAAAGTACATCGTTTGTTATGCAATTTGTAAATCTATTCAGTCATATCAGTCAAGCATCGCTAATTTACATATTAAAGTTGACGAGGCTTGTTTTACTAATAATACGAAAAATTAGTATAATCATTTATCATTTCATATGAATGCAATAAGACATCTCAGTAATTATTAAACAAAAAGCTCTTGCATATTTTGTTTAATGCATATGTAGAATAGGTTTTAATGTGTTTATGTCTATATATGTATTCAAATAAATGCTTTTAATGTATAATGTTTTGCTAAGTTGGCACACTGTGTGTAGCAAAATAATAATAGAAATGAGGTACTGAATTTACATGCATTATTTTAACTGCAATATATTATTTACCTACTAATATTTACCGATATCGATTCAGTGTTGTAATTCTTTACAAAATATTGAATCAAATTATTATCATTAATATTTAAACCATAAAATATTCCATAAGAAAAAAATTGCATAATGGGCCATGAATATCTCGATCGGTTCTTTACATATGAGCTTCTAATTGATATGTCAGGGTTATTAATAAGTAATTACTGGAAATGACGTGGCTTTCACTACCGCAGTTATCACTTCACGCGTAGTAAATTGTAGTTAGATAGGAAAACCCACAACTTATTCACCGTATGTTCCAGGAGGGCTTCCCTTATCATCCGGTTTCTCTTGACGGTCTCCAAGGATTCTCTTCAAAATTTCGATGAATAAGATTTTTCGGGATTCCTATATATTTCGACAAGGTAAATTGTGTTACCTCTTTCGCAATCATTGATTAATTTTTTAAAACTAGAAAGAACATCTCTTAGGGGAAGAGGGAAGACTAATCGAAAGAGGGTCGTGTATCGATTTATACGGTAACAGTAATGTCGTTATGTAGTGTCATGCAGTAATCAAGAGTGGCTTTAAATTTCTATTTTTATTTTCGATTTTAACCAAAGTACTTAACATTAGATAAATTTATATCACCAGAAGTTAGGAATTGAGTATGGATATTCTGCAAAATTAGTTGTTAGTTTTGCTCAGAGGGTGTTACTACAGTTAAAATGTTGACCTTAAAACGCCACTTAGAAAATTTGTGTCTCGATATTTCTTGGATTGTTATACTACTTTGTATTCTACAAGTATTTCCAGTTTTTGGACAAAGTAGGGAAGACAACGGGAAATTTATTGGGGACTTGAGAAAGTATGCACACAGTATTGCGGGCAAAGTTTACGCAGTGGACGAAAGCAGAATTCTGATAAAGAACTTCACCTACGATGGACTAGGACCTGATACATTTTTCTGGGTGGGAATTAGTGGAAATCCTTCTACAATGGGAATCATCGTCCCTTACAACAGTAATTACATGTTTCCGGTAAAGCTGCGAGATTTCAATAACGAAGATGTCATTCTTCATCTCCCCTCCGGTTACAAGTTAAAAGATATCGCATGGTTTGCTATCTGGTGTAGAAAATTTACTGCAAATTTTGGAGATGTTAGAATTCCAACAGATTTAAGTCCACCAAAGAAAGAAATTCTACCTGAATTTTCAAGATTAGCTCATGGTCTGAGATCGGGAAGAATTACGATAGAAGATTCTAGGACGTTCAGTATCCCCAATCTTCATTATGACGGAGCTGGACCAGCTGCTTATTTTTGGGTTGGCACCGGTAGTGCTCCAAATGCCGGAGGAAGAAAAATTCCAAATGAAAAAGGAGATTCTCACCCTCTAAAAGGATACAAAGGAGAAAATATTACAATCAAACTTCCTGAAAATATGACAATTCACGATATTGATTGGTTGTGTATTTGGTGTGTGGACTATAATCAGGATTTTGGACATGTGTTGATTCCAAAGAATATTGATGTACCTCCTTCACTCTCTAAACCCGCAAGTTTATCCAACTGCAAAGAATTTTTATCCAAGAAAGTTCGGCTAAGGTGGGAGAAAGAAGGTTCTTTTGCAAAATTCGAGTTAAGTGGAAAAATCACCGAAAAGCAGTGGGTAGCCCTCGGATTTAGCCCTGTTTTTGGAGAAGCAAAAATGGTCGATGCAGACGCAATTGTTGTTTATTACTTTCCTAATGGTACAATGCCATTTCACGCCGATGATTATTTCATGACTGCTAAAAGTCAATGCGATGGCACAAATGGTGCCTGTCCGGATGAGAGAATCGGTGGAAAAAATGATGTCGAGGTTTTACATGGGTACAGAAAGGACGGATTTACGAATGTTGTCTTCCGTCGACCTATCCAATTTTCAGAACAATTCGATAAGAGTTTGGAAAAGGAAGTAAACATTTTTGTGGCTATTGGAAACTTGAATTCGCGAAATGAGGTCAATTATCATTTCAATGAACGAACCACGGAGGATATAAGAATACAGATTGCATCCCATAATGATGATAGCTGTTCGTCTGTTTCTAGAGACAGTTTAAACGGAAAGGAATCAAAAGTCAAACCCTGGCCCCCCGCAATAATTTCCGGTGTTCAAGAATTCAAAGTTCGTATTGGTCCTACAGGGGGCAAGCGTGGATACATTGCAATAACTGGAAATCCTTCTTGGGGCATCTCCTGGTATGTAAATGATCTTCTCATCCCTGAAATTCGTGTCCTAAAGGGAAAAACGTACAATTTCTCTGTTGAAGGAGGAGAAAATGCGACAATACCCGCTCAATATCATCCGTTTTATATCACAGACAGTAATGAAGGCGGATTTGGTCAGAAATCAAAAGAACAGCAGAAGAAGGAAAAGGTTTATGCAGGAGTTGGTTACGACGCTTCAGGAAATCCATTTCCCACTGCCACAGGACGCTATTGCGAATGGGAACATAAAACAGTAGACATGTCGGCTTCATCCAAAAGTTTTAAAGACTATTTCGGTACTCTGCAATTGAAATGTGAAGAAGGCCAGCCTGGATATCTTAGTTGGACTGTTCCATTAGATATTCCTGATACTGTTTATTATCAGTGCTACACACACAATAATTTGGGCTGGAAAATTACTTCTGGAAGCCAGAATCATGTCATCAATGCATTTTTGTTGACTATGGGCTTGATTTTATGTGGATCGCTTTTATTGCGTAAGTTTTGAAATATTCATAAAAATAATACGGGCCGGCTGTTAACTGCTTTAAACCTTTACAGTTTGTATTAATTGTGTGTTTTAATGGCTCTAAAGAAGTAAAGGAAACTGTAATACAATAAAATTTCTAATCTTTGAATTAATTTATTTGTACATGTATTCGCAAAAATGAATTAAAAAATTGCTTTTTGAGGAATAATGTACGAAATCTTAAAAGGGAAGATGCTGTACTTTATTTAAATACATTTACTGGAAAAATTTGAAAACACAAAAATAACCCTTATTAGACCCGTTGTGATCATTTTATCCATTTTAAGGCTGAATGCCATCTAAAACAGCCATCTAAACGAGGGGATTAACTTTTTCATAATATTTGAGAGCCGACGTAATGCTTGTTTTTCAACAATAGAATTACTCTTCATTTTGGTGCAATTCTGTATTTTTGGTAAAGTAGTTCCCGAAATATAAAATTTTCTTTTGAACTAAATGAATATAATCCCAAGATAACAAATTGAAGAAGACGTCATTTCCGTTCGAATGCAAAATGCAGAAATACTGGGAATTAGAATGTACAAATATATATAGCTTCACTTGAGCAAGAACACAGCAGTACTATTAGGATAACTCATCTGCAACGTTCGACAAATGACTTATTTCAAATGCTGACTCATTAGTAATCAGCATTTGACCAACGACTGACTGGCGTCTAATTGTCCAAAGGCTACAACGGTCTATCGGCCAAAATACCTGTTGACCAAGGACATGATACCAAAAAACAAAAATGAGATTATTCAGTAACTGAAACATGTTCATCGATTATAAGAATTTTAATAATAGCCTTCCGAAAGGTGGAACCTGCTTAGTATCATTTTATTATAAGAAATATCATTTATTATTAATACTTCATTAAATCATAGAGTATAGTACATAATAGGCTCCAGT
The DNA here is from genome assembly GCA_020352615.2 of Yoshiicerus persimilis. NCBI lineage: Eukaryota > Metazoa > Arthropoda > Collembola > Entomobryomorpha > Tomoceridae > Yoshiicerus > Yoshiicerus persimilis. Next base: position 76,443,844 of record CM036940.2, read on the forward strand.
TAACTGTTTCAATTGAAAACTTGAATTATTTGGAAAATTTTCAATTTTAATGTCGAGGAATAAAATGAATAGAAGAATTTTGCCTTTTTTGTCATTATAGCGAATTTGGTCATTTGAGTCCCATGTACAACTAAATGGTTTTTAGGTGGTTGTCAACGAATACTGAATTTAAACATTTGCATTACATACTTTAGTATTTATAGGTATTTCAATTCCAAGGTGGAGTATGTCCCTTTCACTGAATCCACGTCAGTGTACAATAATTGAATTTATTTACCACTAACTTTGCTTCCATTAGAGATGATGAAATGAAAATTGGCACACAAAATGATTGTCATATAATCAACGCTTTCATAGCACCCGTTTTGTTCAGGCGGCTCTTGTAAAAAAAAGCTTCAATGAATAAAGTGAAATATTTAATTGTTATTTTAAGTATTAACATATGTGTGTTACTAGAATATCATAGTGTTAGTCGTGGTATTTGTTTTATAGTGTCATCCGAAGTAATCCCCTATCAATTAATTAAATTAACCCTAATGATCTATTAAATCTTAATTAAACCTAAGCATAATGCTTAATTAAAGCTAATTAAACCTAGTCACCATCCAAAAATCCCGGACAACAAACCAAAGCAAAACTAGCAAAACAGAAATTTTAGTTTTATATTCGGTACTTACTTTTTCTTATTAGTTTTATACTTCTTCTAAAATATTTTTAGAACAGTACTGAATACTCAGTAAAGATTTCAATTCGTAAATAGTTTACTACTACAGAGAATAATCAATTTTCTTATCTACTTCTACTCATTTAATATTATAGCAGTCAAAAAAGAATATAGTAAACATATTCCAACACTGAGCTTTCTTTTGTAAAGAAACAAATTCAAAAGCTAGTGTTTTAGTCTGGCAACGATAAGGCAAATGTAAGATATTGTTATTCGCATGTTGCCGAGGTGACCACCATGTATAATGCACAAGAGTCATAGACATAAATAATTCAGATATCCTTCATTATTATAATAAGTTGCTCTATCGATTTATATTACACCAAGTATGCAAAGCAAAATCAAGATGGATGTAGTAGGGATTTTGGATGACTTGTCGTTTTGGTTTCAATTGTAGCACGCAAAGGTTGCTACGAAAGTAGACTTACTAAATTCGGGAACTAAATTATTCAGTACTTGCACAATGTTTGATAAGTGATTAGTTTGAATTTTGAGGTCCTTTTATTGAATGTATACTTCACATCATCTTTTCGTTTCACGTATGAACTATCAAAAGATTTTCTTAGCCTCCTAAGCTTTACAATTTCAAAATAAAATTAGAAGTTATTAAAATTTGTGTTGATTCAAAATTGTTATCAATTATAAAAACCAAAAAATGAAAATTAACCACTTTTCTATTTGTTATTATTTTCTATCAATTCTAATTACGTGTAGTCTAGGGGCGTACCAGAATGCTCTATTAAGAGATCAATTGATACGTCTGCGTGATTGCTACGTGCACTTAATGTTCGAGGAAAGCTCTTATGAAGATACAAACATTGGTCTACATTCCACACTGGCGTCACTGGAATATCCGATTGCCATCACAAGGATTGATGGTTTGGGCAAAATGCATAGAACTTTGACATCCTGCCTAAATACTAGGACGAAAGATAATAAATTAGTATCAATAAATCTTCTGTCTTCGAGCTATAATTGCATAGCACATATTTTCGTTTTTTCAAATATTAAACGACAAAACGATCTTAATGATTACCCTTGTCTAGTGAAGCACTTCATAAGACCACGAATAAATCGAGAAGTGTACAAAGAATACTCTGCCCCTGAAGAATCTTACTACTACGACAAGAATTACGTGACAGTTAATATAATTATGTCACATAAATTGTATTTATCTCTTCTTACTCCAAATGTTGTAGGAATTAATGCACACATAGATAGTTATTATTTCCTAAGGTATCAGTATGTGCTTTTTATCAAATTTTATGATAAGCCACACCTTATTATTTCCGTGTGCCATCAGTGCACATTTCGAAAAGTTTGCTTAGGTAAATGTGACCAGTATAATGTTAGATACAAATTTGTTCATGAACTTGTAGGCGTTGATTTCGATTCAGGTTCTCTTCCTTTGACCACTGGGTCTCTAGTGTACATTGAAACGCTGAATAATTTAGTAATTAAACAAGTGATACATAAATCCCATTTTATTGGTGTAGTAAAGAGCAGCTCCGTTCATGGAGCTGCAAATAAATATAAATATTTTGGATCATTAATTCAAAGTCCATCTATGGCGCACGTTTCAACTGATAAAATGAGGAAGCTAGATTTGCCAATTATCATTTTATCTCTGCTTTTTGCAAACCGCACAAATACTATAATTACCAATTTAAATCCGTATGAAATAAGAGACCAGCTAAAAAACTACCTCGGGAACAGTAGGGTTGCAGTCATAAGAACAAGAATAAGTACGTCTGATCTGATATTTGACTTTCGTTTCGGACAGAGAAATTCTGAATACGAAACGAAAGCTTTATCATCAAAGTTCTCTGTTTTCACCAAGACAGAAGGATATAGGTTCGTTTCTTGTTCTATACTCGACGAATATATTTCTTTTAAGGCATACATTCAGCCTTATCAATTCAGTGCCTGGATGGGAATTTTTCTTACTCTTGCAGTATTCATTGTAATTTTTGAAATTCTTTCAATTACACAGAATATTAGAAATACGACTTTTAGTCTGACACTTTTTGCATATTTACTTGAAATCAGTTACTCACTGCCAAAAATATGCAAAAAGAAAGTTTGGGTTCGAGTATTCATTGGTCCCTTTCTTCTGATGGGCATCATTTTGAGCAATGCCTACAAGGGAATTGTCATTACCGAAATGACACAACCTTTACCAGTTAAACGGTTGCAAACTTTTCACGATTTGATTGACAATAATATAAATACAACCGGGGAAATCAATCAAAAAGAAAATCCAAACAGAGCTATGAATTTTGATTTTCTGATGGTATTGCAGTATGGAATGTTTTTTCCAATCAAAAAAATGTACAAGGATGGTGAACCTATTGATCCGGAAGATCTTATAAATGCCTACAAGTTTGCATACCACAAAAAAATGGTGGATTCTGACTTCGTCAATGAGTTAGACCGAGCACTGGATTCCTCAACCGAATTTAAGTTGCCGGTTGGGAAACTTAGAAATAAATTTGGACTTCCACATCGATTTCCAACTGATTCACCTCAAAAGTGGGTTTCCCAGTGTCAAAAATCAGCGTTTATCGTTACAGAAAGTCATTTAAACTTATTTCTTAATGATTCGCGTTGGTATGGGAGAAACTCTGAGAGATTGTCCCCACGGCATCCTTTATACCATAGTTCAGCAGAGAATGCCTTATTTACACGCAATGTTGGTATTGAATTTAGTTCTTTTCGTAAGTTCCAAGGAACTAATAAGTTCATCAGCAATAGACTACTTTATTTAGTGGAATCAGGAATATACCAGGAGTGGGATTATTTATTTCGACGGAGAGGTCATGTAAGATGCTTGCATTGCTTTCGAAACGAACGCCCACAACAATTAAGCCTTGGTGAATCTAATTTCATCAGTGTATTCATTATTTACTCTATTGGCGTTGCAATATTTGCAATCAGTTTTCTTTTCGAGATAGTAATCCATAACTCTGTAAGAATATTAAGAGGTAGGGCCGATTCTTTGCGGTTCAATATTTGTCGTTTTGCTCCCTTAAATTTGAAAGCCAGAAGGAAAGCTGTTTGGGTTTGTTGTTTGTATAAAAGGACATTATTTCAAAATAGACTAAAAGGTTTGTTTCCATCAAAAGGCCGCTACTTTCGCCTGGATTTTTTAACAAGCATTTTCGTGAAGCGAAACGGAAAATACTGTTTTCTTGGAAGTCTCCCATCTTTGAAGTCTTGGAAGTTTTCTTGGAAGTGGAACTTGAAAAGGAACGCAAAATAGCAATTGCAAAAAATAGCAAAAACATACCATACATGTTCTATATGGCACACATGTTAAATCACTGGTTACCTAGAGGAGGGCATCTCAGAAAATTTTAGGAAGCAGAACGGAACCGAAACCGAAAATTGGGGAACCAAAACCGCAGCGGAATCAGAATTAATTCAAATTTTAGAAATCAAACCAGAACCAGCTATATAAAAACCGGAACCAAACCGAAACCATTATCAAAAGTATGTAATCAAAAGCTACGTATCTTAAAAATTGTTGTTTATTATTAGTTGATTGTATGCTTTTAAATTATAATACATTATAGTTCTTGGAATATAGGTACACTACGAAAAGGGTAATTTGCGTTGGTATGTAGTAATAGTTACTACATAATATAAGATAAAAGTTGTAAAGTAAAGCACCTCTGTACTTCTGTATTGTACTCTCAGAAAATTTTCGAAACCGGAAAAAGCGGAACCAGAAATTGTGGAACTAAAACTGAACAGGATCCAATGCAATTTAAAATTTCAGGAACCAAAACTAGAGGAACTAGTTTGGTTTTGGATTCCGCACCTGGTTCCGGTTCTGGTTCGCCCTACTCCTAAACTTATTTAATCATCGCTTTAATTTGCAGTAAACATGAACAATGCAACACAGTGGCAATTTACCACTATTTAATTGTACTGTCATTTACATTTATCTCTACTTAAATTTCACTGCCGATCTGTGAGCAAAGTGAGCGTAATTAAATATTTGCACAACCTATTTTAAAGCATTTATCTATAATATAATGTATGTGGTAGTTATAACTAATTATGTCTGCATTCTAAATTCATTTGGCCTTGCTATAGAAATACTGCATGGTCATATTTTTAGGTAAGTAATTTTTACTGGAGAAAGAACATTTTCTGGCACAAGATAAATTGTTAAGAACCATTGGTAGTCAATACTTGGGATAAATAAAATAAAATAAATGTGGAAATAAAAGCATGTACAACACAATTTATTATTTACATTAATATAGGTACATACCTTAGCTGCGTATTTGTATAACTTCATTTCTTCAAGGGGACCTTCATAAAATGGTCAATAACAATAAATAACTAATTGACTAGAACTAAATTAATGCCATAGCTTACACTTCTTTAGTATTGAGGCAAGTACATAAATGCTTGCCCTCTTGAGTAGATATTTAAGAAGTGAGAATTACAGGTAGCCAGGTTCACAACTCAGTTGGCGATATTGTATGTGTGAGTGTCCAGGCGCATGTTGAACAGTTTCAGTCTGCTGTGAATTAAGTCTTGGTCATTTTCTGACATAAAATTTAAGTATACATTCCGCTAATACCTATATTTAGTAATATTCCATTCCTTTACCTCTCTACCTTCTGAATCTATATTCAATATAATAATGTTATCTCTACCAATACCTAAATATTGGAATAGGCGCATTTTGTGTTCTATTGCATTAGCACGCAATGTATTGCCTATCCCTATTAATAATAAACCCGTTAAAACAGCATGTAAAGAAGAGGAGCGTAGACATCAGCAGAAAAACCGAAAAAACAATAGGAAAACCAAGAAAAACAATAGACATCTGCACTAAGGTAAAGAAGGCCGATTTCTTCCATAGATGGGCCCTGAAAGTGACTTCCACTTTTGGGGCCCATCTATGGAAAAATCGGCCTTGTTTACCTTAATGTATTGTATTGTGTGAAATGACCAAGACCGCGAACCCACAGTTAGACATTTGGTTAGACATCCATAGAAAGACAGACAGATCATTCATTACCATAAAGAGTTCGCTACGTTCCTCTTAATAATACTACAGGAATATTTATATCATCGAATACACGGATATGTTTCCTGTTGTACAATTAAGATAAGTAGATCAGGTAAGTAAGTTAATGCGAATAAAATGAATTTTAATGGGTTTTAGAATTCAGTGTGAAGAAAGTACATAAAATGCTTTTAAAGTTTTATTATCGACAAATATTTTCTATTTAGGAGATATTTTTATTGCAACTATTCAGTTGAGAACCCCGTAGATTAAAAGCTTACAATAAAGCTGAAAGCAAATTATAATTTATTGTGTTCTGCTTCTGTGCATGGCAACGGCAGAACTTGGCAAAATATGTGAAAATTAAAAATCTAGAATTGATAAAAGTATTAATTTCAAAAAAGTATTAGTGACAATTGACGTACTAAAATTATAAACAAGTAATCTTTCCCTCTTCATTGCCTGTGTCTTCTGACAGATAACTTACAATTCTTCAAAATATGACTGCCTTTACATTTGTCCTTTTCAATGGACTAATTTTAGATTGTTTGCCTTCATTTTGCTGTAAGACTTGGTAATCCGAAATTATTGGGTACATGTCCTCACTCGTCAATTCTGTAAGTTGGTATTCTGCATTCGTATGCATATATTCGTCTGCTATATCAGCATTTTCAGTTTGTAGAGAATCGGAATGGGCATACGGGTAAGAATTACTTCCAGACTGGTCAAAGTCTGTTCCTCCAAGGTATTCTTCATTTGTCATATAATTGCCCCCATTCTGATCTTGACTTGTAATTTCATTTTGATCATTGCCCTCCTGATCAATTTGGTCATAAATGGCCTCATTATGTTGTTCAATATTAGCTGCAAAATTTTCGTCAAAATTGAGCTCAGAATTTTCATTAAAAATGGGTTCGACGTTTCTGCCCAAATTCACTTCAAAATTTTCGTCGTCATTCTCCCCAACACTTTGGTGAAGGTTGCTTTCAACATTTTGGTTATTATTATCATCATTATTATTATTACGCTCAAAATTTTGATCAAAGCTGATCTCACCATTTTCTTCAAAATTAGCGTCGACGTTTTGGTTAAAATTGGTCTCAGCATTTTGCTGATCATTCGTTTCTCTATTTTCGTCATTATTGTCTTCAACGTTTTGGTCATAATTAACGTCAACATTTTGGTCATAATTAACGTCAACATTTTGGTGATCATTTACCACAGCATTATGATGATAAATGTTCTCAATATTTTGTTCGGTGTTCGTATCACTGTTTGTGGCTTGGTCGTAAACTGGATTTACATACGACTCTTCAAGTATTAAAGAATTTTTCTCAGGTTGGCCGTGGTCTGCACCGTCCTCCGTATGCTCATCTGTGGAGTATTGGTTTCCAGTTAGTTCAGGGTACACATTTTCATCTTCTAAAACCAATCCAATATTTTCCGGTTGTTCGTAATCTCCATTTATTTGGTTGGTATCCAATGTAATACCACTCTGTACAGCTGTATCATGATCTGGATCTAAGAGGCCGTATACACTATCATTATCTTCTAAATGTGGATCATCGACACTTACAAATTGGTTGTCGTAGTCTACAATATGATTTTCCTGTTGCCCATACTCTCCATTTGTATCTGTGTTTCCGAATTGCATGATATTTTCTTGTCCATCTCCTGCATTTGCATCTATGTTGGAGTTCATTTGAATTTCGTCCAGTTGTTCATTAGGTTCATTAAAAAGTGAGTTCTCATGTATCATGGGGTTATTCTGCTGGAATTCTACAATGAAAAATAACCATTAATAATTTCAAATCTTCAAGAAAATTTTTCTTAACAATACTTACCATAATAAAAGTTAGAATTACCTGGGAAATAATTGTCCTCCAATGCGTTAGTAGATAGTGTATTTCCGTTTGAAGGTCCTTGTGGTCGATTACCGTTTGCAGGTCCTTGTGGTCGATTACCGTTTGCAGGTCCTTGTGGTCGATTACCGTTTGCAGGTCCTTGTGTTGGTCGATTTCCGATTCCTGGTTTCTGTGGTGGTCGATTTCCGTTTTGCGATCCATTAGTTGTTCGATTTCCGATTGCTAATCCCTGTGGTGGTCGATTTCCGTTTTGCGATCCATTAGTTGTTCGATTTCCGATTGCTAATCCCTGTGGTGGTCGATTTCCGTTTTGTGGTCCACTTGTTGTTCGATTTCCGTTTGCAGGTCCTTGTGGTGGTCGATGTCCGTTTGCAGTTCCTTGTGGTGGTCGACTTCCGTTTTGAGATCCATTTGCTGTTCGATTTCCGTTTACAGGTCCTTGTGTTGGCCGATTTCCGTTTGCAGGTCCCTGTGGTGGCCGACTTCCGTTTGTAGGTCCCTGAGGTGGCCGATTTCCGTTTGCAGGTCCCTGTGGTGGCTTATTTACGTTTGCAGGTCCCTGTGGTGGCCGATTTCCGTTTGTAGGTCCTTGTGGTGACCGATTGCCGTTTGTAGCTCCTTGTGGTGACCGACTGCCGTTTGTAGGTCCTTGTGGTGATCGATTGCCGTTTGTAGGTCCTTGTGGTGACCGATTGCCGTTTGTAGGTCCTTGTGAAGGCCAATTGGCGTTTGGAGGTCCTTGTGGTACTCGATTGCTGTTTACAGGTCCATATAACAACTGAATGTCATCTATATCATCTTTATGCAGATGGAAATGTTCTTCATACATGTAAAAAGGTTTCATAATGGATCCTTTGTAATTAGAATGCGGAATTCCTAAAACATGCCCTATTTGGTGAACCGCTGCTTGGAAAAGATTAACACCGCTATGACCGGAAGCCGTCCATACGATATTTTCATTGAAATGGATATTCCCCACTAGCCCATTTACATCGTTAGGAAAAGCAGAGTGACCAACAGCTTGCCAGCCATTCCCAAATGCACCCAGTCGACATCCACTGTATTCAAATTTGATAGTTATGTCCGCAGCATGCCAAGACTTTACTTGAGTGAAGCGAAGATTTGTTACACTTTGCCATTCATCGAATGCTTTTCTTATCTGAGCATCTGTTACCGATTTGGTCATCTTTGAATGATAAAATACAATACTATAAGTTATTTCTGATTTTCCCCATTTGCCTTTCGGAGAATCTTTGTTGTTAACATGAGGTATAATATTGTCTGCAAGTCCACATCTAGGAGTTTCCATAAGTGCCCTCGTGTTGGCATCTAATTTTCCAGTTGGTTGTAATCCAAATTCATTTCCATAGGTTTCCTGAAACTCCCTTATGGCATTGTCCGAACTGTCGTCATTTGACGGCATCCCATCTTCGTAGCCATAATTAATATCATCTGGTGACATATGCAATTCATTGCCGAATCCGCCACTTTCCGAAGCCGATGATTTAGGATTTCCGCTTCCAAATACACTAAGGTAGCCGACGTAGTCAAAACCGTTTCCATGTGGTGCAGCATTGGAAATTTCAAATGGGAATGTTAAATACAAAACCACGTAGAGGATAGAAAATAAAATTTTAGTTTTCATTTTCTTCCTAACGCTGAGAGACTGAAAACGGCAATCTACATTCAAAAGAAAACAATGAATTATAGAAATTAGTACTGTTAGGAATTTACTTCAGATTTACGTCCTACCTTGTGTGTTCAAGTTAAATACAAAAATATTTCTGGTATTCACCAATCGTAACTTCATTTCGTCTGTTGAACATATTGCTTAATTTTAATTCACAATTTAAAATACTACACGTTTAATAAGGAAAACAACTAACAAATACTACAACAAATTATAACCAACACAATACACAATCATTACCAGATGCATAGTTGGGCAAAATACTTGTATTTTGAAAATACATGTATTTAAAATACTGTATTTTAAATACATTTTGTATTTTGTATTTTGACATTTTCAAAAAAAAGTATTTTGTATTTTGTATTTTAAGGCGATTTTTGGAGTCTCAAAATACAAAATACTTTTCTAAAATTTCATTAAATTTGGGAGTAAATATTGAAAAAAATCCCATTTTTCATAAAATTTTTAAATAAATAAATGCATAAATGCATAAATGCAATCAACTTTTGAAAACATGTTTAACAACTGTGCTTATATTTAAGAATATTGGACCTGTGAAAGTAAAAAGTCATGGACTACCATGTAAATCATTACTTTCCTATCAATATCACTTATTTGCAATTAAGGTTAGGTGTTTTGAATCAAGCTATTTCCTTAAAGTGCACATCATTCTATAAAATATTGGAATCATTATTACAAGTTATAATTTGAAATGGTTTTTCATAATACTTTGCAATATTTTGCTGTAATTGTTTGTGGAATACTTTTTGTAAATTATAGGGCATGGTCATTTGCTTAATAATTATCGTCATATAATTTTAAAGTTATACTATAACATTGTTATATGGTAACATAACTTGTTGTACCGCATTTGTTTCTTTAAAAATGACTTTGCAATTAAAAATTTTAATATTCCTATCTTTAATTTCGTTCAAAAATTGAATGTATTTTGAAATTGTATTTTGAAAATACAGTATTTTATTTTGGACCGGAAAAAATGTATTTTAAATACAGTATTTTGTATTTTGTATTTTGAGAAAATTGCAAATGTATTTTGTATTTTGTATTTTGAAGCTCAAAAAAATGTATTTTGAGCGAAGTATTTTCAAAATACTTTTGATGTATTTTGCCCAACTATGACCAGATGTTGGATTTGGATTTGGAAATTCGTTTCCAAATATGGCCAAATATTTCAAATGGTGCATCGTGTATCAAATTATTAGTGTAGTCTTGCCTACATTAAAATTAAAACTTTACATTTTCAAAGTAGATGTCATCCGATAGCAGTCTAGGTCAAAAAGTTATTTTTAGAGGCCTTATTTGGGAACCTTATGAAAATGTATATCAGTATGTATGTTAGAGTGGTGAAGTGAACAAACCCATAATTATTATAAATGGCTTATTTTCTTTACATTATGATATTTCAAAATTCTGTCATGTTATACTACATTGTAAATATGGTAAAAGCTATCCATGCCATTACAAAAATTATCTTGGTAATTGAATTCGATTCAGTACTTTGAGATAAATATTTTTGCTAAATACTTACTGTACAATAAAAAAGACAGAAAAGCAGTTTCAGAATTTGCTTGTATTTTACTTACCGGATTTAATAGACAAACGTACAATTCACAGAATTTGTTTAATCAAATTTTTCGCAATTTTTGGGTGGATTAGAGCTCTTAATCTTCACCGCAATTAATAATTGAAGTTAATAAATGCTATTACTATAAGCACTGTGAACTACTTTTCAACTGTTTGTTAACCGTATTGAACTATGTCGAAAAATCGCAAATTTTGTTGCAGAGATGATCAACGTTCACATTAGAAATGGTACTGTAGAGTCTGAGCTTGGTGGCTTTTATGCAGCGCTACTAAATAGGGAGTTGATACATTTTCTTGTTATCTGTATTACTCTGAATTTGCCAATAAAATCTGTACTACTGACTGGTAGATTAAACATGTGCTAAGTAAATTTATGCTGTTTGAATTCAAAGCATCGTTATGCTCATAAACAATTATGGGATACTGACTGGTATCTCATATCAATTATACCAAGTACTGCAACGAAGTTTGTATTACTTGCTGCTGTAGAAATTGTAGTTAACATTTCTTGTACAGACAAGACCATCCATCATTTATTATTTCATAACTTGTGTGTTGAAAGAATTCAGAAAACATTTAGCCTGATTTTGAACATTTTAATGCGTTTTTTTGTAGCAAGCAATGAATACTATGGTCTATCCTGAATATCAGAAAAGCATAACCATGGTTAATTTTTTAGGCTGTCCGTTCTTGATCTAATATGTGGGGTCTAATACGGAAAAACTGACATTTTGGTCTCGCCAATTGTTAAAAACCGTATACATTTGTCAAACAAGAGATGCTTTGATACAACCTCTACTATCTACAATTTGTAATATACTTTAAGATGCTGTACACATCTTTTGCTAAGATAAGAGTGCGACGAAATGAACAAGTTTAGCATTACTTCGATTGAAGATATATACATTCAGTTCAGTAGTTAGTGTGAATTTTATTTAATGAATGGGGAATTTGCATGATTATACTAAGTATCGACTACGTATATTTAAAGTAAATGTTTACCAAGTATTCACATTTCGCTTTGAAAAATATAATTCACATCTGGATAGCCTTCTTATAATGATTAAACAGATCTAGTTACACATTTCTCATGGCATATTCATAAAATGCACAGCTCTGGCTTTATTTATCAAATTATTTGATTCATATTAATTGTTCTACGAAAATGAATGAACGTAATTAATTGCGTTTATCGCTAAAACATTCAATAAATGAACGACAAGAGGTTTTATGGAAATAAGATGTTTAAAATCATAGTATTGTGCGAACAACATGCATGTTTTCAATTTTACGAACATTTAAAAACCTATTAGGTTATTGAATGGATCTTACAAATAAAATTACCCAGATGGAAATTTTACATCATGTGATGATTTGAACCATTAAGAATACTATTTTTCTATTTACATTTCTGCAAATGGTGGAAAGATGAGAAAACTTTACAATAAATTTAAATGGGCCTCACAAATGATCAGTTTGCGTCAATAAAAATAATTGCTTTGCCTCATTTCAATACATTGGCTTAATAAATCTTTATAACATCTCAAGTATCAATCCATTAGTACTGTTAACTTACCTTTGCTTCAAGTTTTAACACAAATTCCTAATCTTTAGTACAAAATCGTCAACTAAAAATGAACCTTAAAATGGTGTGCAAAATCCTCAACAAATAATCACTCGATCTCAAATTTATATAACACAAAATACTTTATTTATTTACCAAATAAGAAGTTTTGTTGAAGTACAGCATTAACGGAATGAAAGACAAGAAAATGTTTATATACTACATTGTAAATTAAAGGTAGTCAAAGCTTAATAGGAGCATGTAAATATATTATACATTTATAAATACAAATGTGCGGTTATTTATGCCCCCTCCCCCATTTGCACTCTTTTGACCGTAATTGTTACACAGTTATAGTCTAGTGGAATATCAAATGTAATTGTTAATTATTTTGTTCAAGACTGGCTGGAGAATAATAACGGTTTGCATGAAACAATAGTTCAAGGTTGCCCTAGTAGTACTAATAATGCTCTAGAGGCTATCAATAATTTTACTACAACAGAAAACACAATAAAAAAGGGAATGCATTTCTCAAATTTTTACAATTTCTCAAAATGTTGTAAAACTTTGGTCTGAATCTGAGGAATAGGAGACTACTATTCTAAACTGAAGTACTGGCTATGTCACGTAAGCGTGGGATTATTGGAATTTATTATTAAGCTTTGCACATTAGATGCACAATTATTTGCAGAATTTCACATTACGATTTTTTCCTAGTAGTGAATAAGAACTGAAGTTTTTTCCGTAAGGATCTACTATTATTCGTTTTAGCATATTTATAACTAACCCCGTAGTATTGGAAATTATACAGCACTTTTATAATTATCCCCGTAGTTATGTAATTTACCCCAAAGTTTAGAAATTTTCCCCTTATATTTGTAATGTAAACCTTGTATTCAAATTAACTCCGCAGTATTTTAATATTTATCTACCCCGTAGTAGTATTTAAGTAGCAATGGCATTCCTTTGATTTATACTTCATGCATTGAAGTATAATGTGGAGCCCACAGTAACGCTTTTGCAATATTATATCTACTACAGGATGCGATATAAAGACACTTTGCAGAAAGTATTTATACAACATCAGCCAAATGTAATGATAAATTAAACGGTCGGTACTAAAATAAGTTAAATATTTCGTAAAACGCAATTTTCGTAATCTAATGATAAAAATCCTAATTCATTAAGTATAACTAAAGTGATGTCTATTAAAATTCATATTTCATTCCTAATAATAATATCTTTGAAACTAAAATTGTTACCACGCGAAAAATATCCTTTACCATAATTTTTAGGGTTAGCATCAGCACTTATCCTTTACAAAGTTTCGACGTTTCCAAAGACGTATATTAGACCCCCAAATTAATGACGAATACCTTTATCTCTGACATAAAATTCAAGGTGAAGTCAACTATTATTTCTTTCTGCGCTATTACTCGCATAATTGTTATTATTGTTCTCTTCTAAAGAATATTAGTCTCTATTTTTATTGCTTCCAAGGTAGTCAAAATCTTCCTGCGAATAAGTGTTATCAAATGCCATTTCATTATTTCCCTTTTGGTCATTGCTGACATCTGAATATATCTCACTAAATTCCATTTCATTATTTTCATTTTCCCCATTGTTTGAATTAGGATATAAGTAACTACTATATGCCGAAGCTATATTTTTGATTTGGACATCTCTTGTATCTAGATATAAGTCACCGAATGTCATTTCAATATTTTCTGGTGGATCGTTGTTTGAATCTGGATATAAATCATCGAATTTCATTACATTATTTTCTGTTTTGTAAACATGTGACCCTGGATAAGTGCCGGGGGATTTGTCTTCATGGCTTCTATTTAAGTAATTATTTGAATCGGGATAAAAATCATCATATATCATTCCAATACTTTCAATTTGGTCACCGTTTGATTCTGGATATAATATATCGAATGTCATGTCATTCTTTCCCGTTCGACCATCAAGCGAATCGGAATGAGTGGTTTCGGGTGCAACTAAATTGTTGCGGCTTGGGTCATTATTGGAATCTTGATAAAAATCAGCGAATATCTTTTCATTATTGCTAGATTGGTCATTTGTTGTATGGCTTGAAGTTATATTATTTCTTGTTTGGTCAATGCTGAAATCAGGATATAGGTCACCGAATGTCATTTCAACATTTTCAGTTTGGTAAAAGTTTGAATCTGAAAATATGTTGCCTAGTTTCACATCATTATTTTCATTTTCAGTCTGATCCAATGGATTTGAATATATGTCACTGAAGGCGGTTTCATTGTTTAAATCCAAATATATGTCACCGAATGTCTTCTCATCATTTTCAGCTTGGGCATTGCTAAAATCCGGATATATGTCAGTAAAGTTCAGGCTGGAATCCAAAAAAGGTCACGGTATGCTTCTTCGTTATTTGTATTTGTATCGTTGAACAAAGCGGAGTACATGTAATCGAAGGTCCCTTCATTAGTTTCCGAAGAAGGTATGTTTGATTCTGGATCTGGATATATATTTTCATTTCGCAGAACGCTATTGAATATGTAATCCTCATCCATGATCTGTGTGTCTTGATCATTCTCTGTTAGTTCATGCGGTATTGTGGTACGCATTTCGTTTGGTATTTGAGTTGGGATAAACTTTGTAGTGCTTTTATCAACCAATGGCGGTTCTCGAGTACTTATTTTTGTCGAAGTATTATTTTTTATTGGTGTTAGCGTTGTAAGGCTTATAACGGGATTTGGGTTTAATGGTGGACATTTATTATTATTTGGTCTGATATTCTGGCACCTGCCGTTAATAATTTGGTAACATTTATTGTTCAGTGGAGTCAAACATTTACTGCTAGAAGTAGTCTGATTAGGTGTACCAGTTGTTAGAGTATTATTTTTTACTGGTGTTGACGTTGTAGTACTTAAAACGGGAGTTGGGTATAATGGTGGACATTTATTATTATTCGGTCTGACATTCTGGCATCTGCCATTAATAATTTGATAACATTTATTGTTCATTGGAGTCTTACAATTAACTGTAGGAGTTTGAGTGGTTGTCTTTAATGTATTGTTTCTGCCGGGTACGGGGGGTCCATACAAATATTGAATTTCTGCTACATCGTCCTCGTGAAGGCGGAAGTATTCCGAGTACTGATAAAATGGTTTCATCACGGATCCTCTATATTCGCTATGTGGAAGTCCTAAGGCATGTCCTATTTCGTGAACAGCCACTTGAAAAATGTTGACACCTGCATACCCCGAGAGTGTCCATATTTTAGACTCATCAAAATGAATTTGACCCAAGTATCCATTGACATTATTGGGAAATGCAGCGTGGGCCAGAGCTATTAATTTAGTAGCAAATTTCCCAAGACCGCAACTATTGTATTCAAATCTAATAGTGATATCAGACATCTGCCAAGGCTTTACTTCCGTAAAACGAAGATTGGTAACGTTTTCCCATTCATTAAATGCTTTCCTAAAGACTTTCCGTATTTCTGTCAGAGAAACTTGGCCAGTGGATTTTTGTATTTTGTATTTTAACTCCCCTATCGCCCATTTTCCAATCGGAGAGTCATGTTCGTTTACATCGACTTTGTCTGTTGCACCGCATCTGGGAGTTTGCATGAGATCTTTTGTCTTTTGGTCCATCAAGCCAGTTGGGTTTAATCCGAAACTTTGGTACCTCTGCTGGAATTCTTGGATGGCATTTGCTAAGACATTTTCACTGGAGTAATCAATTGATCCACGATGGAGCAGTCGCATCTCGTTGTCATTATATTTTTCAACATAGCCAAAATCTTCCAAATAACTTTGAACATCGAGATTAACTTGCACAGGGGCAGCTCCAGAGATTTTTGAAGACAATGCAAATAAGAGTGCCATCAAAAAGATACGCCATTTTCCATCACATTTATGATTGAAAATTGTGGTAACTGCAATTTTAATTATAAATTCAAGTTTAATGTTAAAGTATCCAAAAAAATTTATTCGGTTACGGTGAATTCCATATTCC
Organism: Yoshiicerus persimilis; assembly: GCA_020352615.2. Taxonomy (NCBI): domain Eukaryota; kingdom Metazoa; phylum Arthropoda; class Collembola; order Entomobryomorpha; family Tomoceridae; genus Yoshiicerus; species Yoshiicerus persimilis. The sequence goes on from CM036940.2 coordinate 76,460,323, forward strand.
ATTAAGCCATCATCAACTGATAAAGGAAGTATCGAGTATTACGAAGCACTAGTTTTAAACCGTATTATCAACCTTAGATAATTCCCGAAATTCCCCGTAACGGGCTTAACTATCAGGAAAATTGTAATTCTGATTTAATTAAACGGCCTTGGAAACGTATGTTTAACAAATCCCATAGTAGGCGACGCCCTAATTAAAAAGTGATAACACAAATAAAAAGTACCAATATCACGCGGTTTTAAAAGGCGTTTTTTGAAAGACAAATTGGTTAATAAAATTAGGAATGACCTGATATATTTACCTGGCTAATTGTAAATGGTTATAAAAATAGGTCAAATCAAGAATAATTCATGGAATTTTAATGGTTTTTCTTTACCTGATTTTCTGATATTCAAATACGAGCCATGTTTCTGAGAACGCATGATATCCACACTGCAGATTTCGAAGCACAAATAAAAAATTCCAATAGAAACTGTATTGCTAGTATTGACTTAGTCAATTCTGAAAATCTGTAGATGTAAAGTGCGTGAAATAAATATTTATTCTCTACTGGAGATTGTCAATGTCTAATTTTTTGGTTTGACTGTAAGAGGAGAAGATTTAAATTAAAGCTGGTGATAGAGTCTCAAACATAAAGTTTTATAACCAATACAGTGAAGTAAATAAATAGTATTTTGTGTCCTCTTATTATCCTTTCGACGAAATTACCACGTTTCCCTTTACTTGTAATTCCGACTTCAAGTTCTTACTTGGCCAATAAATAAATGGGATTTAAAAGGTTATCTTCTTTTATAATGATAATGTTCGGAGTTCTAAATGATTTGACTCTTACTAAGTAAGCACGAGTTTTTTTCCTATTTATAAGCAAATAAATGTTACATACATTTCTTTATGCAAAATACTAATCATATTGCATATAATTTCCACAAAATATCTTTAAAGTATTAGTTTTGTAATAACAGCAGTACTTCTGTGAAATTAGACGTAGGCAACTTGGAAAGTAAATCAAGTAATTTTAGGTAAAAATCATCCAGTAATTTTATTGATAACGAAAGAATAAGGAAAAGCAATTGCTATTCCACTTAAAATGCTTATCCAAAAATATGATTTATTATTACCAATTTAGGATAAGTGATCGAAAAACAATAAATAGTTGATTAACAACTATAATCTTATTACACTATATTAATTTGAATACTTTCCCAGTAATTTAAAAATGATCTTTGCGATAAACTCAAATTAACTCACTGTAATCAAATGCATTTAAATGAACCACATCTAATAAATCAGTTTCATTGTTTAACAAAATGATTCACATTGTAAAGCAGAACAGATTATATTATTTATAAACCCATAAATTGCATTGTAGTATATTTTAACTCCTTTTAGCCGTACGAATAAAATAGAACTTAGCTCTTAAATGCTCGGTTAAGTGCATAATTAGCCCATAATGCTCTACAACGCTGGCATACGGTAAATTAACTATAAAATTTGTTAACTAAGGTGGGAGAGAAGTGTTAAATCTTTTAATTTTATTCAAATCAATCAAATCAAAGCTTTATTGTCAAATCACTCAGCCCCTCCTAAGAGTTGTTCTCCCGTAATAGACATTTATTGCTTTCGGTATAAGGTTTATAAATATATTTATTAGACTTACAAAAGCTAAGCTTTGATTTAATTTAATAAATTTAGATTGTACAAACTACAAACACAATACAAATAATTAAAATCCATATTATTGAAACAAATGAATGCAGTGAATTTAACTAAACTTGAACGAACTAAAATTTTACAGCAAGCGATGGTAACTAATAAAGTTTTTGAAATAAACAAGAAATATGTGTAAGCTGTTTCAATTATGAGACTTAGATTTTTGAATATATGAACCCACATTTGTGTGGAAACTGCTATTCAAACTGCTACGTAGGTTCTCGTATTGCTCTTCTCTTTCCAATGGATAATGGTCATTGTTTATTAACTCATCCTGTCCATCAGGTTGGTAGGAATTCAGTTCATCTTGCATGTCATCATTCTGAGATTGGGCATATTCAATATTTTGGTTGTCAATTCCTTGCCAATAATTTTCTTGCTCATTTTCTCCACTTATGATTTCTAATAATGAATAAAAACTTGTCATTTCATTGTTTCGACCTAACGCTCTCTCTGAATCGGATAATTTAAAGCAAGTTTCTTACCTGTAAGTTTTTCGGCGTCTCTCAGATCGTTTGTAGCTTGACTATTTCCTCTAGGTTCATATAAGTCACCATTTGAAGTCTTAAATTGTTCATACTGGTCGCTGTTTACAACTTGACTATTTCCGGTGTCGTCCGACGGATCTTCGACGTCGTATACATTTTCATTATTTCCAGTTTGGTTAGTTGTTGAATGCACCTCTTCGTCATCGGGTGCAACTTCATTATTTCCGGTGTCGTAAGTTGCAGAATGCTCATATTCGTTATTCGATGGATATTCAATATTTCCGGTTTGGTCATTTGCGGAATGCTGAACTTCGTCATCGCTTGCAACTTCATTATTCCCTGTATCGCCAATTGTAGAATGCCAATATTCGTCATCAGATGCATCTCCACCAATTTCGATGTGGTCATTCGTTGAAAGCGCATCTTCGTCTTCACTTGCAGTTTCATTATTTCCAGTGTCGTGAGGTGTAGAAAGCTCATAATCGTCATTAAAGTCATTTACACTATGTCCAGTATGGTCATTCGTTGAAAGCGTATCTTCGTCATTGTTTGCCATTCCATTATTTCCGGTATCGTATGTTGTAAAAAGCTCATATTCGTGATTGGATGGATTTTTACTATTTCCGGTTTGGTCACTTGCTGAAAGCTCAACTTCGTCATCCTGTGCAACTTCACTATTTCCATTTGTAGAATGCAAATATTCGTTATCCGATGCATTTTCATTATTTGTTGAAATTATATCTGGGCTATCGTTTGCATTGACAATATTTCCGGTGTCGTCAATTATTGAAGGACCATCTTCGTAGTCGCTTGCAACTCCATTAATCCCAGTGTCGTATTTTGTAGAAAGCTCATATTCTACATAGGGTGCATTTTCACTGTTTCCGGTATGGTCGTTTGTTGAAAGCGCAAATATTTCGTCAGCTGCGTCCTCGTCTGCGAATTCCGTATTTTCAGTTATGTAGTTTTGTGTAAGAATGTAGTCTTCATTATTTGTACTTTCCACACTTGCAGCTTGGAACTCTATACGTGTATCTTCATTTGATTCAGATTCAGACATAGTTTGGTCGTCTGTTAATAAAATATTATGCCTACAGTCCTCAAAAGTGTTTTTTGAAGTACACGGCATGCATTTTTGGTTTAAATGTGCTTGACATCCGCCGTTCATTGGTATATGGCATCTACTGTTTTTCATATTTTGACAACCACTAGTGAATTGTGTCTGACATCTAGAATTAACAACATTTTGGCAACCACCGTTCAATGACCTATGACAGTTACCTACTACCATTGTTTGACACCCCCCATTTATTCTTGTCTCTTCTCTTCTACTCATTGGGTGTTCTTTTCTATTTATCGGGGGAACTCTACTCTGTAATGGTAGAAAAACACTAACATCTACTGGTGGCACACCTCCAATATTTGTTGAGGGTACACCTCCAATATTTGTAGGTGGCACACCCCCAATATTTGTAGGTGGCACACCCCCAATATTTGTAGGTGGCACACCCCCAATATTTGTAGGTGGCACACCCCCAATATTTGTAGGTGGCACACCCCCAATATTTGTAGGTGGCACACCCCCAATATTTGTAGGTGGCACACCCCCAATATTTGTAGGTGGCACACCCCCAATATTTGTAGGTGGCACACCCCCAATATTTGTAGGTGGCACACCCCCAATATTTGTAGGTGGCACACCCCCAATATTTGTAGGTGGCACACCCCCAATATTTGTAGGTGGCACACCCCCAATATTTGTAGGTGGCACACCCCCAATATTTGTTGGTGGGACACCTCCAATATTTATTGGTGGCCGACATATACCCCTAAAGATTTGATGACATCCACGATTCATTGAGGGTTCTGCTGTTCTGTACATTGGGTATTCTATCCTTGCAATTATTGGTGGCTGACAATTATTAATTAGTGTAGAACACTTGCCACCAGTTAAGTGCTCACATTTTCCGTTTATTGGTATGGGACAATCGCTATATCTTGTTGGATGACTACCACTGTTTATTGGTGATGGGTCACTTTTGCTAATTGGGGGTTGTACATTTCTACCTCCCAAGAGTAACGGGTTATTTCTGTTGGAAGGTGGTCCGTACAGACTTTGAATGCTTTTAATATCGTCCTGGAGAAGATGAAAATTTTCTGTGTACCATATGAAAGGTTGCATAATGGATCCTTGTTTTTGCGAATGTGGAAGTCCTAAAGCATGGCCTATTTCATGGACAGCAAATTGAAAGAGGTTGAAGCCTACATATCCTGATTGAGTCCACTGCTTTGATTCGTCAAAGTGAATTTGTCCACGAAATTGTTTGGAATTTTTAGGATGTCCAGCATGTGCAATAGCTTTCGAGTTACCATAAAATTGTCCAAGAGGGCAACCGTGGTATTCAAACTTAATTGTGAAATCTGATTCTTGCCGATTGTCTACTTCAGTGAAGTGAAGGTTGGTCACATTTTCCCATTCGTTAAATGCTTTCTTAAATTCGTGCCTTACATCGAAATTATATACTTTGGAAGCCGGCAAATAAATTTTGTATGTTAAATCTCTTTTCGTCCATTTTCCAAGCGGAGAGTTATATTCATTTACATAGATTTTGTCTGTTCCACCGCATCTTGGATTTCGCATGAGCTGTTTTGTTTCGTTGTCTAAAATTCCGGTTGCTTGTAATCCAAAATAACTAAACCTTAGTTGAAATTCTTTTATCGCATTTTCATAAGCATTTTCATTGCTGAGGTCACTGTCCTGTAGTTCATTTTCATTTTCATTGTGTTCATCTTGTACTTCATTTTGCTTAAGTCCATAACCATATGTTGTCAAATAGCTTTGTGGATCCAGATCATCTATTACTGGAGCAGTTCCAGCGAGTTTAGACGACAGCATAAAGAAGAGCAGCAACAAAACAATAAATCTCGGACTACCTGGAAATTCAAGTACAATTTTCTAATGAAATGCAAAATTGACTTGAAATATGGATATTTAACTTCCGGATTACATTCTCATTTCCGTAGAAAAGATTTCCAGCTCTCAGTGGGATACTCATTCCATTAGTAAGAAGTGCAATAAATAGGCAACAGGTTGTAATAGTAGTTTAATAAATATTTTATTTAAAATTATATGAGAATTTATTCAAATATGCTGCATTGGAAAGCAATAAAGTACAAATCCAACTAAATATTTTACAGAATTGGACTTTTCCAAGCAACAAGATTTTTTAAATCCAATGTAGATGTTCTAAATAGGAAACATGTTTTTGGTAGTAATAATTTTATGAGTGGAACAACAAGTATAATTAAAAATGTTACCATTTGCAAATTTCAATTGCTACTTATGTTGGTAGACTTTATAAGCAGGGATTTTTTTTGATCATCATTGATTACGATAATTAGGTGGGATATTTGGAAATCGTAGTAGAAATGAGAAATATTCAAAATATGCTGAATTAAGATTTTTGAGTTTAGCTCACCTTGGAACGTCCTACTGAAAACTTGACCATTGTGTTGAGAATGCGCATAATTCATTTTTCACGATTTTATTTGTAAATTAAATAATAAAATAATGTGTAAGAGTTGAAAAGAAAATTTTAGAGTTGAAATGTGGACATTATAAGCATTAGTTTGAATTAATTGCCAGATTTTCGAAGATTGAAGGTTCAGCGATCAATAATTATTAATTACTGGAGAGTAGGTTGTCAATTGCAGTGGAAACTAGATGATTAGTGAAACTTTGATTGACAGAAGTTCTACACTTCTGATTTATTTCCAAGGGAGCTTAGAACATACAAAAGACTGGTGAGTACAAGAGACTGAAATAAGTATCAGAGTTAAACTCTTAATAAAACAAGTAGTCTTTGCGACGTAGTGCACTCTCTTCTCAGTACATTTAATTGCGAATGTCAGCTTTTAAAAGAGTACACCCAGAATTAATGTTATAAGTATGTTATATGACTCAATACATGGATTCAAATTAATCCTATATCAAACGCAAGTTGTATAACTAATAGAGTACTTATCTACTGTACAAATTATTTTACCAGTTTGGGTAGTCTTATTTTGCCTACTACGAAAATGCCACTTTTACCACAACTTGTAATTCCGCCTGGAAGTTCTGCGACTTAACCAATTAATAAATGGATATTAAGGTTATCTTCATTTATCTTTACGGTGTACGCAGCACTCAATGATTTAATTCTTACCAAGACACGAAGTTGTTTTCATATTTATAAGCAAAATTTTTACATACATCTCATACATTTGTTTATGCAAAAACATCCTTATGCTACCAAGTATCATTACGATAATATATAGGTATTAGTTTTACAATTATAGTTGACCCAGTTGACCGTATACCGTTTTCAGTATGCTGAAAATACTGGAGTTTTTTAACTTTTCTTAGAAAATCTGAAAGCAACCTGTTTTCTTTTGGAACGCATTATTATTACGAACAAATTTGAAGCAAATGTCATTGAAAGATGCAAGGTATACAAACCTTTAACTCTTGTTAAATCACCTAGAGACACGTGTTATAAAGCCTAATTCGGTATCGGTGTGTGTTAAATTCGTAAATACGATAATTAAAGAAAGAATTCAAGCGAATTTTTGGGGTATTTGAATGTTTAACTCATGGCTATTCGTATTGAATGTTTCGTAGTTCAAGTCAAATTTTATAAGAACTAATTTTATGACACATTTCTTTTAGCTTTCTTTAAACTATTCATTAGATATTCCTTAAATAAATGCTGTAAATGACTGGATGTACAATAGTGGCTTTAAATATGGATGTTTTGTCTTTCGGAAGTGCATTTCATAGATTGGATAATATACGCTGCTAATGTAGAATATTGTCCAGTGTAGTTGTATGGTATTTGGATAATGTTGGATAGTTTCTACATAAATTACATATTGGATAAAAATCGGTTGGATGATATACTACTATCTAGATAATATCCAATACTGCCCAATATGGTATTATCTTGTGTAACATATAAACAGGTATGAATTCGGATTATGCGGATCTCGGATTTATGCTGTGTCGGTCGTTTGTTGTCTAAGCCTTGAATGGAACTTTAATCCCTTTATTACTGCTACTTTTCTCCGACAAATTCACCTGACCAGAAAATAAATATTGTTTACGAATTTTCATAATAACTTTTGAACAAGTGAAAAACAACGCAATGTCGATATCTCTGTTTAGCACTATACTTACGTCCCATTAATTGGATAGAAATTAAACATCAAAATGTTGTATAATTTCAAATTCGTAGTGCACATATGAAATTAGACAGGTCATTTAGAAGGTAAGTCGAAGTAATTTTAGCTAATATCATCGAGTAATTTTATTGATGAAGAAACAATAAGTGCGAAGGCAATTGTTTTTTATTAGGATGCAATTTTCAATTTTCATGTCCTTCAAAATGCAATTGCAAAATGGAGTATTAGAACCACAACAGCATAAAATTTATTTATAAAGGCTTATTTTATGGGTTTAAATATGGAAAAGGAAAAAATGGCTGATAAACAAGTAGTAATACTACCAAATGACTTTTTAGGTATTTATGTTACTTTGAATACTTTCTAAATGTTGAATTTATTTCGTAAATGTTTAGCTAAATTCAAATTATACTTAGAAAAGCACTGCAATTTGTATGGGATGAATTACCTAGAAAAATTTATGTTGATTTGTCTTTCAGCACGCTCATTGAAGTCGACAGTAGAATGTGGCCGGTCATCCGAAAAATGTCTTGGAATTTTGTCTTTGTAGATTATCAGGTCTAAGGTGGGAAATCAATGCTTAAAATCTATTAATAGGTAGGTATTGCTTTTATTGACTTCTGTTTATTAGTGCATGATTACGGGTATTTCTAATTTGCATGCAAAAAGACCAAACATGGGTTTGAATTCATTCGATGTAAGTTGTAAAAACGCACTAAAATTATTTAGATTCACAATATCGAGAAAAGTAGACGCATAAATTGAATCAAAGTTAAATGAATTAAAATTTTACAGCAAGCGATAGTAAAACTAAATTGAACTAAATAAAACTAAACTCTATGTAATTTTTTAAAGTTTACATAGAGTGTTAACCGCTTTAATTACCTATATGGTAAACCAGTAAGTTTTATAAACAATAAAATTAGTTGAATAGAAGTCATTATTACATTTCACAATGTTAAACCATAGCATTGCAGGATTGACTCTAGCTTTCGGTATTTTTAATATCTAAAATGAATAAAATGAAGTTATGGTCATCAGTCCCACGATGTGAAGAGCTCCGCTTGTTGAGAATGTGAATTTCCATTTGTGTATGAACTCCTATTTAAGCTGTTACGTGGATGTTGGTAATAATCTTCTCTTTCTAATGAATAATGGTCATTGTTTATTGACTCATCCTGGTTTAGTCCTTCAGCGTGATTAGAATGAAGTTCATCATAATGGTCACCAACCTGATGAGACTGGACATATTCGATATTTTGATTATGGTTGTCAATTTCCTGCCAATAGTTTTCCTGTTCATTTTCCCCAGCTGTGGCTTCTGAAAATAAATTAAAACTTTCGGACCTACTGTGGACAGGACTATCATATTCCAAAATTTCATTATGTTGTTCTTTCTCGATTAAGCTCTCAGATTGTATTTCGTCAGAATTCTGAGCCGAACGTGGGTTATAGTCATTTTGTAACAGACTGAGCTCTGGGTTATCTAATGAAGAACTTGGATAATTATCCACCAAACTATCATCAGAAAATTTAACATAGACATCCTGATTATCTTTGCTGTCGCGGTCTTGACATCCATATTGCTGAGACTGGTCACTTTCTACATCTGTAAATAAATCACATATTTATTCAACAATAATCGAATAATCGAATGGTCTAATTTCTCGATATTTGGAGTAAAAAATGCAAAATCACAGCACTTATTAGCCTTGAATAGCGGGCTAAACTACCGTTTCCAATTCATTTTAAACGTCAATTCAATTTTGTAATTGATTCTTAGAATACATTGCAATTAAAATATTCAACAGAATAACAGTCAATTCTTCAAAAAATTTGAGAAAGAAGCAGGTGATATCAAATATACTTGGTTGAAAGGCAAAATCAGTAAAAAGTGAAATTTTGTTCGGGATTTCTAGACTTTAATCTGTTTAACTGAAGCAAATAGTCAGAGCAGGTTATTGTACGTACATCGAGTTCTCATAATTGCAATTCTCTTCTACAGTCAGAAGGCGCGCGAGGGGTAGGCATTAGGCATGTCTCATTTTATTTACCGTTATCAATTATTTGCCCAGGGCTGTAGTCGACGTTTTCCTGAAATTCGTCAAATTGCTCAGGTATAGTGTGGTCATGTTTCTCAACTACATTGTATTGAAAATGTGCCGATTGAAGTAGGTGGACGTCGTCATCTAAGTCATCGTGATTAACTTCATCATAATATACTAACTCATTAGTACCAGTGCTAAAATCATTAAGTGGGAAATCGTTTTTTGGATTCTCCCTCAGTTCGCTATTTTGTTGCTCCATTGGTGGATTACTTTGCCGCTCCATCGGCAGGATTCTTTGCTGCCCCATCGGTGGGTTACTTTGCTGCCCCGTTGGTGGGTTACTTTGTTGCCCCATTGGTGGGTTACTTAGATGCCCCATCGGCGGACTACTTTGCTGCCTCATGGGTGGGTTACTTTGCTGCCCCATCGACGGGCTACTTTGCTGCCTCATCGGTGGGTTATTTTGTTGCACCATTGGTTGATTACTTTGCTGCCCCATCGATGGTTTAACTTTTTGCACCATTGGTTGGTTATTTTGTTGCACCATTGTTGGTTTATGTTGTTGTTCCATCGGTGGGTTACTTTGCTGCCCCATTGGTTGAGCACTTTGCTGCCCCATTAGTGGGGTACTTTGTTGTACCATTGGTGGGTTACTTTGTTGCCCAGTTGGTGGGTTACTTTGTTGCCCAGTTGGTGGGTTACTTGGTTGCCTAGTTGGTGGGGCACGTTGTTGCCAAGTTGGTGGGTTACTTTGTTGCCTAGTTGGTGGGTTACTTTGTTGCCCAGTTGGTGGATTACTTTGTTGCCTAGTTGGTGGGGCACTTTGTTGCCCAGTTGGTGGGTTACTTGGTTGCCTAGTTGGTGGGGCACTTTGTTGCCCAGTTGGTGGGTTACTTTGTTGCCCAGTTGGTGGGGCACTTTGTTGCCCAGTTGTTGGGGCACTTTGTTGCCCAGTTGGTGGGTTACTTTGTTGCCTAGTTGGTGGGTTACTTTGTTGGCCAGTTGGTGGGTTACTTAGTTGCCCAGTTGGTGGGTTACTTGGTTGCCCAGTTGGTGGGTTACTTTGTTGCCCAGTTGGTGGGTTACTTTGTTGCCCAGTTGGTGGGTTACTTGGTTGCCTAGTTGGTGGGGCACTTTGTTGCCCAGTTGGTGGGTTACTTTGTTGCCTAGTTGGCGGGTTATTTTGTTGCCTAGTTGGTGGGGCACTTTGTTGCCCAGTTGGTGGGTTACTTTGTTGCCCAGTTGGCGGGTTATTTTGTTGTACCATTGGTGGGGTACTTTGTTGCCCCATTGGCGGGTTACTTTGTTGTCCCATTGGTGTGTTACTTTGTTGCTTGATTGGCTTGCCGTATAGTCTTTGCACGTCACTAATATCGTCGATGTTAAGACGAAAATAATTTCTGTAGCTGTAGAATGGTTGCATAATGGATCCCCTGTACTGTGAATGTTCCAGACCAAGAACGTGCCCAATTTCATGGACAGCAACTTGGAAGAGGTTGTAGCCTGCATATCCACTTGCAGTCCATTCATTTGTTTTGATGAAGTGAATATTTCCTATTTGACCATTTGTGTCGTCAGGATACGCTGCGTGTGCAAAGGCCACTGAACCTCTTCCAAGTCTTCCCAAAATACAGCCAGGAGGGTTTTCAAAATCTATATTTATGTCCGCTCGATCCCATGACCTAACTTCCACGAATAAAAGGTTGGTTACGTTTTGCCATTCGTCAAAGGCCTTTCTAATCATGTCTGATACCTCTGCATCCGTTAAATAAGAAGAATAAGTGCGAATTTTGTAGGTTAGATTTGTTTTCTGCCATTTCCCCTTTGGAGAATCCCGCCCATCGTCATGCACAACGCCCGTTGCGTCTGATACACCGCATCTTGGTTTCAGCATCAGGTCCAGAGTATCTTGATCCAGGTTTCCAGTAGGATTTATTCCATAACCAACTCCAAACATTTCTTGAAACCTCCTAATGTTGCCATGTAAACCACCAGACCAAGGTTCCCCCAACTGGTAAGTGATAGACCCTCCATAAAATTGATTTAAGTACCGTCTTGCAAAGATGTAGTCTCTCATGGGAGCCGCCTTAGAAATTTCAAAAGGCAATGATGCGAATAATACAAAAGACAGGTAAGGCCATAGATTCCCGATGTTCAATTGTTTCCTCGGAAGGCGATGGTTTTGCATCTTCCTGCAAATTATTCAAAAATATTTAATTAGTGCAAAAATCTATCTAAAAATCTAATCTATACATATTTGGTAAGTAGGCCTTATTTTGAAAAATATTTGGTAAGGTGCTTGGTGATCAAGGAACAGATATTGTAAGAAATAGTAAGTTGTAGAATAAAAGTGGTATATGGTAATTGTTATTCTTTTCATGGCAGCTTTTTATTTGCATGCCATTAAAAGTGGTTCTAATGTAATATTGCAAGAAATGTAAAATATCTCGTCATTGTCCTTCCAAATAATTCTTACAGTTGTTAATATTTATTTAAACGAAAACAATTTTATTAATTCTCACCCGATTTCCGTAAAATGTCAATCCAACACTTTTTATACAGCTGTTTATTTTTGTTGGTATCCCTCTATGATTCACAAAGATAGTTTCTTATCTGAATATTGCATTGAATTGAATTGAATTGAATGGTAGCTTGTTAAAGCCTTAAGATCCACAGTGCAACTGGCCTTTATAAGTTGCAAACCGTATCTATTACCATGGGGCAATTTAATTACGTAGTCAACTACTTTTAATACTTATTTCTCGTCCTTACTGCGAAATAATGAAGTTTTTGCATACTTTTAACAGCATTTTATTGGATGAGTAATACGTTTTCTCTTGTAGAGCATATTCAATATGATCTGTGACTCAATGATAACATTGATAAGACACATACCAAGTACGGTGTTTGAAGTCGCTGGGTAAGCTGTTCTGATGTTTCTACCGTGAAAGAGATTTTAATATTTAGTAAATTGTAACTAGTAGTATATAGTACTACTAAGAATACTCATGCTTACTAAATTGTCGTGAACTAAATTGACTTTTAGATGAAAGTACTACGTAAGATGCAGAAATGGCCTAAAGATATTTTGTACGTTCTCCTCTTAATAATTATCAATAAACCTGAAGTAATTCACGCAGCACAATTAGAAATAATTTGACCGACGCCACAGAAGCGTCATCAAAGACAATTACTTGGTAAGCTGTATTTCATTATACTCTGCGGAATCGCCAGCGAAGGTACTAAAAAATTGATATAATAAAAAATTGAGATTGGCCAAATATCCTTTGTGATTTGAGAAATGTGTTCTACTATATGTAAAGTATTTCATTACCGTGATGATTAAGTGTACGACTGTAAGAGTAAGAAAATATCGTACATATTCGTTATAAAGTTTACTGTACCTATATACCTTCGTCTACATGTATGTGCATGGACTATAACAGCAGTGTTGAAATGGGGCAAAATTATATTTTAGTGTGAAGTCTTTCATTGAGCAGACCGAAATATTAAACTTCGGTTCACTCTGGGTCTGGATTATCTTAACACAGCTTAAACATTTCACAAAACAAGAATAAAGAAATAAAGAGCATTTTGAAATATTGTCGAACATGGGAGCAATAAAATATATTTAATAAGTATATAAATACTATACTAAATATCATTTTTTCTGCAAATCAGTATTTTTATAGCTGGAGAGATGTGCAGTTCAGTAAATACCGAAATAAAACATTCAAGAAGCATCTACAACGACAAAGCCCTTCGATGAAAAGTAAGATTGACAAAACTTTTACTTTTAAATGTTTAACCAGCATTCCTTTACCAAAGCGCACGCGTACATAATGATCTCTGAAATACATGATGAGTTTTCATTGTCAAAAAATTGGGCTAACAATTTGATGAATTTGGTATGCAATTTCCTTTCAAAAAGTCTTCCCGCCGATAATTTTAGGGTGGGAAATTTATTAATGGATTGAATTCTAATTTAAACATGCGGTTTGTTCCTCACTGTCTTCAAACGTTTTTAGGAGTTCAAGGAGCCATCTGAGAATCAATGCAATATTCCAAAATTGTTCTTCATAGAATGCTAACCTAGTTTTTACAATTTTTATTTTTACAATGATTTTGCTCCTAACTTTACTGGGGATCCCTGTAGAAATTACTTAGATTTTCCTGGTAAATAACCCAGTGAATAGAGCTTGGCATAAGATTATCTATGTCCCTCAAAAGCATTTTGTCATTTTGTGAGTTTATTATTTCTATATTTTATTTCGTTCTACAAGTCATGTTTCATAATATGTAATAATCAGTAAATCTCCATTTGGTATTGACTTACAGCGCAAATATTCTTAAGATCTGATGTTGTAATTAGTTATCCAATAAACACTGCGATTGAAGTTAGATTACGATTAGGATTTCCTTGTATTATTCGCCCTCTTCCTCCATTTAGTAGCAATTGTTTTTGTCTGTTTACTTTTCGCTGCCTTCCTCCATTTAGTTGTAATTGTTTTTGTCCTCCTACTATTCGCTGCCTTCCTCCATTTAGTAGCAATGGATTTCTTCCCCTTGTTAATCGTAGTCTATCTCCATTTATTTGCGGTCCTCTATTGCTTCCCGGGGGTCCATATAAATATTGAATATCTTTAATATCGTCCTCATGAAGAGAAAAGTTATCTGTATACTGGTAAAATGGTTTCATTACGGATCCTCTGTATTGTGAGTGTGGCAGTCCTAATACATGGCCTATTTCATGCACAGCAACTTGAAAAATGTTGACTCCTGAATACCCCGACAATGTCCATTCTTTTGATTCATCCAAATGTATGTGACCCAAAAATCCACTGACGTCATTTGGAAAAGCCGCATGAGCAATAGCTTTCAAGTTAAAAGCAAATTTTCCAAGAGGGCAGCCTTTTAATTCAAATTTAATTGTGATATCCGACTTTTGCCAATGCTCGACTTCCGTAAACAAAAGATTGGCAACCTTTTCCCATTCGCTGAATGCTCTCCTAAACTCTTTTCTTACAGAGATTTTTGACACTTTGGAAGCAGAAACGTTAATTTTGTATGTTAAATTTCTCTTATTCCATTTCCCTTTGGGTGAATCATGTCCATCGTCTGAAACATTGTCTGTTGAACCACATCTGGGTGTTTTCATTAGTGACTCTGTTTTCTGGTCTACAATCCCTGTCGGCTGCAACCCAAAATTCTTATAACTTTCCTGGAATTCTTTTATGGCGTTTTCCAAGTTGTCTTCATCGCTGACGCTATTTTCGCCTCTGACATTATCTTCAAACTCTACACTTTCTTCATAGGCGTCATCTTCAAGACTAATACCCTCCCCAAATCTGAAACTGTTTTCGCTGCTGATTGTACCCTCACTCTTTGGCCCATCTGGTCTAAGCTGCATTTCATTATCTTTATCCATGTAGCCATACGTTTCTAAGTAGGTTCTGGGGTCGAAGTTATCATCAAAAGGAGTAGCTTTTGCGATTTTAGCAGACAATACAACAAACATTAGTAGTGATATTAAAAGTCTTTGTCCGCCGTATCCCATTATACTAAACGTTTTGCCACCTGTAATTAAACAATAAAATTTAGTCATCATCAAAAGACATATTTAGAGTCAGATATCAAAAATTATAGATAAATTGAAACATCCTGGTCTACAAAGGACATCAAAAAATGAGATTTTAAAAATTAAACGGTGAATCTAAAAACCATTATTCTCATTACTTAGCGTATACAATTTTGAAGGCAGCAAAGCATTTCTTGGTGCTGTAAAACATTTGTTAAGATTTCAAATGTTTTTGCCACAACCCAAATTTCACAAAAATTGTCCACTCCCTAGGCACAATTAATGTTCTATACAGCTAGACATATTGTTGCGATATTTCACTTAAACTTTGATTTTGTTTTAAAACTCTACAGACATGAACTTTTAAAATGAAAAGGCAAAAGTAACGTAATTATTAAGTAGCGGAAGCTACTTTATAATAATGCTCTGAACATTCTGTCTGTCTGTCTGTCTGTTGGCTCTATAACTCATGTACGGTTTAATATAATTCGCTAAAACTATGTATGTTCTTGGGGTTTCAAGGAAGGTTCCCTGCAAAAATTGGTGTGATCGATAGATGACATCCACTAAAAAATTGAATTATATAGAGCCTACAGTTCCATGTATTACTAAAAGTGTTAGTGTATGTAGGAAAATTGAGGTGCATTTTCAGCACCGAATTGAGGTGGTTTTTCAGCACTCGCTTCTGCTACTTCATTATGCGCATTGGTTGCAACAATGGTTTATTTTACCTTACGATTTTAAGCGAATAAAAACAAAATACCCCATATGAAACTTTTCTCTACTTCCAATATTGCGCCCTAATGCATTTGATGCATATAAATATTTTCTTAAAAATGCATGCAAATTCGACTCAGCATGCTGCATAAACATAAGCGTAATATCTTGTTTTGCTTACGCTTGGTCGTCAGCCAAGTGTGTTGTTTACAGTTTGTGTATTCCATTGTTCCTAAAGATCTGTTGGTAACTGTATTGTCTCGATATATTTGACCATCAGAAAATGTACACTATTAATATTTCACAATGTAGATTGTAATACTTGTATCTAGAGACGGAATTTTGGATAATCCCTAAGTTGACAATTCCTAAAAAGATTCCAATTTAACTGGCACTGGAATCTCAGAAGTAAACTCTTTATAAAGTCTATATAACTATTTAAACGAAGTAATAATTACTGCTGTCCAATTCTCATTACGAAGAAATTGCCCTTTTCATCACTAATTTAATTGAGATTTAGGTTAGGTTCTAAGTTCTTAGTTATTAAATGAATGGTGGCATAAGGTTATCTCTAATGATAATATGCCTTTAAACGCAGCATTGACTGATATGGCACTTACAAAGTAAATATGAGGATTTACAATTCTTGGATACATATTTAAATGTAAAAACGTAGTGTATTTGGTGTTAAAGATGTTATAATAAACCATATACGGAAGTTACTATGCATTAAGGCATATGGCATTGTAATATGCACACTTGATGCACACAAAGCACGGTTTTAAGTTTTTATCAAAAGAACGAGATTTGTGAACATTGGTTGAACTTAATAATTCCATACACCATTTATTTTTAATTAATTAAATTAATTATTATTGATTCTCAATTATTAATTATCTCAAAGTGTTGTTGAGTTTTTGAGTCCTAGAACCTACTTACACTACCAGCCCACCGAGGGACATAATAAATGACCATGTATACCGAACATTAAGCCGAATATAATTTTAATGACAACCGTCACGTCATGTGAAAATAAAATACAAATCAATAAGCATTAATTTTTAGTATTAATATACTACTAATGGTATTACTAACATCCCTACTTGCAAGAATAAGCCTAGCTTTAATGTTTTTACATACTTGGTTGAGTCAGAGTTAAATGTTCAACATTCCATTTCCTTATTTTACTGTATCATGACATAATGTGTTATGAAAAGTTGGAAATAATGCAAATATAACGGTGAAATTCAAAATTAGGAAAACATGAGCTTATAATCCCCCAATTAACCAGATTCGACGCTCAAATAAAGGTTTTGATTTATGGTCACAGTCTATTAAGGGATTAAAATAGTAAAGACAGGCAAGTTGAGTTGACGAATGGAAAATGAATGGGAAATATTACAGCCAAAAAAGCAATTCCAAATAATTTAAACTTTATCCTGAATTTTATTTCACTAAATTAAAAGTAGATCAGTTTTTAAAATTAACACATTTCGGTACATTATTGAGCATTTTCACACAAAAAGCAGACTTCATACTTAAACACACTTTTACCAATACGTAACTTAGCAAACCATTTTCTGTGACGATATGAGCCTTCCTGGAAAACCAATCTCTTAACTCAATTCAGCAATGCAGTCGACCTAGGAAGGAAAAAAATCATTTATTTTCTGCGGTAAACTAATATGCACTAAATAATTTGTAATTTACCAATTTTAAAAAATTTTTCAACATTTTTTGTTTTGTCCAGCCATAGATATTTTAAAAGCATCAATTATATGTAAACCACATTAAACATTGTTTTCTTCACTGACTGATGGATGAAGTAAAAATCGAAAACTAATAGTATTACACATTTAAAAAATACTTACCCATTTTGAGATAACACGTTTACGGAAAACGTTCCAAAGTTTTGTACAAAAGGTACAGCATTTGATGAATCCTACGAAGATGGTGTTTCACTTGAGAATTCAGCCAAAGAATATGGTGATGAATTTGAGGATAAGCCCTGCTGGAGGATAGATGATGCTACATTTGAGGATTCATCCAATGTTGGTTGTATCCTTAAAGAGTTGTCAGAACATGGAATTACATCGGAACGTTCGTCCAGAAATAGCGATGCAATTGAACATTCGTCCATGAATGGTGATACTAGAGAATTTTCCAAACCAGGAGCAACATTCAAAGATTCTTCCATAGATGGTAATTTGCTTAAAGAATCATTCCAAGAAGGTACTACACTTGAGAAATCCATCGAAGATACAAAATCTCCTATCGATGAATTGGATGAACTCACTTCATTTGATGGTGTACTTTCACAGTGACCGATTCTGAAAATTGAAGTACTTATTTTGCATTTTCATAATTGTGTACTTTACGGATTATACAAAATGGTTTAAGTTTAAGCTAATAACAAGTTTCTATTAAAGTAGAGAAATATTTCGTCGTAGCTTTCTAAGAATGTGAAATTCAAATGTCGTGAATTGCTTACTTTCTATCCCACGGAACGTACATTGTTTTTGGCTGATTGCTATGTTTAATGGCATATTTACCAAAACATTCTTCCTTAGGAATATCAGGATACAAAAATTTTAGTCGATCTTCACTCAGTATTTTTTGTGCAATGGCATACTGGACGTTTTTAAAACCGAAATCACAAGCCAACATTTTTCGATTCAAAGGGCTAACGCTGAGTACATTTCCATCTGCGGATTACAGATAAAGCAAAATAATTTTAAGGCTCATAGTATATTAAAGAGTCCTTCAATTTGCATATACCTTAATTTGAATCACTTTCAAAGCTTGACAATCAATTTTTCATTTGTATCAGTGACTAATGTGTATATTTCAAAGAAAATTCAATCTGACCTGCTTCTACATAAACGATGCTAATTCCTCCTTCCATAGAATCAGAAAACCTTATCAGAAACACTCCAGGAGACATACCCTTTAACAAAACTTCTGCCTGGTCTCTGTCAATGAAACCAAAAATACCCTTCAGATTATCACACCAAATATTCTTCAAGCACGTTTCAATCAGGACAATGATTTCGTAAAACCAAGTCCAAAAACTGAATGGGTATTGTTCTGAATGAGTTTGCTGAGGCATATTGTTTCTCCAAAAGTCGTCCCAAAGGACATTGTCAAGCGTTGTTGGATGCCTGTGAAATTAAAATATTTTAACGAATCTTTAAATGTTATTTTCAAAATAAGAATGTTTTTGAGATTGACATATTTTAAATTCAATTTAATTAATTACGAACTTAATATGATCTAGATGCAAGAAAATCATAAAGTACCTATCGTATCTGAGCTGTGTCGATGAAAGTTTTTCTTTTAATAGATTTTTATGGCTTTCAGATAACTTCCTTCCGGTTTTAAAACAAAAAAATTGGTCCAGAGCTTCAAAAAGTGTCCCTTTCGGAACATGCTTTGGAACTTCAAAAGGTTCTCCTTCTAAATTTACTGCAAAATTATTATACCAAAATATGGCTCCAACACCTTTAGTATCCTGGCTAACATGACTTATGAGAACTACAGGAAGTGATGTTGTCCAAACTTTTAGTTGACGCTGACCCAATGGTAAATTTGCTTCGAAGTAAAGATAACGTTTTTCTTCTGTAACTCTGTCTGGATTTTTAGCACTTCGACAAATGCGTTCAATTTTGAAGCCGTCAATTACTGCAGAAAATGATTTTGATGTCTCATCATAGCTAAGGTTGCATTCTGAATATAAAACTTCTAACATTGAAGAAGTTTCAGGATTGGCAGACCTTAATTTCTTTACTGTGGGACTGTCAGCTAACTTCATAATTACTTCAAACTCTTCATTATGGTTCAATATTTTGTGAGCACAGAGATGACGGATGACCACTACATCATTGGTCCTTGCAGTTGTTGATACAACTTGTTTACAATGCTTCTCTACAACTAATGAAGATGTTAAAAGCCTTTCCAGTAAAATAGAAATCTAAAAAAGTAAGCGCATACTAATATTACTCGAAATATATTTAAGATATATAATTGTAATTCAAGAACTTAAGTTTAACAACAATAAGTTTTAGCAAAATTGCAAGATAATGTAACAATGGGTAATAATGTGTTAGTGTCTATAATTCGTGTTTCCAATATATCATCTAGGAATTTCAAATTCCGTTTGCTAAATTCATTTTCAAATGACTTTAATAATTCCCGTTTTAATTAGTCCAATATTTAATTCAGGAAAAAATAATCAGTTAGATATTGTGTAATTTTTTTGATTGTGGTCATTCTTTTTTTGATTGAGTAATTAAGCGAATTATGCCTCACTTAAGAAATGTAATAGATATTTAGATAATATAGATTGTCTCTGTAGGAATACGTAAAGGAAGGAAATAGAAAAAGCAAAACTCACTCCTGACTTCAAATTTGCAATTGCTTGCAAGTTGCAATAAGGATGAATCACAGCAATGTGTTCAGCAGTGTTTATGTGTTCAAGTAATGTCCAAAGAATTTGTGCCAATATTTCACATAATTTTTGAAGGTCCAGTATGGATATTATTTCTATTGCTCCGATAGTAACTTTACGCTGGTAATCTTTCCAATCTAGAATCTTGTTCACAACGTGTGTAGTGATGTTACTCAGGTAAGTAGTATCTTGGTTAACCATTGTTTGTAGCTATTCAATATTTAAAATCAGTATTCATTACAAAGTTTGAAGAATTGTGAGCTTATGAAGACAATAATTTATTTCAATGATAAAGAAATGAAAGTGGCATACCATGGTTAACATGTCATCACTGACACCTAAAAACCATATTAAAAATTGCCTTGACTTCAAAAAACATCTTTTTGGAAAGAAGTATACCTGGCAATTTTTACACTTACAGAAACTTGGATTATTCAATCCTGATCGCAGAGCATTGAATTCTGGCGAATAGTGTTCAACTTCTCCTAAAATTTTTTGCAAATATTTATTTGTAGATAATAGCTCATCTTTAACATTTAGAAGTCTTCTTTCTTCTTGCAGACATGATTCAAGTGCTCTAAAAATTCCCAATTCGTTGCTTGAAAATGAAACCTACACGTACAAAATAGACATAAATGCTTTTAATTTGATTTCTAATTCTTCAGGTTTCCCTAGTATTCATAGTTCTGTCTCTTTGGAGGATTGAATGCTTCTACATACCTGGAATGTTACAGAAGCTTCACAAAGAAATCTATAATCATCGCGGTTATTATCATGTTGAATATTAAATTGAATTTGCTCAATCAAGATCCTTATAAAATTTTCTATTAATGCATGATGATCCGGATTATTTGAATCCAGTCCAGTTTCGTAGCTGAAAAATGAAAAATTCAATATTGTTTATTATTACAAATGAGTAATAAAGTTATTCATGTTAGCATAAGTGGTTCAATGATTTAATGAAAATCATATCATTAATTCAGGTTAGTAATGAATAAATAATTGTGAATATAATGGTGTACTTACAAAACTGGTTCAATATTGCTTGCAAATTTTTGTCGCACATAAATTGGAAAATTTTTCTTTTCATAGTACTGAAATATGTGATTTTTTCCTGCTGCATTTAAAGTTCTTAGTTCACTCCATTGTGCCATTATCGTTTTTGAATTTCCAAATACCAACTTAAAATAATACAAATAATACGCTGGATCGTTTAAAAGTTTGGTTGATCTGCTACAGTCCGATACCCGAGAATATATTCTAATGGCTACTGAATACATAGACAGTTTTTATTTATAGACAAAGTTTGTTCGTTTCACAAACGTTTCCGAATGCAAATTGTTTTTTTATATTTTAAAGTTATATGCACAAGTACAGTAAAACCTCTACCAAAGGACAGCCATTGGGCTGTTGGAAAATAGCGGAGGGGAAGTTTTAACTCGAATTATTTTTTATAATGCGTACCTTACACAATCTTAAAAACGTAATGGAAATAGCTAAAATTACTTTTTCCATTTACAGTATCGGTTAATTTGGCGCATACCCAAAATTTCATATTCATTGTGCGTCTGCTAATACATTGAGTCAGTTAGGCTCTATAGAAACCAGTCCGAAAATAAAGAAGATCTGACCGTAGAAATAGTCCCACACAGAGGTTTTGCAGTATCAGTTAAATGTCATGACACAAGGTCTTACTGACATAATGTTATTGTCTTTCTTTATCGGCTACTCAGCAGAGTTGAAATTAGTATTGAAGACATGAAGATTAATATTCTAGGAATGAATGTGAAGGACACCAGAAAGCCAAAGTAGTTATAGCAACGGTTCGCTCTTATAAGGTACTCTCGTCAGAGATTATTTGAAATAAAATTTAAACTTTTTGCATTCTGGATGAGAGACACAGTTCCAACAAGGGTAATTATAGTCGTTGGATTCTCACCGTATGGAAACACAGCGGTGGGGACAAAATGGTCGATTTGCCCCAGAATGGAAAAAGTTGTCATTTAGAACTTCTCGCATGGGGCTACCTTTTAACAGCAAAGACAACAGTTGCCATGACTGTTTTGACATCAAGTATACCAAAAGCTGTAACAAAGATATTGAGAAGACATCACAAAGGAATTGGTTATGCTAGTACCTATATATTAATGTAGATGTTGGATAGATTTTAGAGGAGATGAACCTACAGTAGTAAACCTTCTTCTGTTCTTCTAAGCACACATGACATTAGAAATAATTTGTAAGATTGTTTACCTCTCCCAATCTGCATTTCAGTTGTATAGTTGATCTGCAATTGAAAACATATATAATATATCCTATGTTTATTTGTACATTACTTTAAAAACGTCTCACCAAGTGATGGTTTGTTCTGTCCTTTGCTGCAAAGCAGTGAACGATGGAAGAGTTCATTCGCTATTAGCAACTACAAGCATTGAAACCAAAATACTTGGAATCATTATAAATTCCGGTATAATTATGTTGGTTGAATACAAAGAAACTCTTACTAGCAGCAAAGCACTACACACATATACACGAAATATCTCCAATTCACACGAAGTTCATGACTCATTCCACTTAGCATATAATAATAGAAATTCAATTTACATATCTGTAGTACAGTCACATGGTAGTGGGATAAAAATATTAAAAACGTATGCTTGATGATGAATTAATTACCTTTTCATGCCAGATTGGTTTTCTGATCATGATACTTTCCTTATGTATTTCACATGGATTATATGATTTGATAAATAACTACTTTAGTTTATTTATTTATTATTTTTAATTAGTTAAATATGTTTATTACTGTAATGGGACGTGACGTAGTGATTGTAGAATTAGATTTACATCAATAAGTCTCGAATAGAGTAATATTACATATATCATAATTCTACATATTTAAGAAACAGAAGAGTTTATACTCGGCAGAGAATGCATCTATTGATATATCAATATTATCAATAAATTTAAAATACTATTGTAGACATTATAAATATACTTTTAGTATTTATGTTTTGCATGTAAAGACTAATGGCGAGCATGCAAGTTAGTTTTGCCAACATTTAAAATTGAAGTAAAACTATCAAATAGGTTGTAATTATGGAAAACGTAGTTAACACAGTAGTAGGTTTAATAATGTAGAAGTTTCCAGATAAAATACCGAAAGGATAACAAACATTTAATTTAGCAATTGCGGAATCTCTGTCATGTAGCAAACCCCATGTGCATTTATTGGAAATATTTGTCACACAAATCATCCACGATTTCTTGAAAAGCAGTGTTTCATTGTAAACACCACCCATATAAAAAAGCATCAAGCACAAAACAGTAGAATAAGATGCAGTAGCCATAAGGAACATATTAATTCCCGAAAACTCACTGTTCCTTATGAAGCGAATAGTAACGTAAGTCAAAAAGCAAATTAGAAGAACAATATTTGATTTATAGAAAAAGAATACATTTGCATTAATCTTATTAAATCGTCTGATTAAACTTTCCAATTTGAAATAATATTCAAGTGACTGTTCAAGCATTTTTTCCAATGGGTTTCCATTTTGAACACTTTGAATCATTTTATGACTGTGCTCATACAGAGGAAATCCAATAGCTCTGATACAATTTGAAATACTTTTAGCGAATACAATGAATAGCAATTCAAAATGTACGAGTTGGAGTCGCACAGCTGAAGTAATAAAGCAATGGGCCATAATGGACAGTATTAATGCAGAATTGTAGATTTCGGGTTTTGCAGAATTAAGCGTTGAACTAAATAAAGAAAAAAGGTAGCAAGGGAAATTGGGGGCTCTGTAATGGTTTGAGATAAAACCAGTAAGCGAAATAGTAATGAAACCCAAGAAGTAAATCTGAATGTTGCGATGAAACGCTTTTTCATTTCGCGTTATCTTCCTCATTGCCATCATGTAATTCTGATCTGCGTAATAATAAAAATTAAAATATTATTGGCTACTAATTTAGTAAATTTTGTAAAAGTTATTCATGTAATACCGTTTCTTATTTCTGTTTCTATATTTGACCAGTCAGACACAAGTTTGCAAATATCTCTGGATTTTCTATGAAAATGATAAATGAGAACCAACATATAAACTGGGAAATGAGTCAAGCAGAATAGTACAATTAAATCCTCCTTTTTAAATTTCTGAGATTTGTGTCCGGTTATTTCTGCGGCTGTTCGTATTAACTGAACAAATTCAAAAACACCGTAAAAGCTAACCAAAAATACGTTGAAATAATACATGTATCTGAATACACCTGTAGTGTGAAACGCGAGTTTGGAACTTGTGGCGCTTTCATCGATAACGTGCTCTTCTTTATCCCTAATTCCACGTAAATTATGAAATTTGTAAGGAAATACGCCGGTATATTTAAATAATTTTAAAACACTAAAGTAATAGGATAATGTATTATCAAAATAAAAATTATTTTGATTCATTGAGGTGACTCAATTATGACTCTACCTCATCAGAGTGCCAAATCCAAAAAGAATGAACTCATAAGGGACTCACCTTTGGTATGGATAATGTAATTATTGTCCCGCACTCTTTATTGCTATCATGCATATGCAAATTATTTGAAAACATTACAGTTAAAATTTAATTGCATTAAATTTCCATTAAATTAATTTTTATTTGCTACAAGCATTTCATTGTATTGCATTCCGCTGCATATCTCTTCAATCATTATGTATCCTGACGCAGCAGGTAAATATTTGGTGAGCCGGAGCTCCAACTTTTCCAATGTTCACATTGAATTATGCAACAATAGAAATGGAGCAATTATAAAATTAGATAATTCATAACTGCCATATGATGAAAAATTAAGAGGAACAGGCGTACTATAGACCGGAAATTGTAAATAATATCTGTATTTACGGAATCCAGAAGTGTGAAGTCATTTTATTTGATTCCCATAATTACTGTAAACTTGAAGTGCGATTTAAGGCCTCTGACTTTGCAGTAAATCCACAGTTGTTCTTTACTTGCAGTACTATCTGAAAGGAATTTTAAAGGAAAAAGCGCAAACAAGCTTTAAACAATACCCTATGATGATGCGTCACTTTCGCTCTGCGTTGGAGATAGTTTGGAAATGTCTCCGTAAATAGAAAAGGGTGAAGAAAGTACTTAAATTGTAATAAAAGTTGCCCTGCTTAGGAAAATAAGAAAAAGTCAATGAATGCACTTGCAGACTACTACTAACAATTTAGTTATTTTCACAAAAGATGACGGTAAAACATTTTGATTTCTCTACAATTACAGATACAGATAAACCATTGCAACCAATGCACATAATGAAGTAGCGGAAGCGACACCGAATTAACTCTCATGTTTTACAGAGGCATCATTAAATTCACTAGAGTATCATTCATAAAAGATTTTAGTGAATTATATTTAACTGTTTATAAGTTATAGAGCCAACAGACGGGCAGACGGACGACTACACAGGCAGACAGACAGACAGACAGATTGTTCAAGGCATTCTTATAAAGTAGCTTTCACTAAAAATTAAAAGTTTAAAGGTGGCATTGCATTGCGCATTAGGGGAAGATTTTGTAACAAATAAACAAAAATAGTCTGCAACTAAGCAAATCTGTGTAGACCAGTTGGTAATTTAATTGTAATACTTTTCCAAGTAGGCCAATTCACGAGAACTATGAATGACAATAAAACAACAGCAAGATTTTGCTGATTTTTTTGTTTTCAATTTGCATTGGTAAAGAGTACACGGCTTTTAGGAAATAAATCGATTCAAATGGTCTATGAATGACGTGGTCAAATTGGTCTGTTAACAATTACAGATCAGAGAACTCGTTAGCTGTGATACAGGTTACAACCTTTGATTGTCATTGTAATTGTGGAGTGCTTCAATATTCAGAATGCGTGAAGTGCAACTAACCTGTGAATACTGCTTGATAAAGGGCCTTATTCGCTATAGGGTAATAATTGTGCTATATACACAAATTTTGAATTTTACAGAGATTTAGCAGCCAGTATTTTAATAACCATTGAATTTGTAAGCTATAAGCAGTTTCTATTTAATAGAGAATACTGCTCAAGGTTTTTATTGACGATCAACTGAAACTTTACTTTATAGAATTATGATGCACGATGACAAACGTCTACTATTAGCAGAAATACTATTTACGATAATTCAAGTGGACTACCAAAGACAAGAACACAAAACAGTTAAATGGTGTTGAATTAGTGGATTCACTAGTTTTCAATTGAATTGCGGAACTCATCAGCTGACGACTTCTCAGTAAGCATATCTGTGTATAAGGATGGCTGTTTCAGCACCAGCATGTGCACAAATATGAAAAGTCTTTCGCTTATGCTTGTGAATTTATGATCCACAACGACAAACTACTTACTTTCAGCAGAAATGCTATTTTCGTGATTACTTTCAACAGAAATGACATTATCGTGTCTAGTTTTAGCAGAAATGCTATTTTCGTGCTTACTTATAGCAGAAACGCTATTTTCGTGCTTACTTATAGCAGAAACGCTATTTTCGTGCTCGCTTTCAGCAGAAATGCTACTTTCGTTTTTTAAATCATTCACAATATTAAGTTTTGTGGAAATACACCAATTCACGTTATGAAATGCAAGAACACAAAACAGTTAAATTGTGTTGAATTAGTGGATTATTATTCAATTAAAATTAAATTAAATTAAATTAAACAATTAAAATGCGAGACGCACCAGCTGACTGCTTCTCAGTAAGTATGTCAATGCATAATGATGGCGAATACAGCACCAGAATGTGATGCACAACAGCTAACGTTTACTAAAAGCAGAAATGTAATTTTTACTTTTTAATCATTCACAATATTAACCTTTGCGGAACCTCAATTAGGTGCTGAAAATTCACCTCAATTAGGTGCTGAAAATGCACCTCAATTAGGTGCTGAAAATGCACCTAAATTTGGTGCTGAAAATACACCTCAATTAGGTGCTGAAAATGCACCTCAATTTTCCTACATACACAACACGTTTAGTAATACATGGAGCTGAGCACATGCGGGTGCTGAAAATGCGCCTCAATTTTCCAACATACACAACACTTTTAGTAATACATGGAACTGATCAGCAGCCGGTGCTGAACTGTAGGCTCTATATACAAAATTCAATTTTTTTAATAGATGTCATTTATCGATCACACCCATTTTCACAGGGGACCTTCCTCGGAACACCAAGAACATGTACAAAAAGTTTTAGCGAATTATATTAAGCCGTTCAGGAGTTATAGAGCCAACAGACAGACAGACGGACAGACAGACAGACGGACAGACAGACAGACGGACAGACAGACAGATTGTTCAGGGCATTATTATAAAGTAGCTTCCGCTACTTAATAATTATTAAGCCGTAAGTTTCTTCAAAAATCGTACATTTTAGTAGCAGTAATATTAAAATATTTAATAGATCTTTAAGCATAATTTGAAAAAATTAACTGGCAAAAAATTTATTATTAATGTCCATCAAAAGCATTAGGCTGCCATAGGGTGCCCAATAAAGTGTTTTCCAATTTCCAAGTCGTGCAAAAGTATTCTGTAGATTAAAACACTAAAAGTTTAATTATTAAGTAGCGGAAGCTACTTTATAATAATGCCCGGAACAATCTGTCTGTCTGTCCGTCTGTCTGTCTGTCCGTCTGTCTGTCTGTCCGTCTGTCTGTCTGTCCGTCTGTCTGTCTGTTGGCTCTGTAACTCATGAACGGTTTAATATAATTCGCTAAAACTTTTTGTGTATGTTCTTGGGGTCCCGAGGAAGGTCCCCTGCAAAAATGGGCGTGATCGATAAATGACATCCGCTAAAAAATTGAATTTTATATATAGAGCCTACAGTTCAGCAACTGCTGCTGCTCAGTTGCCATAGAAAAACTACAAGCTTAGACTCGCTCCGCTATATAGAACACTTAAAGGCATAAAGTCTTGCATATCAGTGGAGGCGGAACTCTGAGTGGGGAGGATAGGATGAAAGTCGCGCGCTCTTCCATCATTGGAGACAAAGTCAAAAGCTCAGGGGCCACCCCGTCAACACACTACTGGCTTAAAAATCTTCACGTTTGAAGATGCACCTTGCGAGTTATGTATATACAACAGAGTGTTGGCTTCATCTCTATTCTGGGACCAAAAGTGTTGTGTAGCTGGAAAATTGTATAGAGAAAAGATAAGTAAAGATATGCACGTAAGTGGTGCATTCTTACCACTACTTAAAATTTTTCTATTGTGTCGCTACAGTTCAGAGGACGCTGTTAAATCTGTGTCGCTTCTGCTACTTCATTAAATGCATTGGTTGAATCGTTGAATGGTTTATTAATTTTGTTACGTCAAGCATTTGCGTTGTATAATTTGTCCAATTCAATTTCTAGAGTAAATAAAATAAAAAACTAAAAGCTTGATCTGACAACTGAGAGTATAGGTATAAGGAGTTGGCACTTCTACGGACCTTAATCATGCATTTTCTTTATTAATATTTGGAAAGGTAATAAGCAAACAAGCGGACACGGCAATTCAACTTAATTTCACTATAAGAGTACATATGCAATAAAACTGATCAGATGTAGATGTCATTGCTTAAACGAATGGCCAATGTAAATATTGAAAACACAAATTGAAAACCTAACAAATAAATATAGTTAATGTAGTGCAAATATTACAACAGAACCAAGGGCAGCACGCAATTGCTGCCTTTTATATAAATAATTTTTTTATCATTTTATCTGCAGTACGCAACCTTTCACCCGTGAAATTAAGCCCTTAATTTCTTATTCTTATTAATAAATGAAGGAAAAAAACTTTGAAACCGACAAAAGCACATTATCTTACTACGGTAGGACACTGAACATTTTAAAGTACATGGGTGTATTTCCTTATAAAGTGAAAGCCTTAAACATCTGCATTGAGAATTTCATCAATGGAGAGGGGAAAACCGTTATTAAGAAAAACGCTGCGGACTCCAATCTCTCTTTCCATTCCCATGGGTTTTTTAAATATATGCACTTTGTAAACTTTTTTATAATTTGTTTTTACGGGGTGTTTGAATCTGTGCAGCTGTTCAGGGCGATTTTCGAATGGAAGAAAGATGAGCATCTACTACTGACAACTGGAGATTTATTCAACATGTTTTGTTGGGCGCATTTCCCATTTTTTTCTGCTGGTATCTTTTGGCACATGAAAACCAAAGCGAGCACCCTCTGTTCACTTCTTTCGGATATGTGTAAAATAGAAACAGAAATTCAAAACGGTAAGAAATTATTTAATTGATTTTTAGACTATATTTACTAGTAATGATGTAATATAGTTTTCAGACGTTGAAAATATATTGTTTTGTTGGCTACTCAGATTCGGATTACGTGGAAGCATATAACAGTGTGACATTAAACGCGAAAAAGTTTCACTTCAAACTTCGGTTTTATTTATCATCCTTTATTTTCCTAACAATACTTGGAATTGTAGCAAATGCCTACAAGACACCGCAATTTCCAACTTATTTCATTTCTCTTGTCATTCCTTCATTGAATTTATACGGTCCAGAGGTATACAATTTTGTATTGCTTTTCTCTACTGTAGCACATTGCATTTGCAATACCGTGGTGAGAATCCAACTGAACCATTTCGAAGGAATTCTCATTGCTTTTTCAAATAGCGTAAGAAATTGTATTTTTTCAATTAAATATCCTTCCCCTAAAACTACGGTGTCCATGAAAACCTCTGGAAATTTTGCTTCGGTGGAGAGAATGTTTAATCAGTCTCTGAAATATTTCGGCCAGATTGAAAATTTAATGGAAAAATTCAACAATTCCTTTTCGAGCATAGTTTTCTATTACAAAGCTAATTGCATACTTTTAATTTGCTTTCTTACATACGTTACTCTTCGATTTACAAAAATCACAGAATTTTCAGGAATTGTGATGTTTTTCTTCGCTACTACATCATACGTTACAACATTGTCTCTGCTGCTGTTTACTATGGCTGGGATCTATAATGAAACAATTTCCTTCAAGAAAACTTGGATGATTTGTCTGGCGAACTCTGACAGAAATGCATGGAGTTTACCCGACGACAAAGATTCTGCAATTTCTAAATTAAACGTCTGCTTTCCTTTTGGCGTTTGGTCTGGAAGTTTCTATATGGTTAAACCAACGACAATTTTGACAACATTTTCTATTGTTACTACTTACCTTATTGTCCTCTTGCAACTTTAAAGATAAGCTTTTACTTTCGCTGTCGGAAATATCCTTCAAAAGTTTTGTATATCAATAAAGGAATAAGTATCACGTTTTCCTTTTAGTTGACTAGTCTTTCAGAACACATCAACATTAAATATGGAGTTGAGTATTTCAATACACAAAACACTATTTTATTACGTTGCATTTTAGCACTTTTTACACTTAATAACGAACGAACGAACGAAAAATTACTATCAACATAGTATTAAATAAAATTATATTAAATAGAAAATATTTGGTCGGTGAATTCAATGAATGTTTTCAAAGCTATACGTAATTATGTGTAATATCATAAGCGTCATTCTGTAAGCATTCAATAAAGGAATTATAAACTGAGCATGCAAATCATCTAAATCACATGAGCATACGTAAAATTGATTTTTATACGAAATCAACAGCATCGGTTATTGTAGGATGCCACTTTACATTTACGATACACAAATTTACACAAATTGATGAACTTACACAGATGATTTATAAGCAGTGGGAAGAACCAAATAATGCCACTAAATCTTAATTTGGAAATCATACTTTAAAAATTAATATAGAGCAAAAGAGCCAACACTGCTTTGCAAAAATATATGTATTTGTAAATAAAGAGTGTATGACAAAATATATATCAATACTACTATACATGAAATTCATGCATTTCAGGCACAATAGATTTTTATGAAACCCTTTAATAAGGCAACAAAATGTATGTTAATCGAGTGCTGCTAATGGTATTTTGAAGTTAGGTGGTCACCCTGTATTTGCAATTTATTACTTTCCAAAATAATAACACATAATCTAGAAATGTCTAGAAATAAAGAGTAAAATATATTTAATTAAAGTTGTAAAAGCACAATAAGGTACGTTGTAATAATAGAAAATGTAGTCAAAATGGTAGTTGATTGGATCACATAAAATCTTCCAGACCATACTCCGAAAGGAAAACAGAACTTTATTTTAGTTATTGCTGAATATCTTTCCCTTGACAAATCCCAAGTATTCCCACCTCTTGAATTTCCAAGACAAACCATCCAGGTTTTCCTAAATGCAACTGTCTCATTGTAAACACCGGCCGTGGAAAACAGCATAAAACACAAAATCGAAACCAAAAATATATTATCGACGAAAAACATAATAATGCCAGAAAATTCTATAGTTTTAGTAAATCGTAAAGTAACATAAATCCCAATACAAATCAAAAGGCCAGAGTTGATCTTAAAAATAAAAAATGTATTGGAAAACGCTTCGTTGAATCTGTTCATTAGATATTCAATCTTTTCATAATATTTCATTGATTTATTGAACATCGCTTCCATATATTTGCAATTTGTAGGAGTTTCTATTTGTTCCATGTTTTTTGAGATAGGGTATCCAATTGAATTAACGCAGTTTTTTACACTATTTGCAAAGACAATGAAAATACCTTCGAAATGACTCAATTGTAGTCTCTCAACTACATTACAAATACTGTGGATTATAATCGATAAAAGTAAAAGAGAATAATAAACAAAGTCTGAACTCGAATAATTTGTTAATGAAATCATGACTGAAAAAAAGTACGACGGAAAAAACGGCATTCTGTAGGAATTTAAGACGATTCCAACCAATGACAAAAAGATGAAATACAGGAAATAATATCGAATCCCAATATGAAATTTCTTGTCATTTCTAGTTGTATTGCGATACGCCTCCCTGTAATCCGGATCTGAATGATCAAAACAATAATTTGCTTAGAGAATTTATAACATAATTCTAAAACTGATTGTATAGTACCACCCAGAAGTAAATTTTTTACTAATGAACCACGAATAATCCTTAAATAAGTGTATTTCACATCTTGATTACATTTATGCTTACGACAAATAATTTTTGCACAAATTAATTACATGTGGATACTTTTTACTTCTATGGGTTTTTAATAAAAAGTGAAAACTTCCAATGCTAATGTAAAAGGGAAACGCAACAAATGGGGTGGGAAAATAATTTAAAAATACATAAGTATGTTTACTTTTAAAGTGAAATTGTAAACTGATTTACCGTTTCTAATTTCTGTTTCAATTTCACATAAATCGGAAATTATTTCGCACCAGATGTCTGCTTTATTCTTCGATTGCCAGAAGATAAATGCTGAGAATGCCGGAAAGTGTACCCAACAAAATAAATTCAATAAATCTCCTGTTGGGGAATATCCTATCATTGCTCGAACAAACTGTACCAATTCAAATGAACAGTAAAAGCAGATTATGCAGAAATTTGCAAGGTAAAGGTATTTATATATTCCATAAGGGTAGAAAGAAATTCTGGAATCTTCAAATTTTTCTTGAACAGTGGATTTTTCCATGCGGTCGATGAAATCTTTTGTGAAGCTTATATTGTACGGAAATACGCCTATGTATTTTAAAACATTTAATGTTTTGATGTAGTAAGATAGGGTACTGCTATCGTTTTCTGCAATGCCTTTCTTCATTTTCAAATCAAAGTTTAACTGACGAGTGCTATTTTACATACGAAAAAGCCCATTGTTAATAATCGAAGGAATACGCATCTGTGAACAGAGTTCAA
The DNA here is from genome assembly GCA_020352615.2 of Yoshiicerus persimilis. Lineage (NCBI taxonomy): Eukaryota > Metazoa > Arthropoda > Collembola > Entomobryomorpha > Tomoceridae > Yoshiicerus > Yoshiicerus persimilis. The sequence continues at coordinate 76,493,335 of CM036940.2, forward strand.
CTTATTAACTGTATAATAATAATGATGAACAAACTACATTGCATTATATCACACTTGTTTGTATCAGTGTTCGATATTAGCCGGCCAAAATTCAATTTGGCCACCCACCCGGGCAAAAGGGGCAAAATGGCCAAAATGGCTATGGGCAAAATTAACAATGTCCTACAGAAAAGAACCCTTTTTTTACTGACAGCACAATGGGAAAAAATCATAGCTGAGTAACGTAAGCGTATCTACGTGCTTTAGAAATATCAAAACAATCATGTTAAGCGGATACTTAACCAAAGTTTCATTTCTCATTATTATTTATGAAACTTTCTTTTCAATAGTCACAGCGAAGATTATTTATACATAATGTAGACATTTTTACGCAGACTTCTTTAGTAATATTTTACTGATACGGGATGGAGATGATGAGTTTAGGTCCTTAAATAAAGATTTGAGTAACCAAGCTATCAAACTATCCCTTTTTTAGTGCAAATGCAGAAATAATTTTACTAAACAAGCTAATATGGCTTATAAATTAGTGTAATTATCTCTGATCATCAATTCTAAACTGAATGCACAACAGTTCAGATTAAAAAAGGTTATTGTTTTGCTATAGTTTGCAAAATTATAGTACACTTTGAATATCATTCATTGAATTTATTGCGTCTCACTTTAACAAATCATTAATTTGCCCCTTTTGCCCATTTTGCCAACTAGCCACCTATCAATTTAGCCGCCCACTAGGCCATTTTGCCCACTACCAATTTGCCCATTAGCCGGTGGCTACTCGAACACTGGTTTGTATACTCAATTTGTCTAATGATCTCATTCAACGAGATGTGTATACATACTTAATTTTCTAATGTAGTATAAATGCTTGCTTAGTTGTGTTTACATTAAATGTGCTTTGAAAGATATAACATACAGAAATTATTAGTGGAAAAATAAAACTTTTGATGAAACCATAATTGATACTTGATTGATACCTAAATAGGTACTTCATGCAGGTGTGACCATTCATGAAAATTTGAAGACGGCGAGATAATGTAGGTAAAAGCATTTCTGCAATCCTTAACCTTAACGAAGTCCTTTATTTGTGCTTTATTTTCCAAGTCGGTAGATTATACAAAAGTTTCCATCTCTTGTCACTTTATTTGAATTAATATCAGACTTTCCACACACTGTGCTTTTAATTTTTAGTTACCCATTTACCTACATAGAAAGTCACATTTTTAAATAAAGGGTAAAATGGCTAAATAAATACTTCAATGTACCAAATACATTTAATTATATTGAATTACTTCTCATAGTACATTTAATAGCATATGCAATAGTATAGAAACCAATTTTATGTAATGCAATGAAAAAAGAATGCAGTAAACCAATTACCTATGACAGGACAATAGTACAATGTAAATTGCTTCACTTGGTTTTACCCAGTTCGGTAATATGATTTAATAGCGGTTTTTTACTGTGACCATAAAATCTTGAATTACGTAATTTCCTTATTCATATGACAGCTATATCAATTATATATTGCACCAATTTATAACCCAAACTTACAATTGCAATAATACAATAAGATAAGTGGTCACAATGGAAATAGTTGTCAGAATTGTCGTTGATTTAACAATATAGAAATTCCCTGACCAAGCTCCAAAAGGAAAGCAAACTTTTAATTTTGCATTAGCAGAATTTCCATTTTCCCATAAACTTTTTGTATTTCGAATGTCGTATTTTGCCATGCAAATCATCCAGGTCTTTTTGAAAGAAATTGTTTCACTGTAAATACTAGACATTGAAAAGAGCATAGCGCCTAAAGCGGAACAATGATATGAGGTAGCAGCGAAAAACATAATGAAGCCAGAAAACTCTATGGTTGTTGTAAATCGAAGTGTAACATAGGTTAAGAGACAAATCGCAAAAGCAACATAGGTTTTGTAAAAGAAAAATAAGTTTGAAAAATGATAATTGAACCTACTCATTAAGTTTTCAATTTGTCCATAGTACTGAAAAGATTTGTTGAACATTCTTTGCAGCGATTTTTGATGTTTTTGAATGTTCAGGGGTTTCTCGTTTCCTGATGTTGGAAATTTAATTGAAGAAACACAATTTTTTATACCATTACAAAAAACAATGTACAAACCTTCAAAATGATTTGATTGAAATCTTTGCACTATTTTACAAACGCAATGCATTAATATAGATAAAATCAACAGAGAATTGTAAAGATAATATGAATTGGAAATATCAGATGATGAAAAAATAACTGAAAATATGTAGGTGGGAAACAATGGCATGCTGTATGAGTTTAAAATGATTCCAAGAAATGCGACCAAAATGAAAAACGAAAAATAAAACCGAACTCTAAAATGAAATTTCTTATCATTTTGTGTTGCTTTGCTGTAGGCAATCATAAAATCGGGATCTAAATAAAAATGTAATACCTTAAGTTATGATATGAATACTAAATAGCTATTTCGTTTATCCGTGGACTAAATTAAAGCTTACCGTTTTGAATTTCTATTTCCAAATTGGATAAGTCGGAAATGAGTTTGCATAAAATATCCGATTTTCTTCTTATATGCCAAAATATAATTGCTGATAAAAGTGGTAAGTGAACCCAACAGTACAAGTTGAGAAAGTCGCCTGTTGAAAAATTTGACGATTTACTTATTTTGAATTCCCAAACTGTTCGTACCAACTGTACACACTCAAAGAGAAGGTAAACACTCATTATAAAGAAATTTGCCAGGTGAATATAATTAAATATTCCTTGAGAATGAACAGTTATTCTTGGATGGCCCTGCCTTTCCCTAACAAAAGACTTTTCTAAGTCATAAATAAAATTTTGACGTCCTGAATGTAGCCTTTCTAATTTATATGGAAATACTCCAATATATTTCAAAATATTTAAAGTACTACTGTAATAGTTCAGTGTACACTTATCAATTTCAAAACCATTTGCCATTTTGGAATCTACGTTTAATTTAAAACTAGGGTTTCAAGGATGGGTGGATGTGAAATAGCTATGAGAAATGAAAACTGCATGGCAAATACAAAACAAATAATTTTAGATGATGAGGAAAAATCTAATAATAACTTTACTTATTAAGTGCTAATGATGATAATAATGTAATTTGACACTCTAATTTACTTTTAATCAATCAATTTGTATACTTTGTACACTTTAGCCATAATTGGGTGTGCGTGTTTTATTGTTACTCTTAATGTACTATATATTAGTTGCAAATATTTTGTTTGATAGGCAATTAGAAACAACAAATATAATTGGCTAAGTAAATTTACAAAGAGGATTGATTATCAATCAAACTGTCAAATTTTTTTGTCCTCAAGATCATCTATGATATGTATAGAAATCCAATTTGCATTACCGCAATTAAATTAATAATAGTAATTTTAAAAGAAACCCAATACAGTTTCTATTGAAAATTCATTTCAAAATATTTTATTTAAAATTTATCATTTACAGTTTCATTTCCGTACATTATATTACTAAGGAAATATTAAGTCATAACATAAATAGAAAATATACATAAAAACTTTAAAGCTGTAATAGGACAATAAGGTACGTTGTAACAACGGAAATTGTTGTTAACACCGTCGTTGATTTAATAATGTAGAAATTTGCCGACCACGCTCCAAAAGGATAACAAACATTTAATTTTGCGCTTGCAGAGTCTCCACTTTCCCATAGACCTCCTGAACTTCGAATATCATAATTGGCTAGACACATCTTCCAAGTTTTCTTGAAGGAAACAGTTTCATTGTAAACACTAGCCATGAAAAAGAGCATTGCGCCTAAACATACAATATTGTATGAAGTAGCAAGAACGAACATTACTACGCCCGAAAATTCGATAGATTTTGCAAATAGGATGGCAACGTATGTTAATAGACATATAGAAAATGAAATATTGGCTTTATAAAAGAAAAATAAATTGGCAAAAGCTTGATTGAATCCATTCATTAAATTTTCAATTTGTTTGTAGTATACAAAAGACTGGTTGAAGATTCTTTGAAGAGAATCTCGATCTCTAAGAATGTGCATTTCTTTCTCATTTTCAAATTCTGTAAATTTTATTGAACGTACACAATTCCTGATTCTATTTGAAAAAACAATGTAAAGGACTTCCACATGAGTCAATTGAATTCTTTGAACGAGGTGGAGTATACAATGAACTAATATTGATAAGAACAACAAAGAATTGTAAAGATAATATGAATTTGTAAGGTCCAACGATGGAAAAATAACTGAAGATATATAAGCTGGAAATAGAGGCATTCTATAACAATTTAAACCGATTCCAATCAAATTGAAAAGACTATAAGGCAAGTAAAAACACAACATTTTAATGCGAAGTTTCTTTTCGTTTTCCGTGATGTTGTCGTGCACTGTCTTAAAATCAGGATCTACAAAGTTAAAATCCTTTACTGTCACAATTCCATAAGTATTATTATATTTTTAAGAAACAACAAATTCTTTGACTTACTGCATTGGATTTGCATTTCTATTTTGCACAAACCAGAAATGCTGTCACACAAAATAGCAGATTTACTTCTTAGATGCCAAAATATAATTACTGATATAAATGATAATTGAACCCAGCAAAGTAAATTAAGGTAATCCGTAGTTGAAAATTTTAGGGATGTATTTGCTTTGAACTCCGATATCTTGAGTACGAACTGAACTAACTCAAAACAAAAATAACAATTAATTATGAAGAAATTAACAAGGTGAAGGTAATTAAATATCCCATTGGTATAAAACGAAATACTTGGATATGACACTTTTTCCGAAAAAATGGATTTTTCAATATCAGAAACAAAACATTTATCATCATTGTTTGTTTTATTTATTTTATAGGGAAATGCTCCTATGTACTTTAAGAAACTTAAAGCATTGCCATAGTTAATTAGAATGCATTTATCGATTTCGGTTTGTGTTTTCATTTCTTCGCAGTTTTAATTTAGGAAATGTTGTTTCAATGAGGTATAAGTGTGTACTGACCAAAACTTATTAATTAAATAAAAGTGTTACCTTGGAAAAGTGGAAAACTAATAATATTAGAAAGCATACACCTTGAAATCTAATATTTACTGAGAATCAATAACCTGTGAGAGTGGCATAACTTTGCACTTTACTACTTCAATAGGATTTCCACTTAATTCCCCCAATTCGGACATCATGTAAGTCAACATTGATACATGTACATTTTTGCATTTAATTTGTTATACTGCAAATAACAAAGTTCTAAGGAAGAACAACAATGGTTAAATGAATAGGTTTTAGTCCTAATGCTGCACAATACTCTTTATAGCGTCATGTGGCATGTCACACGCTACAGTTCCGAAGTAATTTATCTTAGGTGTAGCCCTTTATTTACTTCTATACTAGCTAACCACTACAAAATGATTGAATAGCATGTTATATCGATTTTATCATTTTGACAACGATCAAACATTATCAAGGAGACAAAGTTCCTTAATTTTATAGTTTTTTTAACAGATTTTTCCATTTCATTTTATGAAACTTGATTAATACATATGACTTAAATTAGCCAACCTCATTAAAATAAAACCTCATAATACAAATAGCCCTGCAGTGATCTTTAGAGATAATAAAGTACAATATCGCCAATCAATTGGTCAATGTCATTCAATAAGTATTTATTTATGACAACTATACAATGCATTTAAAAAAATGATAATAATTCTAAATATGTATAACTATATGTCATAAAAGCATTCAAAGCTGTAAGAAAACAACAAGGTAAGGGCTGGTATTAAAAGGCGTCTGAATAAATGGTGAAATACTATCAACCGGGCCTATTTAATGAAACCTGTAAAGCGGTTGAAGTGTGAAGGTGAAAACTGAAAAACAGTTGGCACCGAAAGGTGCAAGCCAAGAAAACAGTTGGTATGTACTATTTATGAAACATAAAAATGGTTAGCAAGTTCACATTCTGTAAATTGGTTGCGGTTTTGGGAACATTGGTTTGGTCTCGCTTTAATGTGCACGATGTTAATTAAGAAGACGCTTTTTACTGAAGAATTTCTTTATACATTAATAATAAACACCAGTTGTAAAATATGTAGTGAGAATTGTTAATTACTTTTAAAGTTGAAGTAGAACAATTAGATACGTTGTAACAACGGAAATGGTTGTTAACATCGTAGTTGATTTAATAATGTAGAAATTTCCTGACCAAGCTCCAAAAGGGTAGCAAGCATTTAATTTTGCACTTGCAGAGTCTCCGTTTTCCCATAAACCTCCGGTACTTCGAAGATCATAATTGGCTAAACAAATCTTCCAAGTTTTCTTGAAGGAAACAGTTTCATTGTAAATACTAGCCATGAAAAAGAGCATTGCACATAAATTTGCAATATTATACCATGTAGAAAAAACGAACATTAGTATGCCTGAAAATTCAGTAGATTTTGTAAATCGTAGGGCAACGTATGTTAAGAGGCAAATCGAAAATGAAATATTGGCTTTGTAAAAGAAAAATAAGTTAGCAAAAGCTTGATTGAATCGATTCATTAAATTTTCAATTTGTTTGTAGTATAGAAGGGACTGGTTGAACATTCTTTTAAGAGAATCTCGATCTCTAGGAATGTGCATTTGCTTCTCGTTTTCAAATTCCGTAAATTTAATTGCACGTACAGAATTCCTGATTCTATATGAGAAAACAATATATATGACTTCCAAATGAGTTAGTTGCAATCTTTGCATGACTTGGAGTACACAGTGAGCCAATATGGATAAGAACAGCAAGGAATTGTAAAGATAATATGAATTTGATAGATTCAATGAGGATAAAATAGCTGAGGATATATAAGCTGGAAATAGAGGCATTCTATAACAATTTAAGACGATTGCCAGCAAAGTTTCGAATGTAAAGGGTAAGTAATAACCCCACATTTTAAAACGAAATTTCTTTTCGTTTTTCGTGATGCTGTCGTAAACTATCATGACATCGGCATCTAAAAAGTTAAATGCAGATTGTCACAATTGCATAATAAGGTATTTTTAAAAGAATATAAACTTTATGGCTTACCGTTTTGCATTTCTATTTCTATTTTGCATAATTTGGAAATGCTTTCGCACAAAATAGCAGATTTACTCCGTAGATGCCAAAATGTAATTACAGACATAAGTGGTAATTGAACCCAACAAATTAAATTAAGATAATCCGCGGTTGAAAATTTTGGGGATTTATTTTCTATGGATTCAATTATCTTTCTTACTAACTGAGCAACCTCAAAGCACGAGTAAAAAGTCAATATAAAAAAACTAGCAAGGTGAAGGTAATTAAATATCCCATTGGTGTGAAACGAAATACTTGGATATTTCAATTTTTCCAGAATAATGCACTTTTCTATATCAGAAACGAAACATTTATCATAATTATTTGTTTTACTTATTTTATAAGGAAATGCGCCTGTGTACTTTAAGATATTTAAAGGTGTTCTATAGTTAGTTAGAATACATTTATCGATCTTCAAATTTTGTTTTCTCATTTTGTTGTCTGGTTTTAATTTATGTATGTGTTTCAAAGATGAATAGGTTTATACTGCTTGATAACTATAAAAAATGAGCGATTAATTTGCAAATAAAAAGCAATCATATTAAAGAGTAATGTATATTTATCTAATATTTATTCACTTCAAATTCATTAATCTATTAAGACGAATTAATTTGGCCCTCCAATCGATATGTAAATATTTTTCATGATTTAGCTAAATAGTAAGTCACAATTAAGTACACATTCAATATTTCTATATTTTCTTCTACATTTTCTTCACTTTTTTCTACACAATTTTAGGTACCGTATAGGGAAGAATGACTAATTGACAACTTACTAAGTAAATTTAAGCCCTAATTTTTGAAATTTACATGAATTTACTAACTGCATGCAGATCACCGCAAAGTGGTGCACCTAAGATAGTTCTATGCTGCAATAAATCTATGCGTTAGTGGATTATGAAATGATATATAGAGAAATATTTCGGAATGAAATAAAATTCCCAAGTAGAAATCGGTTCCCAACGTGTATATATTCCATCTGTCACGATACTGTCGGCATTACAAGCAGCTATTTGCAATTATTAATGCAAATAGAAAAGTAAACCTCTTACATCTTTTACGCAGAATAAAAAACTAACTGACAGTTTTTACATCCATCGAAGATACAGAAAAAACACATAGGCATTTTAAGTTGGAGGTAGTTTGTGAAGACAATTGAGCTTAGTAGATTTTTAAGTTTTATCTGTATTGCAAGTATAAGCTCCCTCTTGTTCCGTATTAAAAGCCACTGCGCCGGTATTATATAACCACTTTTCTTGTATTCTTCATCAAAAAGGATTAAAACAGTATTCAACTAACATTGCATGATCTAAGCAATTAAAATGATTTAGGATGGTCAATGAATTCATTTACGAGAAATAATGCGGTGAGTATTTTGGATATTTTTATTATGTCAGACTTCATTTCGAAATATCATTACTGCCAACATCATTAAAATAACATTAATTCAAAAAAAATGTAATTCATTAAGATATTACAGCTGTAATAAAACAATAAGGTAAGTAGTGACAACTGAAATGGTTGTCAAAACTGTGGTTGATTTAATGATATAAAAACTTCCGGACCATGCTCCGAAAGGGTAGCAAATTTTTAATTTAGCGGTGCCCGAGTTACCGTTTTCCCATATCCCGCTACTAGTACTACGAATATGATGATTTGTCAAGCATATCATCCATGATTCTTTGAAAGAAACTGTTTGCCTGTATATTCCGGCCATTGAAAAAAGCATTGCACCTAAAGCAATAATGTAATACGATGTAACAGGATAAAACATAGTAAATCCCAAAATGTTCATTGTTTTTGAAGTTCTAATACTAATATACGCTAATAGACAAATCAGAAATGCAACATTAGTTTTGTAAAAGAAAAATAAATTTGCAAAAGCACGATTAAATCTTTTCATCAAAATTTCAATTTGAGAGTAATATGCCAGAGATTGGTGGAACATCCTTTGAAGAGAAGCCTGGTCTCTGGAGACGGCCAATGGGTTATCAATTTCAAAAGCTGGAAATTTAATTGCGTAGACACAATTCTTGACACTATTTGAAAATACAATACACAGACATTCGAAATGATTTATTTGAAATCTTTGGGCGAGCAGACAAGTGCAGTGAGCTATTACGGATAACGACAGCAAAGATTTATAAAAGTAATGTGGACTGCGAAGATTCTCTTCAGACATCAAAATGGAGGATATGAAGGATGGATACAAAGGAAACATGTAGGCACTTGAGCCGATTCCAACCCATCCCAGAAAAAGAAAAAATAAAAAGAAAAATCTAATCTTAAAATGGAATTTCTTTTCGTTGCGTGTGATATTGTTGTACACCATCATGTAATCAGGATCTAATGAAATATATTCTATTAAAATTATTATTAATTTACTAATAATTTTAAAATTCATTTTCCTTTAAAGCTAATACCGTTTTGAATTTGCGTTTCTATTTTACACAAATCGGAAATCAGTTCGCATAAAACGTTTGATTTGCTTCTTAGACACAAAAATATAGCTCCTGCTAGAATTGGCAAGTCTGCCCAGCAAAGTAAATTGAATAAATCTTCGGTTGTATATTTCGTTGAATAATTTTGCTTTATTTCTACAACCGTGGTTACAAATCGTTCAAACTCGAAGGATCCATATATGGAAATTAGGCATATATTTGCAAGATTAAAATATTTAAATATTCCATGAGAGTGATAGGAAATTTTGGAATACGGAGGCTTTGGAACGGATTTCTCCATTCCACCATCAGTGTACTCCTGAAGTTCATTTATTTCTCGTAATTTATACGGAAAAACACCCATATATTTCAGAAAATTTAAAGTCGTCCCATAGTAGGTTAAAGTAGTTTTCTCAACTTCAAAAATTTGAGGTTTCATATGGTAATTGAGATTTAGTTGTACGCTGCTTCACTGATGAATACCAAGTATATACTGTAAATATGCGAGGGACCATTTCAATAAAAAGAAATTACAGATAATTGAAAGATAACATTATGTCCTTTGTATTCATACCTAATATTTCTTATTTGTGCTTTTTACAAAAATACAATTTGACTTAATATTTAGTATACATTTTTACCACTTTGCATTAATGCACTAGTAAATATAATTAATTTGCAGAACATTCTTCAATTCTAATTATTTTCACATTATATATGTCACCGTCCCTGAGAGAATCCGGTCCCTGAGAGGATTCAGCCAAAATTTATATGCCAATAACTTTGTCCCTGCTAAAGATAAAGAAATGAAAATTGGTACACAAATTGAAAGAGGTATAATCTACGTTTCCACCAAATTTCGTCCTCACAGCTTGTACAGAAAACAAATTATTAACGAATTACTTGAAATAGTCAGTCAAATACTTCATTTTAGGATGTTATTCATTAATAACTTTTTTCCTGTACAAGCTGTGAGGACGAAATTTGGTGGAAACGTAGATTATACCTCTTTCAATTTGTGTACCAATTTTCATTTCCTTATCTTTAGCAGGGACAAAGTTATTGGCATATAAATTTTGGCTGGATCCTCTCAGGGACCGGATTCTCTCAGGGAAAATACAATGAAGTCAATTGACATTCCTGTATATAAAGTTTTCCAACACAACGAGGTATATTTACCTTCTGTAAACCCTCAACTGAATAACTTCAAACAGTTAAGTTATATGTCAAGGTAATATTATTTGAGACTCTAATTTGCACCTTTTACTTTTAATTTATTAAATATAAGTGCAAATTTATTCTTATGTACTTGACTATGACTATGATGACTAATAAGGTTACAAAGAAAATTGGATTGTTCGTAATAAAACTGCTAAACTTGAAAACATTGTACAAAAATCCAATTTATTATTAGTGCAATAGCCTTCAGAGTTTTTTGTTTACCCTAAGTGGAATTTTGTAGTCGCCCTTTATGAAATCAGTTTGTAAATTTGCATACTATCACTATAGTCTAAAAGGTCAAGTCACAGTTTGTTGTTCAATCTTTCTTATCAAGTACTTCATATTACCACATTAAATGACAACTACCGAGGCTATACAGATCTGACGTCCTAAGGTCACACAGAACAACCTTTTTGATTAGAATGACGCTGTTGAGAAGGAGAAACAAATAAATAAATAAATATTACACATGTCTTTGCGAAATTGGTAGATACAGTATAAACCGCAGAGTAGTGTTTCAAAGTTTATGATGGGCAAATAAAAATGCCCATAATTCTACATCCGCATGGTAGTGGGATGCATTTTGGAAATCACATTTGAAAGTATTAGAGATTAGGGTTAATTGTCAGTAATGGTATTAAAGTTTAGAAATGAAGTCAAAAAATAATTGAAGATGCAATGTCTTGACAACTTAAATGACAGTATATGCTGTAAAAATCTACACTGATTAAGTAAAATTAATTAATTGAAAGGAAATATAATAATGAATAGTGTATATGCTGGTGATTCATAGCTAATCAGAATTTTTATTCAGTAAACCTTTATTTCAATAAGACATTATTTAAAACTTTACTAAAATGTTATTACTTCGTAGCAAAACGCGTAATTCATTATAAATATTAAAGTTGCAAGAGAACAATGAGGTAAGTAGTGACAACTGAAATGGTCGTCAAAACTGTGGTTGATTTAATGATATAGAAATTACCGGACCATGCTCCGAAAGGATAGCAAACCTTTAATTTAGCGAGGGCAGAGTTACCATTTTCCCATAATCCTCCTGTGCTTCGAATATCATAATTTGTCAAGCATACCATCCATGATTCTTTGAAAGAAACTGTTTGTTTGTAAATTCCGGCCATTGAAAAAAGCATTGCACCTAAGGCGCCAATGTAATACGATGTAACGGGATAAAACATAATAATACCCAAAAAGAAGTTTGTGCCATCCGAAACTCTAAGACTAACATAAGTTAACAGACAAATCAGAAATGCAACATTAGTTTTGTATAAGAAAAATAAATTTGCAAAAGCCTGGTTAAATCTTCTCATCAAATTTTCAATTTTTGAGTAGTATGTCAAAGACTTGATGAACATTCTTTGAAGATAAAGTTTGTCTTTCGAATTTTTTAAAGAATTGTCTATTTCGAAAGCTGGAAATTTGATTGCGTAAACACAATTCTTGACACTATTTGAAAATACAATATATAAACCTTCAAAGTGATCTATATGGAGTCTTTGAATGAGAATACAAACACAGTGCACTATAATGGCTAAAACAACAATACAATTTGAAGTGGGAGGTTTCTCTTTTTGTGATGAAATCATAATTGAAGAAATAAAACATGGATACTCAGGCATTATGTACACGTTTGTCGCAATTCCAAGCCATGACGTGAAAATGAAGAACAAGAAAAAAAATCGGATCATAAAATGGAATTTCTTTTCGTTGTGTGTGATTTTGCTGTACGCCATCATATAATCAGGATCTAAATAATCAATATATATTGTATAGTAATAAGCAAAGTAATAAATGTTTGTAAAATGAGTGAAATTTATATTTAGAGTACCCTTTTGAATTTGTGCTTCTATTTTAGACAAATCGGAAATGAGTTCGCATAAGACATTTGATTTTCGTCTTAAAACCAAGAGCGTAACTCCTGCTAAAACTGGTAAGTGCACCCAGCAAAATAAGTTGAATACATCTTCAGTCGAATACTTCTTCGGATTAACTTTTGATTCTAAATAAGTACGTACCAATTGCACAAACTCGAACGATCCATAAACACAAATTAAACAGATATTCGCAATGTTGAAATATTTAAATATTCCATAAAAGTGATACGAAACTAACAAAACTGTAGAATCTGGTGGTTTTTTAACAGATTTTTCCATTCCATCTTCACTGTACTGAAGTTCATTTATGTCTTTTAATTTGTATGGAAAAATGCCGATGTATTTCAAAAGATTAAAACTCGTGGCATAGTAGGTTAGAATAGTTTTATCAACGTTAAATATTTTGCTTTTCATATGGCAATAGAAATTTAACTTTTGTGGGCTGCTTCCCAAATGAATACTGAGTAACAAATAAATGGGGATACAAATACAGAGATAGGAAAAAATCAATTTTGTTAAAAACAAATTTCAGATAATTGAAATATTACGTTCTTCTTTATACCGTATGTACCGCAATAGTTTACTGGCAGAATGCTTCAGGAATGATTTTGGAAGCGCAGTGTTCCTGAAAACCTTCCAGTTGAGGATTATTTCCACGTGGATAAATATTGTTTCAATAATGCATGAAATATTTATTCCATTAGTCAAAATTGCAATTCTGGAGTGTTTTGCTTTTGCGATTTGAAATTAAGGTTATTGACCACCACCTCTTCGTCTTATTACTTTATCGCATATATCAGGCAGGCAGTTTACCTTATGCACACTTAAAATATAAAAATAGAGATGGATGATTTTTTGACGTGGTTGTTATTAGTTTCAAGGGCTATAAGTTTTGGGTATTTTCCGAACAGTTCTCCACGTGGACAAAGACAAACATTGTGTTTGTTATTTGGGTTTTAGAATGACATAACTTGACTTTATGTTTATAGGTACTTTTAATTGCTTTAAGTAATGCAGTCGTTTAACTAAATTGCACATGCATTTTTTGATGTGATCATTTTTCATTCAATTATGCATGATGTACGTGAAAAGTTTACTTAGGCGAATACAATCAGTTTAATATACCTACTACAGTTAGGAGTTTGCAAACCCAATGAGGTTTATTATTAACACACAAATCATAAAAAAGCATAAATTAGCAACACAAAAATTCTTAATTTTGTTATGGAAATCTATTTAATTTATTTATCATGCATACAATAAAACATCTACAGTCTCAATCAACAGTTCAATAATATTTATTTATGACAAATTAGTTACAGAGTTAAATCATATTAATTTGTCAATAAGTTATAAATGTATAACTGTAATTCAGAAGTAATTATTTAAAGCTGTAGGAATACAATGAGGTAAGTAGTGAAAATTGAAATGGTCGTCAAAATAGTTGTTGATTTAACAATGTAAAAATTCCCCGACCAAGCTCCAAAAGGAAAGCATACTTTTAATTTAGCATTTGCAGAATTTCTGTTTTCCCATAAACACCTTGGACTTCGAATATCATAATTAGCCAGGTATATCATCCAAGTTTCTTTAAATGAAATCGATTCATTGTAAATACCAGACATTGAAAATAGCATTGCCCCTAAAGCTGAAATATAATATGATGTGACTGGGAAGAATATAGCAAAACCCGAAAATTCTATTGCTTTTGAAACACGGAGTAAAACGTAAGTTAAAAAGCATATCAAAAATCCAATGTTAGCTTTATAGAAGAAAAACAAATTTGCAAAGGCACTATTAAATCTTTTCATCAAGTTTTCAATCTTTGCGTAGTACACGACAGACTTGTCAAACATTCTTTGAAGAGAAACTTGGTCTTCCGAAATACACAAAGGGTTGTTATTTTCAAAGGCTGGATATTTAATTGCATAAATACAATTTTTTACACTTTTTGGAAATACAATGCATAAACCTTCGAAATGATTTATTTGGGTTCTCAAAACGGTATTGCAAATACAGTGGGATATTGTGGACATAAATAATAAAATTTTGTAAACCTCTGGACCATAAAATTTCAAATACGGAGTGGCAAGAGAAAAGAAATAAACTGGAAATTGTGGTGTCTTGCTTGCATTTACTACAATTCCAAGCATCGTTAGTAAAACAAAGGACACAAAGTAACATCGCAGTTTGAAATGAAATTTTTTGTCGTTCAATGTTGCAATGTTGTATGCTTCCACGTAATCCGCATCTTATAACCAACAAAATAAAATAAGGTCAAAATCATAATAACAATCTGAAACATAATAATGATGCAATAATTACCATTTTGAATTTGTATTTCAATGTTGCACATATCCGAAAGAAGGGTGCATAGAGTACCCGCCTTGGATTTCACGTGCCAAAAGATACCAGCCCCGAAAAATGGAAAATACGCCCAACAAAACATGTTGAATATATCTTCTGTTGTGAGTGGCGAGGTCTCATTTTCTTTTGATTCAAAAATCCCCCTTAAAAGCTGTACGGTTTCGAACACCCCATAAAAAAATATTATAAAAAAATTTAATAAATGTATGTATTTAAACACCCCATGAGAATGGAAAGAAATGTTCGAATTTTCGTCGCTTTTCTGAACAACTGTTTTTCCCACCCCAGTGATAAAGCACTCAACACACAGTTTTGCTGTTTGTGTTTTATAAGGGAAAACACCCATGTATTTTAAAATGTTTAATGTCCTCCCATAATAAAATAATGTACTTTTGTCTGTTTCAAAGGTTTGTTCCTTCATGTCATAACAAATATAAGGATTAGAGGGTGTCATTTCAGTGATGAAAAGTTGTGTACTGTTGATGAAATGATAAGAAGGGATTAATTTTAGAATGCAGAAAAATTGCAAATGCTTCTTGATTTTGCTTAATATTTTTTGTGGAATTATTGTTTTGTTAAATGTTCCACTTAATCTCACTTATGCCTACTTTATTTAATCAATTATACTCAAGTATTCAATTTATTTGAATATACTGTATTACAAGTTAAATTGCATTATCATCTTCACTTGTTTACTTTTACCGTTTGCGCATATCGACAATCGCAATGACAGAGAACCCAAAAATACTTTTTTCTTTATACTCGGGTTGTTAGATCAAGGTGTTCTATTTGCTATCTAAATTTAATTGAAAATAACGATATATAGCAAATACTAGACAGGAGAAACTTAATTTACTTACACAAATAAAATAACAGATCAAGTAATGTAGATACTTGTATTACGGAGCTAATCAAATATTTGCTGTAGGACTTTTGAAAACTTTATTCAATTACAAATAAATGTATTTCAAATAAAGGTTTCAAATGTAATACGGTAACCTTATTATTAGCGACACGAAAATTGCAGTAATAATATTTTTCTTATAGAAGAAATTGAGCATTAAGGTAATACGAAAAATTACAACTGCGAAAGCAAATTTTATTAACAATTAAGAACATTACGATATTCTATATAATGATTACTCTTCAGCAAGTTTATTAAAATTTGTATTAAATAAGCATGATTGAACTGACCAAAAATATCTCAGAGGAGTGCAATATGAAAAAATCAATATACGTACATTAATATTTATTACGCCATTTACAAAGTTGCATTGTCGAAGCTTTTAGAATAAAAACCCAATAAAATATCGGGAAAAGTCATTTATATACAGAAATCAATAGAAGTTTTTATAAATACTCGTATGCATAATTCAAAGCTGTAAGAGAACAATAAGGTAAGTTGTGATAATCGAAATGGTCGTCAAAATTGTCGTAGATGTAACAATGTAGTATTTCCCAGACCAGGCCCCGAAAGGAAAGCAAACATTTAATTTAGCACTAGCAGAATTCCTGTTTTCCGGTAAGTCTCCTGTACTTCGAATATCATAATTAGCCAGGCATATCATCCACGTTTCTTTGAATGAAATGGTTTCATTGTAAATATCAGCCATAGAAACAAGTATTATGCCTAACCCTGTGCAATGATATGCGGCGGAAGAAAAAAACATAGTAAAGCCGGAAAATTCTATTGCTTTTGTAAATCGAAGTGTTACATATGTTAAGAGGCATATCGCTAATGCAATATTGACTTTGTAAAAGAAAAACGTATTTGCAAAAGCCCGGTTAAATCTTCTCACCAAATTTTCAATTTGTGCATAATGTTCAATAGACTTGTTGAACATCTTTTGAAGAGAAGTTTGGTCCCGCGTGACATAAAATGGCTTATCACAGTCAAAAACTGGATATTTGATTGCATAAATGCAATTTCTGATACTTTTTGAAAATACAATGTACAGAGCTTCAAAATGATTTACTTGGATTCTCAATGCAATATTGCAAATACACTGGACGATAATAGTCAAAAGTAAAACCAAATTGTATACCACTGGACCATAATATTTGAAAGAAGGAAGGGCAAGAGAAAAGACGTAAGTTGGAAATTCTGGTGTCTTGTACGTATTTGCTACAAGTCCGATTAGAGTAAGAAAAGTAAATGAAATGAAGAAACATCGAAGTTTGAAATGAATTTGTTTTGCATTGACTGTTATATTGTTGTATGCTTTCATGTAATCCTCATCTGATAACCAACAGAATAATATATTTTCGAAATTGCAAGATCAATAAACTGTTTGAAAATAATAATACAGTATATAATTACCGTTTTGAATTGTTATTTCGATTTTACACATATCCGAAAGAAGGGAACACAGAATACTCGCTTTGGATTTCATAAGCCAAAAAATTGCAACCGAAAAAAATGGAAAATATGCTAAGCAAAACATGTTGAGTAGATCTTCGGTTCGAAGCTTCATAACTTCATTTTCTTTTAAATCGAAAGTTGCCTTTATCAGTTGTGTGGATTCAAATACTCCGTATAAAGAAATCATTAAAAAATTTAATAGGTGAATGTATTTAAACACCCCTTGAGAATGATAAGAAATATTGGAATAGGTTGTATTTTTCTTGGAAATAATTTTTCCCTCTCCATTGATGAAATTCTCAAGGTATACGTTTACGGTTTCCACCTTATAAGGATAAACTCCTAAGTACTTTAAAATTGTTAATGTCCTAAGGTAATAACATAACGTACTCTTTTGTGTTTCAATGAGTTGTTTCTTCATTTGATAATCAGGCAAAAGAATTATGGCTGCTGTTACCACATGAATGAAAAATTGGGGTGCTGATGAAAAAGAATTTGATTTTAAAGTAAGGAAAATTGTAAACGACACTTAAGTTTGTTCTAATGTATGATTTACCAATTATTACTCAATTGAATTTACTTTCTCTTCAAATTAAATTTGTGTATGATGTACTTCTAATCCCCATTTCCAATTATGCACTTAAGGCATTTGCAGATATCAGTAAGCGCAGTAATTTAGACAAAAAATATTTTTTCCTTAATTTGTTATACAGAAGCATTTGTCATACAAAGGTGTTGCTTTTTGTGTTGCATTTATTTTACATCAAAAATAATCAACCAGTGCAAATATTTGGGAGGAAACACTTAATTTATTAATGGAAATGTACACTAAAAAGTGCTTTCTTTAATACTTCGAAAAGACAAATATTCAACACAATGTACTCACAGAGCAATGCATTTCATGGAGCACGAGTAATATACGTTATTATTTCCGACATTAAAATTGTTGTGATAATATTTGTTGATACTATTTGGGAATTAAACAATGGGACATACTTTTCGCAAAATATAATTTTTTAATGAAAATTATAGAAATCATGATGTAATGATTTTTTGCCTCACAACATTTCGATTTTATGGTACCACTTAATTCAAAAAAACTAAATAGGTCAACAGTGCACTAATAATCCAAAAGCACTATATTTTCAGAGAACTTTTTCTTAATTTTTTACCAATAATTTTGACAAACAGTTCTAAAATATTTGTGGAACTACTTAAACGTATTCTCATTTTTGGGTTTAGGCATTGAAAAATACATGGTAATTAGTAATGGGGGAATATTAAGTGCACCTCATAAATAATCAGTTTACCTCCTCAATAAATATAATCACTTTGCCTCATATAAATGCATTTATCCAATAAATATTTATCCCACCTCAAGTTTCGTCACTTAAAACTGATAATTTAATATACCATTACCTCAAGTTTCTGTACAAATTAGTAATATCGAAGTTGATTTAAGTCATTTTTAATAGAGGATTTGGTACTCTACTTGAGGCAAAAGTAAAAGGGGAGGGATAAATATTTATTAGGTAACTATATTTATATGAGGCAAAGTGATTATTTTTATTGAGGTAAACCGATTATTTATAAGGTCCATTAAATAGGAGCCATTAGTAATCATTTTCCCGTATCCTGACTATTTTGTATATGCGAGTTTCATTTTTCAATAATTTATTCCATTCATCTTCATCCAGATCATGTCTTTAAAAGTTGTGTTCCTCTAGTTTACAATTCATCGCTGAGAGTTTCAGCCGTAGATTTTCTTGTAAAACAATACCCTATTACAGCCATTATAGGTTGAAGTGGAAGTCATCCCGCTGTTATCAAATTCTTCAACAATAGTGGCTTCTCCGCTTGGATCACCGAAAGTAGATACTTTCTGTTCATGAACAAGCTTATTTGCAATCCGTTTCACAGTAATCTGCAATAATGTAAATTAAAGTATTACAAAACGCTGTCTCTACCTAGGCTTGCCTTTCTTTAATAAAAATTAATTAATAGTTATAAAGTAATTTTATACTATAAAAAAGCTGCCATCCGAAGCCACCCTATTCATTTTAACTATTTTGTTTGGCCATGGTTGACCCTTTTATTTTAGTATTCCTAGTGCTAGAATAATTAGTAATTGCGGTGGAAAACTATCGGCGTATACATCAACGAACAATTCTAATGTTTTCAAAATACTAGATACTGACTTACTTCAGTGACATTGCAGTGAGTCGCCAATTCGAATTTTTGTCCAACCGAGAATGTAATTCCAGTAATGTCTGCATGTTTTATTGATTTCCTGTTCCACTTTGTTCCACTTAAAGAGTAAACTATTGTATCGCCGTTATATTTTCTTAAAAATGAGCTGATTGTTGCTATAAGATGTGAAGAAAGTTTTTAATGTCATGCGTATATGTATACCTAGTAATGCAATATAGGAAAACGGAAATTTTAATTACCTGAAAACCCCATGTATGGTTCATCGGAAATGAGTTTGTATTTGCCTACGGAAATCATAAGCATTAGTGAATTAGTGTGGACGAGGAGTCAACTGACATAGAAATGGTTTTTCGAAAACTTAAATTATAATTCCAATTTAAACATTAGAACACTTTTGCTAACTAAAGCGCTATAGTTTTATTTTAGAAATGCCTGCCTGTACTAAATGTAACTTCCCGCCTTGAGAAAAGTTACAATTATCTTAAATGCTATTTATATTTATATTGATTAGACAAAAAGAGGCACTCGCAGAATTTATATTTGTCTATCACTATCAAATTCGGGTTTCCGGACTTTTCGGCGTTTTTCTCAGAAAGTTATAATTTTTGCAGACGATTTCTATTATTTCCAAAAATCAGCATAGCCAAATATCTCATGCATGGGTACGATGCACTTGTTTACTTTTGTAGTAATAACGGCTTGTACCGGTAATAATTTTCTCGCCCTTCATGACTAATTTACAAAAACTTCGAACTTCGCAAACATGCCAACAATTTGCAATTAATGAAATAAAATCCAATAACAGATCATATTTCTAGGAATTCGGTATTTAAAAATTAAATAACTAGTTAAAAACTAACCTATGATAAAGTCCTCGATGGGTCTTTTATTGACTGTCAAAATTGGCGATTTCTCCGGTATGTACTTCTGTGGTCTCTCTGTAGCGCGTGCAACTTGTATTATTGGTCTTGGTACTGTAATAGTGTCTGGTTGTGATGGTAATATTGTAGAACGTTGTGGCGTCTCCAAATTCATTGGAAGTGATACCGTTTTTATTACATTCTGTCGAAGTGTTTTTAGTAGACTGGATTGCCCATTAACATCATGCTGTAGCATAATGTGAATTTGAATATTCCATTGCAAATTATCTTTGCCTTTGTTAAACTTTTGCAACGTGGTCATCGGAACGGAAAAGTAATTTGAATCTTTTTCTTTAATTTGGTCTATACTTCTCACAGGGCCTTGCCATTTTAAGGAGTAATTCTATATTTCCACAAAAAACAAATTATATGTCTAATACTACCATATTATAATTATTTAAAAATATATGTATAACTATTGTTAGAAACATACTTCCTCGTCGTCAAATAAAGTAAATTTTACAACAAACTGCTTTGACCCGGCAGTAATGCATTTCCAGAAAATGGTGGCTTCTGATCCATTTAGCTTTGGAATTAACTCGCTGTCTAAAAAGAAATTCTCATCAAATGCGGAAAATGTTATTGGCAACCACTTTCGAGCATGTAGATCTGCTATAGAATAAATTTCTTGCAAAACGACTCCTTCACAAGATTCGACAACTGTAAAAATGTGATCATTTTTCATATGGGTAGCGATTTCACTTTTTCTAATTGTTTTATTGCATTCCAGTCCGATACATCCAAGACCAAGAAGACTGCAAAAATCAGCGGAACTGCGAAAGTGAATTAGTGAATTTAGTGAATTAGTGAATCTTAGTGAATTATTTTTATCTGACCAGCATTTTAAAATACTTAAAATTGTGTTGTAAATCTTTTAACTGGAGTCACATAACTTTTAATTAATTAATAAAAAATATCAGTAAAATAAGACTTTTGATTCTGAATATTTAAGTCGTTACCGGAATTGACAGTTAGCGATGTGGCTGGTCCTATCCTCATCTGTTAATTTGACTTGGCAACCAAATTTTGAGTTAGGACACCTTTGAGAGACGATACTTTCGACTATTAAATTCCTAATTCTGGGCGTTGGCATTCTTGTTCTGCAAGTCGGACATTTCGTAATTTGATCCAAGCATGTACTGCACACAAGATGCCCATTAGGACATTGAAACACTGGAGCACAAATCACTTCAAAACAAATAGGACATTCTAGTAGCCTCAAATCTTTAAAAGCACTAAAATTTAGTTGATCAGAAGCAGCCATTTCCATAAAATGCAATACAGAAATCTCAAAAGTTGAGATTGCGAAATAATTCGTGTTGATTACAACGTCAACACTTTGACATTGAAAACTTCCACAATGAAATTTATCCAAGTATAAGTGTAGCAGAGTGAGATAATGTTAATCTACCTGATAAGAGATAATCAAACATTCACAATACTTAAAGCAATACGCATTTTTATTGATTTTAACTTAGAATACTTTCAATAAACCAGCGCAATACTGGAGATGACAAAGTACCGAAATATAGATGGACAAAATGATTTGAAAGTGCAGATTGGAAATCAATGAATTTAAGACAGTCACCGATGGACGATTGACCTTCCACTGGACTTTATCGAGAAGTTTCCCAAGTTTGTAGTGAACAGCTCAATAGGTCAGGAAGCTATCTCTTAGAAAGACGGACGGACAGACAGCTTGGGCACTTACTTAAAGTATCTGACAATAAAGTGGATAATTGATTTTGTTAATTATCAGGAGGCAATTAGAGATTATATAAAGGAATAAAACTTTAATGTGAACAGTTGTAATTATTAAGTGGTGAATATTGTTCCATTTATATATAGTTTAAACAAATTGTTATCAGAGCGCTGCTGGTAACTGCCTTTTAATTCCCCCCATATTGACATAAAATTCATTTTGATCGTATCAGGCGTAAATAAAGCACTTGATTACAAATCCCAGTCTGCACTAATCGTCACCATGTATGTGACGCACTTGAATGTCTGTGAATACCTGTGTGGTGGGAGGGAGATGTTTGTTTTTGATGTTCCTGTACAAACCAACTACCAGCATACCTTGTTTATCATCCAATTCATCGTATTTAGAAAGAGATTACCAATGATGAGGGGCTGTTTACTTTGTATGTGCATTGAGCTTCAGTCATTCAAAAGGACATTCAGAAACCAATTTTATCCAGTTTTATCCACTTCCTTTCTCGACATTAAGCATGAAGTAGCATGCCTAAATTTTTGTGCACCCTATTGTCACTGAATGCGATCTCCAACTGGCACCGAATGAGCATTTTCGGATTCCTAGTCATTGGATTGACTATATTATTAAGACAATAATTTACGCTTTTATGCGCCTTAGAAATTACAAGTGATGGCTAATTTGATTTTTAATGCACATATCTGCAACTCTTTTGGGGACCTTCTTTTGAGACAGACACACAAACCCTTTTCTCTAAAAATGACTGCCGAAGCCGAGGAATAATACGTGGTGTACTTCTGTATTGCACAACAATATTCATTTCATAAGTCGTCTATATTTTATTGACAGTTCACAAACCCCTACTTTTCCATGGTACCAATGTATTCTGCTTTGGAGCCATATAATTATTGTCAACTTAGTGTTATTTAAATGATATGCATATGAGAATTACAAAATAAAGTGCCCCATTTCATTTGTAATGTGGTAATATTTGGGAATATTAGGAATCATAAAATTTCCTTTTAATTTAGAGACTATATGGGAAGCCTTTAAATGTACCATCAGCGCAACAAACTGTTACCTTCTTAAAAGAGAGAAGAAACTTATTTTCTATTTTGTCAATTTTTCCTGTTTTCCCAGATCACCTAAAAATAGTACCAACTAACGATTAAAGAGTCATTGCTAATTTTTCTTGATTTTGATAGATTCAAATAAAACTTAAAATTCAGATAGTATATGAGTATTAAGCTTACAAATATGCAAAACCAGAATAATGTTAAGAACTTTCAAATGTTTTTTAATTTATTATTTACTTTGCGAGGATCAATTTTTCTATTTCTTCAGTTGTGATTTTGTGATGATAAACAACACAGGAAACATAAAGGAAAATATATGAATTTGAAAAGAATTTACATATATTGTTTATCTGCATCTAAAAGTACATACTATATGCACACTTTAATGATATACAGCATTTAAAGTTGCAAAAGAACAATAAGATAAGTTGTGATAATTGAAAATGTTGTCAGCACTGTCGTTGGTTTAATAGTATAGAAATTTCCTGACCAAGCTCCAAAAGGAAAGCAAACATTTAGTTTAGCACTTGCAGAGTTTCTGTCTTCTAGTAAATTCCATGCATTTCGGTTATCATTAGCCAAGCAAATCATCCACGTTTCTTTGAATGAAACCGTTTCATTGTAAATACCAGCCATGGAAATAAGCATTAAGCATAAAACCGAAACGTAATACGTAGTAGCAACGAAAAACATGATAATTCCTGATATTTCTATACACTTCGTAAACCGTAGAGTAACATAAGTTAAACAGCATATCATGAATGAAATATTAGCTTTGTAAAACAAAAATACATAAGCAAAAGCATGGTTAAATCTTTTCATTATACTTTCAATGCGACCATAATACCTAAGGGATTGGTTGAATATGCTTTTTACAGAATTTTGATTTTGCAGAAAGAATAATGGTTTTCCGTCATCAGAGACTGGATATTTAATTGAATAAATGCAATTCTTGACACTATTTGCAAAAACAATGTACAATCCCTCGAAGTGATTCAATTGGCTTCTCTCAACCGTATTAAGAATACAATGCAGCAACAAAGAGGTCATTAATAAAGTATAGTAAAGATATGGACTGGAAGAATTCAAGTATGGATTAATTAAAGAAAAAAGGTATGTCGGAAATTGTGGCATTCTGTATCCATTTGCAAAAAGTCCAAAACCGGCGATTATAATATTACCCAGAAAATAAGCCCGAATTCTACAGTGGAATTTCTTTTCATTTTGCGTCACGCTGTTATACGCTTCCGAATAATAAGGATCTAAAATAAATTCTCAGAATAATCACATGAACGATATAAATACAAATACAATATAATGTTTCATTTATTACCATTTCGAATTTCCGTTTCGATTATGTACAAATCAGAAAATATTTCACACAAGGTGTCCGCTTTATTTTTTATTTGCCAAAAAATAGTTCCTGCAACAACTGGAAAATGGACCCAGCAAAATATATTGAATAAATCCCCTGTTGTAAGTTGTAATGAATCCGGTTGCTTAATGCTGCAAATTGTTCTCACAAACTGAATTAATTCAAATATAGCATAAAAACAAATTAGTGAAAAATGTAATAGATGAATAAATTTGTACACTCCGTGGGAATAATAGGAAAGTTTAGAATTTGACGCTTTTTCGTCAATAAATATTTTTTCTTTTCCTTCTACAAAACTCTGATAACCTGTATTTAAGGATTGCAATTTATAAGGAAAAACACCAATGTATCTTGAGATTTTTAGTGTTCTACTATAGTGAGATAAAGTACTTTTATCTACTTGAAAATATTGGCTTTTCATTTGATATTCGAGTGTAACATATATAAGGGTGTAGCTTGAATGATGAAAATTTATGTACTGTTGATGAAATGATAAGAAAGAAAAAATTACTCAATTTGATAAAAAAACAAAATGCATATTTGCATTAAAAACAAATATGCACTTTACTGAAAAAAAGTGTCATTGCCATTGTTAAATGACGAAACTCAATTTCCATTGCATGTAATTATCTTAATTGAGTTATTGACTAATCTTATCGATACTACTAATATGAGATTCATTTCGTTAATGCATAAGGATTATAGAACCTTTCTAAGAAATTAAGTTAATATTATCCAATACCTAATAATGTAATGGTAAAATACACTATCTATTTAAATAACCATTAGGAATAGTGGTTTACAAACAGTAAAAACCATGGGACATGGGTTTTTGAGACTGAAGAGGAACTCACATGTGCACGGGCTTGGATATAAATCAATTGATTTTATCGGAAAATATTAGCTTTTCTAAAATGGTTAGCCAGTGTCCACTATTTGGGAAAAATCCATTGGAGAAAAATATTTGGTGCAATAAGATATCTGTTCTCTATTACTACGCCTACCCTTTTCAAATGTATTAGAATCCTTCCATATAACCAGTAAAACTGAACGGAATTATTATTTACCTCAATTAATGCTTTCCCGTGCACATGCAAATGAAACAATGCTTAACAAATGGTCATGGTATTAAATTCTTATTTGAGCAGTAAATCATTAAAAACTTAAACCGTGCTGTAAACATCATTATTTTTGTAAATAATTATTTATTAAATCAACAATCATCTCGGTCATTAGTCATTATATTCTTCTTTCGTCACAGAGTATTAAAAATGTTTTATGGCGGAACGAAAGAAGGAATCCATGAACACTCAAACAAAGCTGTGCTGTGAAACAAAGATATTTTCCATTGTGTTGAACTAAATTGTCTTCTATGTAGGAAAAGACCGCGAAATTCATTGCCTTCAAAGTTCAGTTAAAACTTACATGTATATAGTAAAGATAAATATTAATATTGCTTGTAAATATCACAAAATTTTCATCAATATCCTCAAGAGATTTTCTACTTTTCCAAAATTCATTCATTTTTATGAACAATGGGACAAAAAAGGTGTTTCATATGCTGCCAACAATGCTTCCCAACACGAAATGGAGTGAAGCAGAAGCAATCGAATGCTTCCGGGGATGTTTCAGGTTAAATATTTAATTATTTTGTAATGTTTTGCTAAAATATCGGAATATTCCCAATATTTATGAATCAGTTATATTTGAATTATTTATATACTGACTTGGATATGAACCATTGTGTACTAGGATCTGCAGATAAGAGCTTTGTCGAGAACCAGGTGCAGGTTATATTTCTTTTGCGAAAACTGTTGGAAATACCTGAAGATACCTGTTGCAAATTATTAAATCACTTTGGCAATCCGAATCTTTGGATAGAATGCTGTGATTCCTGTTCAGTTTTGGTGGAGAAATGTCATTCAATTTTTCAGGAAATAGCGTCCTTGGAAAAACAGTACGACGACTTACGATTAAACATCAAAAATACAATTTTAAAATCTGAAAAAGCTTTCGATAATGAATGCAAATGCGAAACAATTATAAGATCTCAGATGATTTCAAAAGGTTAGTTCAAGTTGAGTACATTCTGCATTATTTAATATGGTTATTGTTGGCTGTTGTACTTCTGGGGTAAACGGTAAACCAGAAGTACGTACAAAGAGTTTGTAATTGAAGTGAGAATTCTATGGGGACCTGGATCAGATATCTTAAAGGAGTAGGTTAAGAAAAATAGAAAATATTTTATCATATCAATAAGCCAGGTATTTATTTTCTCGGACGTCTATAAAGTAAGTAGTAAACAATATTTGTATATATTAATCTCAAATCCTGAAGAAATTCTGTCCACAGATCGAAAACAATGATTTTAGTCGTTCATATTTTTGCTTATAAAATAACTTTTTTCCTTCTTAATTGGTAATTACCTTCTCTTGACGCCAACAAGATTAATAAAATGTTTAATCTCCATGCCATATTTTTCATACTACGGATATTACAATTTAATGTATTGAATTAGTTTAGTTAACCCTGTTTCTTCCAACTTACAGATATCGATTACTTCATCGAAACAACAACGGAAGAAGGCAAAGAATCTTCTCCATTTGTAAACACCGCAAATGTGGTTGATGTAGCAGGCGCGTCGGTGTATTTTCAAAATTATACAGATGAGGTGACGCTTTCTAACGGAGATGACCAGTATCATCTTTTGAATAATGTGACCTTGGATCCATTGACAAACGATGCAGAGGAAATAAATTCTGTTATTGAGACCAAAGGTATGCTGTACACGCAATTAAAATTGTACAATGGTAATCAAGGGGGCTGGGATGAAAAAAAGTACCTAATTAAATATTATTGCAAGTATTTAACACGACAATTAACAATTCGTAGTAGGGAATAAGTGTCATTATTTAACGAAGCGACGCCTGTTTTTGTTACTGAAATGATTTCAGCATTTCATATTCAGCAAAAGAGCAAAAGGTGTTATTATTTAAAGTAATACTTTAATACGTACTTTATGTTGCTTCATATTGTGTGCCAACGACACTATAATATATGAAATTATCAAAATGAAAATTGTCAGAATCCCGACAGTATAGAATTAGTTTAAAGAGGTATGATACTTGTGATGGCTTTATATTTAGTGCAATCACTGTATATGCTTTTAAGCTACCAAACTGCTCATTAACAGGATTGATAGTAATTTTGACTGTGCTTTTGAATATTTTCAGGCAATACAATGGGTAATAATTTTGCAGCATGGGGTTTTGATAAAAATGAGGAGTTGCAAGATTATGAAGGAATGATTCCTGCAGAAAATAATTACGAAAACCAAGATATTGATGATGGGGAAATAAATATCAAGCCCCCGATATTTTTAGAAGAGGAAGTAAGCATCAAAAAGATGTCTTTACCGAAATCACATTTCGAAAAGCATTCTATTGCTGATATTCAAAAACGGCAACTCAAAAGGTACAAAAAAGTTCAGTGTTCAGTATGTGGTAGGAAAATTGCTGCACACATCCTCCAGATTCACATGAGAACCCATACTGAAATGAGACCATTTAAATGTGACATATGTGGTCTAAGGTTTATGCAAAAGCAGCATTTGCGAATCCACAGTATTAGACACAGCGACGTGAAACCTCACAAATGTGACTTGTGTGGTCAACGATACAAGAGAAGAGATGTATTAACACGTCACAAGAAGAAAGTTCACACTGCTAAAATAAGCTCATCTGTGGAAAATTCTTCACTGCACAACGATACTTAAAATTTCAGTTCGGAATCACATAAAAGATAAAAGTGAATTGTTTAAAAGTCTGTGGGGCAAAAGAATTTGTGTTATATGACTCAAATTTTTTCAATTTGTCAAAGCTATTACTTGCATTACTATAATTATATTTTGAATTTCATATGCATGGCAGTTTGTGCGTATTTTCTTTGAACTGAAAATAAGCATACACGTTTGCTTAAGTATTAAGTTATTCATTAAAGTTTTGTTACATTTAAAACTTATTAGTTATATTCCAAGAATTATAATTGTTTTTTATTTTATTAAATATAACTCCGTCCATAATCGGACACCGGAATAAACCTTTGATCATTTATTAACGAAAGATAGTTTAGAAGCGTAAATACGCAAAAATCCGATTTAGTGTTTTAATTGCAATAATAATAGCCTAAAATATACAACTTTGGAATAACCAACAAAAATGTGTCTTTCATTACTCCTAATATTTTGAAGTTGGTGGGGAAAATTGTGCCAAGACAATTACAAGAGAAACGACCAGGCTCAGCAACTGCAATTAACAGTAACATCGTAATTAAGTCATTTACTCGTCCTGTAATTGTGATTCTGTAAGGAATCTGCAACTTTTGTATAGCATATTGCAAACTTACTGTTCCGATAAACTTAGTTGAGATTGTGAAAAAATGTAGCCCTCTGAGTCCCATTTCTTCCGATGAAATTTCATGGAGCATTAAATTTAAATGTTGATGAGGGATCAGTAGGCTTTGTTCTTCTTTTGAAAGCCAATGACGTAAACTTTTTATCTAAAACAAGAAGTGAAAATAGATACAATGGAAAGTAGAATTGCAATGATAAAAATGAAAACAGCGAAATGGCCAATAACTAGTTGCATACTTTGGTGGCAGATTTTGTTGAAAGCAAAATAGAAGCATTCAGGAAACAGAAATATAATATTCTTATAATTTTTGTTAACGGATCATTGATTTGCAAGAATGCGACTAAAGTCCAGGCAATGCAGGGTGCACAACCCAGAATAAAAACGAAAGTTAATGCAGAGAATTCAGAATTCAGTTTTTCAATCGAAATTTTCATTGCTAAGAACTGACTGTAAATCTGGAAACGCATAATTGGTCGAATTAATTAATGAAAAGCTAGATAATAAAAATAACTTTAAATGACATGAATAACCTGGTTCACCGGAAATGCACTATGTTGAGTTAAATTATCAATGAGAATATTTACTACTTCGTTCATTGTCATGACCATTAGTAAAAATAGACCATCTCCAAAATGGCTCAAAGAAACAGTTATAAATTGTTGAAAAGTGTCAATAACTAGTGCTATAACGATAGAAGTTGTGGTTGAAAAGGAAGGGAAAAAGATATCCGTAAAGAACTTATATCTTTTTATTGAAGGCAGTTTCATCAATTGTGATTCAGTAGTACTGTATAGGTATAGTGTAAATCTTCTCATAAGAAACAGAGCGGTCATCAAAATGAACCATACTCCAAGAAATCTGCCAAACCATTTCTTTGAATCGAAATTTGGGAACCAGCTTTCTTTATTTTTGATAAACGATTTCCTATTAGAAAGTTTTTTGTTTTCTGCAGATTTTGCTGTTTCTTTGCAAAAGTTCTCAATCATTTCAATGCTGTCAAGAATTGTTGCAAAAATGGTCCGATTGGTCCATATAGTGTAAGACATTAAACTGACTAACCCCATCTCAGACATTGTCATAAATACAAATAAATAACTGTTGGGTCCATTAGAAGTATCTTTACTACTAATCACAAAATGAACCAAGTAGAAAATAGTTGAAGTTGCTGCCACTGTGTGAAATATTGCGCAAACAACCTGTACAGTATAATGCATTTCAAGAAATTATCCTTATTTGTACTCAATTAGTTAAATATAAACAATAATTAACAATAACCATTCAAACCTTTTGTAAGCGGTTGGTAGAAAATTTGTACCTATTTAAAGATTCATCAAATGCACATTTCCAAGGAGTTAAAAATAACATGTAACTGGAATTAGTAAACGTGACAAAGAATTGTTTTAATAAGAGTGAGGATTTGCCTCCACTGCTAAAGTTTTCCACATCTGAGGGGATGTCTACTGAAGTGTACATTGTAAATGAATTCTTTGTTGTTTTTGAAATAAATTTAACAGCCGTCTAATACAATATTAAGGACAAACGCAAAGCTTTGCTAATGAGGATGGTATCCGTCACAATATCTTGCAACGAATGCATTAATGTAGAATGTAAACCTAATCATTTAATTTTGTATCCACAAGCTTCAACTTGAAGATGTTCCACCAATTGTACCTAGTATACTAAATTAAAATGCACAACTATATGGATAAATGCTATATGACTGCTGATTAACAACTGGTATTCGCTGTTACAGGTATAGTAGCATTTTAATACATTTTTCTTATTGCAAATGATGTGTTCAAATTGGTTTTACTAATTTTCCTATCTTTTAAGCTTTCTTTTAAGTACACACATTAAACAATGTGGAAATTATTTTGTTTCCTACGTCATGCGTCAGACAAATACACACATAGGTCGTTGCATTGCATGATACTATAATCTTGAGTTTGGACTTTCATTTCCCATTAATGAATTAATATTCCTAAAGCTTCAAACATTTAAAGAGACTTAAGAGATGCTAAACCAGTAGTCCAAAAAGTTGTGACAAGTTGCCGATCAATGAGATTGGCCATGGGTCCGTTTTTCTTCATGAAGAAATCCACAACGTTTACTTTTCTGGATCTATTCACACAATGAATATGATGCTGTTGGTAAAAATTCCTGATTCATCATATTTGTAAAGGAATCTTTCTACTTTCATTACGATTAGTAATTAGATTACTGTATTCATAAATATTAATTTTAACACGTGCATTATGTTGCTTCATATTGTGTGCCAACTACACTATAGTATGTGGAATAACATAATGAAAGTTGTGAGGATCCCGACAGTATAGAATTAGCTAACGAGGTGTGATACTTGTGATGGCTTTATATTTAGTGTAATCACTGCATATACTTTTAACCCACCAAACTAAATTGCTAATTAACAGGAATGATAGTAATTTTGACTGTGCTTTTAAAAATTTTCAGGAAATACAATATGTACAGTAATCATTTTGCAACATGGAGTTTTTATAAAAATGAAGAGTTGAAAAATTATGAAGGAATGATTCCTGCAGAAAATAATTACGAAAACGAAGATATTGATGATGTGGAAATAAATATCAAGCCCCCAATTTTTTTAGAAGAAGAAGTAAGCGTTAAAAGGATACCTTTACCAAAATCACACTTTGAAAAGCATTCTATTACTGATATTCAAAAACGGCAACTCAAAAGGTACAAAAAAGTTCAATGTTCAGTATGTGGTAGGAAAATTGCTGCACACATCCTCCAGATTCACATGAGGACCCATACTGAAATGAGACCATTTAAATGTGACGCATGGTTTATGCGAAAGCAGCATTTACGAATCCACAGCATTAGACACAGCGACGTGAAACCTCACAAATGTGACTTGTGTGGTCAACGTTACAAGAGAAGAGATGTATTAACACGTCACAAGAAGAAAGTTCACACTGCTAAAGGATCAGGTCATCTAAGGAAAATTCTTCACTGCAACACGATACTTAAAATTACAGTTCCGAAATACGCAAAAGATAAAAATTAAAGTTAAAGTTCGGCTTTATATAGGTAGTCAACTAATTGGCCCCTCAGAAGGGCACGGCTCCTTATCAGAGAGGTGCTTTTACGCACCCCTGCTCTTACACCTAGAGACTAAGGTCTCCTTTCTCAAGTTGAGAATAATGGCAAGGTGATTTTATATCCCGTTTTAACAGACTTATGATAAGTGAATTCTTTAAACGTCGGTGGGGCTAAAGAATAGCCTTTTGTGACTCTTTTTTCAATAGTCAAAGCTATTGCTTTTATGACTACTATAATTAGAGTTTGAATTGCATCTGAACTGCAGTTTGTGCGTATTTTGTTTGAACTGAATATAAGCATACGTTTGCTTAAGTATTAAATTACTTGAAGTTTTGTTCCATTTAAAATTTATTAGTAATGTTCCAATAATTATTGTTTTTTACTTTATTAAATATAAGTCCGTCCATAATCGGACACCGAAATAAACCTTTGATCATTTATTAAGGAAGGATAGCATTAGAAGTATAAATATGCAATAATCTGACTTTGTGTTTTAATTGCAATAATAATAACGTAAAATGTGCAACTTTGGAATAACCAACAAAATGTGTCTTTAATTACGCCTAATATTTTGAAGTTGGTGGTGAAAATTGTGCTAAGACAATTACAAGAGAAACGACCAGGCTCAGCAACTGCAATTAACAGTAACATCGTAATTAAGGCATATAATCTTCATGTAAATGTGATTCTTATTCTGTAAAGAATCTGTCACTTTTTTATAGCAAATTGCAAACTTACTGTTCCGATAAACTTAGTTGAGATTGTGAAAAAATGTAGTCCTCTGAGTCCCATTTCTTCAGATGAAATTTCATGGAGCATTATATTTAAATGTTGATGAGGGATCAGCAGGCTTTGTTCTTCTTTTGAAAGCCAATGTCGTAAACTTTTTATCTGAAACAAAAAGTGAAATGGATACAGTGGAAAGTAGAATTGCAATGCTAAAAATTAAAACAGCGAAATGACCTATAATTATATAGTTGCATACTTTGGTGGCAGATTTTGTTGCAAGCAAAATAGAAGCACTCAGGAAACAAAAATAGAATATTTTTATAATTTTTGCTAATGGATCATTGATTTGCAAGAATGCGACTAAAGTCCAGGCAACGTAGGGCGCACACCCCAGAATAAAAACGAACGTCAATGCTGAGAATTCAGAATTTAGTTTGCCAATAGAAATTTTCATTGCTACAAAGTGACTGTAAATCTGGAAACGTATAATTGGTTGAATTAATTAATGAAAAGCTAGTAAAATAAAAGCAAGTATAATAAAAATAACTTTAAATGACATGAATAACCTGGTTCACCGGAAATGCAGTGTGTTGAGTTAAATTATCAATGAGAATATTTACTACTTCGTTCATTGTCATGACCATTAGTAAAAAAAGACAATCTCCAAAATGGCTCAAAGAAACAGTTATAAATGTTTGAAAAGTGTCAATAACTACTGCTATAATGATAAAAGTTGTGGTTGAAAAGGAAGGGAAAAAGATATCCGTTAAGAACTTATATCTTTTTATTGAAGGCAGTTTCATTAATTGTGATTCATTAGTGCTGTATAAGTATAATGTAAATCTTCTCATAAGATACAGAGCGGTCATCAAAATGAACCATACTCCAAGAAATCTGCCAAACCATTTCTTTGAATCAAAATTTGGGAACCAGCTTTCAGTATTTTTGATAAAGGATTTCCTATTACAAAGTTTTTTGCTCGCTGCAAGTTTTCCACAAGTTGTTTCTTTGCAAAAATTCTCAATCATTTCAATGCTGTCAAGAATTGTTGCAAAAATGGTCCGATTGTTCCATATAGTATAAGACATTAAACTGACGAACCCCTTCTCTGACATCGCCATAAATACAAATAAATAACTGTTGGGTCCATTAGAAGTATCTTTACTACTAGCCACAAAATGAACCAAGTAGAAAATAGTTGAAGTTGCTGCCACGGTGTGAAATATTGCACACACAACCTGTACAGCATAATGCACTTAAAGAAATTATTTATTTGTACTCAATTAATTAAATATAAAGAATAATTAACAATATCCATTCAAACCTTTTGTAAGCGGTTGCTAGAAAATTTGTATTTATTTAAAGATTCATCAAATACATATTTCCAAGGAGTTAAAAATAACATGTAACTGGAATTAGTAAACGTGACAAAGAATTGTTTTAATAAGAGTGAGGATTTGCTTCCTCTGCTAGAGTTTTCCACATCGGAGGGGATGTCTACTGAAGTGTACATTGTAAATGGATTCTTTGTTGTATTTGAAACAAATTTATCAGCCATCGAATAAAATATCAAGAATGCGGGCAAACAAACGCAAAGCTATGTCAGTCAGGAGGGTATTCGTCTCAATATCTTTCAATAAATGCAGTAATGTAGAACATGTAACTTAATCATTTAATTTGTAGTATTCACAACAAACTTCAGTTTGAAGGTATTTGGTAAATTCTAATTCTACCCACTATGTTAAATTAAAATCCATAATTATAAGGAGAAATACTATACGGCTATTCATTAACAACATGTACTCGCTGTTATAGGGATAGTGTATTTTAATATATTTTCCAATAATGCAAATGATATTTTCAAATTCATTCTATTTCTTTTTCAGAGCCTCCTATTAAGTAAACACATTTAAGCAAAGTCGAAATTAATTTGTTTAGCATTTCATGCGTCAGGCAAATACAGAGTACACGCAGGTAGTGCATAATACTATAATCCCGAGTTTGGACCTTCATTTCCCATTAATAAATTAATATTCCTGATGCTCCAAACATTTAAAGAGACTAAGAGATACAGCTGGAAAGTAAGCGCCTATGCGATATGAAGAGCTAATATATACATAGTTTGAGTAATAGTATAACTTATATAATGAAGATATTGTTGAATACATTAAATCATATTTTTAAACTTGAACTGAAATAAACTTGAACAATTCTTGGCCATTCAATTTACATAGGAATACCAAAATAATGGGAAAACAGGATTTAATATTAATCAGTTTACAGAATTTTAAAATTTGACCGTCAAACAAGTCTTTTCAATTTGCTAGAAAGCAAATTATAATTTTTGTGCAATTTGATTGGTCATGCTCCTGTTATAAGAAATATATATATAAGTTACTGCTGGTAGTTGCTTTTTAAAATGCATTCTTTGAACAAGAAGTCAGACATAATTTTGTGTTATCCGGTATTATGTGTTCTAATTATTTATCTGGTATTCTGAGACAACTTTTAAGGCTTGGTCAAAGAAAATATAAACAATAGAGATCTCAAAAAGGTTAAAAAGTTATGCAAAGGTGAAAATTATTCATATTACACATAAGACATAGTAATGCTCGCGGAGCTAATTTTTGCTCTTTTTTGCTGTTAGCAACAGTTAGCTTTTGCTTAAATTCGTGAGTTCTTCTTGTTTTTCATCAACTTTTAAAAACTTATGTGAGCACCTCAAGTCACAATTTATTCAACCCCTCTTGCGTCTCCCTTAGCTTTTCTCTTAAAATAAATTTTCATTTATAAAATATTACACAAAGAAAGGAGTATGAGAAATGTGTAGCATGTTATTATACACTGACTTTTATTTTGTTTAATCGCAGCAAGGCATTATGTCTAAACGTTTGCAGTTAATATAAATCTTGTCCAGTTTAGTATTATTAACTCAATAAGAGCTTTAAGAGCTTAAATGCACGAAATACGTCATCCCTTAGCTCGTCTTTGGTTTAGTCGGCAGTGGCTTTCCTTGTAGATTTTCTTTTCTTTTTCGATTTCCTAATATCGATTCTACAACATTAACTTAAGATGTAAAAAAAAACATCGTACATAATATGATTAGCCATGAATGTCAAAATCTTACATTTCCCTTACAAACCCTGCTTTGGGTATTAGTATTTTACTATATCAAATGTGCAAATGTAAATAGGTTACCACTCGTAATATTCTGCTGTAATTTTAATCCAAATCATGTATCGCAAACTCAGCCAAAACTACGCTTTAACATTCACCGCCAGCGAACAGGCCTTGCAAGAGTTTTGTTGAATATCACAGCATATTATAACACATGAACACACAGTTTCCGGCCAACTTGCGACATTGCAATTTACTAAATGGAAAGTATGACTAGTAAACTGGATAGAACAGTACGCAGTTTTAGTAGTGCACCCGGAAGCAAAACATAGGAAATCACTTAAAAGAGTATTACAATAGTCATGTTCTAAGAAAATCCAATGACATGACCAAAATATTGACTTACTTATGCTACATTTTAGTTACAAAAACAAAAACAAACAAAGGCCTTTATTACAGTTATAAATTTCCATTTTGAAACACTTCAGCTCTGATGGCCATCCAGACAACTAACTTGAGCAGTTTTCGTCAACCAAAATGACGTCCACAGTTTTACTGAAGCCCTTTCACAATTTTTTCTATATTTTTAATGACACATTTTATGCTTCACCCTTTAATTGGTGTCCTCTGACTAATAGAGTTTCTTTACGTTCCAGTAAGGCGAAACTGTCAATTTGGTTATTCTTCGTCTTGCTTGCTCTTTTTCTTAATTTAGCGGCCATTGGCACAATCATTAAACAAATATTCAGACCAACTCTTTCAGTAGAACAAATTGTGGGTATTTTCCTGGTGATACTAATCATGTCATTGTCGCAGTTTTTTAATTTCATTCTGTTCGCCAAGAAAAAACACTTTTGTTTCTCTATTAACTGTGTCTTCCACTTGGATTTTGAACTCTACGGTAATATTAAATTATGCACACATATTAAGCATTAGAGTTAAGTACATAGAGCATTATGTATTTATAAGTAGATTTCGGATGTTTGGTTAATAATCCAAGACGAAATACGAAACGGTAATTACCGAGTTTTACCCATGCATGCATCCATGCTGGAAACTCCCGTCAAAAAGAACTGTTAAACCGTAGCGTTGTGTATTTATTATGCAGCGGAGCTACATTATGAAAGGAGGGATGAGCATGGGAAAGAGAAAGTATGGAGGAAGATGAGTCGCAAAAGTCTACTGGAATACAAACTTTACCATTTTGTGCTGTATTCCAGTACGACTTTTGAGTTTATTCTCCCCTCATAGAAATGGGGAAAGAATGCCAATTTATATCTGTCTGTGTATTACTGTGTGTATTACTTGTAACTCGAGAACGCTTTGAGATAATGAGTTTAAGCCTAAAACACATTTAGATGAGGTCCATTGGAAGGTCAAATAAGAAGATAAGGGGTCAATCGGGTTGCGGATTCTTTACTAGTCTATTTAGGAGTACAAGTAAATCTTTGTCACAATATGCAGTGTGAAACAGGATTTTTAAGACCGTCGTAACAGAATTTTAGGCGCACCTTTTTTAGTTTTAGGAGACTTCATCGTACAAAGACGCCAGGAGTTAACACTTTACAATTATTTTAGGAACACTTTGTCAAAATGATTCTGTGCTCTCTCTATCTAGGTATCTTCTCCCAATCGCAAACCCATGTATCGCAAATCGCAAATCGCATGTAGCTTAATTCGGAGCTCACCGTTTGCATTCTCTAATACCATAGATAATTATGTTTAAATTTATATTATTTTGAATTTTTCTGTATTGCTGCAGGAAAGTACCGTCCTCGACGGGAGATCTGGATGTT
Organism: Yoshiicerus persimilis; assembly: GCA_020352615.2. NCBI lineage: Eukaryota > Metazoa > Arthropoda > Collembola > Entomobryomorpha > Tomoceridae > Yoshiicerus > Yoshiicerus persimilis. Next base: position 76,531,151 of record CM036940.2, read on the forward strand.
TGAAGGGTATCAACATATGATCATTCTTCTAAGATTAATAATAGCGATGGCTTTAGCGACTTCTGTATTTGCGCCTGTGACTTTAGCGACCGTAGAATTCAGTCCACTAGTTTATTTGCTTCAGAGCTTGGAAATAGATTCGGTGAAAACTCGGCTAGCAAGTATTCCAATTAATGCCATTCTAATAATTCATTTATGGTTTCCAGTTCTCCTAATTTTAATGTGTGGTATGATATGTGCCAAAGTTGTTGTGTTTTGGTTGGACTTAATAAGTGGGAAAGACTCTGAAAATAAGGCATATTCTCAGATATGCACTTATTTCAAAAGCCATCCATTTGTTTCAATGCAGATCTACAGAGCCGGTGAAGTAATAAATCTTGATATTAACTATTTGCTCGTATACCCCTTTGGACCCACCGTTTTCTTTGTCGCTGGGTTGCTTAATATACTATTTAATTTCGCGACAGTTAAAGGTTACCGACTAATACCAATACGTGGATACATTGTCCTCCCTCTAATGTCACTCTTGGTGCTCATCATGGAAGTTATTTTAATTCCTGGTTTGGCTTTAGTCAACACAAAATCCATGATGTTCATTCATGAATGGAAGAGAAACAAGAAGCCAATCGTCCGCCGAGTTGTGAGAAGTTGCCAACCAATGAGATTGGCCATTGGTCAGTTTTTTAACATGAAGAAATCTACAACGTTTACTTTTCTGGAAGTTGTAGCCATTCACACAAAGAATATGATGCTGTCCGTAAAAATTCCTGACTCATCCTATTTGTAAAGAGATTTTTATTTTACATTCATTACGATTAGTAATTAGATCCTTGTATTCATAAATATTAATTTTTCATAATATAAAATAAAATGACTTAAATTTAATGTGATACAAAAAATGTACAAAGATATTACTAAATGGCACAACTTTTTTATTATTTCCGCGCACAATGAATATGTACCTCAAGTAAATTGATCACAACCGAGAAAGTAAATAATTTAACTAAACTACCTGAATTGACATCTAAATGATTAACTGATTAACACGACTTTATTTCCACCCGTTTGGCAAAAACCTTTTGCCCTTCAGGCATAGTTGGAAAAATACATCAAAAGTCTTTTGAAAATACTTCGCTTAAAATACAACTTTTTGAGCATCTAAATACAGTTTTGCACTTCATGCGTCAGACAAATACACACATAGTACATAGGTAGTTGCAAACCCTGAGTTTGGATCTTCATTTCACATTAATAAATTAATATTCCTGATGCGTCATACATTTTAAGCGACTTAAGAGATAGAGCTGGAAAGTAAGTGCCTATACCATCTGAAGAGCTATCTAGTTTTATAAGTAATTTATGTGTGATTTCCTTGTACAATAGTACAGTGCTGTGCGTTGCGTAAGTCACGCACCATTGGGAAATGGCATTAGGTACGTGATGTTTGAAACTGCCCCTCAAAAGTTTGAGAGTCATTTTCAAAAAGTACATGTATATTCCTATGATGCATGACTTATGCGCATCAGTGTATACTGCTTTGTGACACACAAAGTCAAGCCTTAAGTCGTATAAAGAACATACAGTTGAATGCATTAAACTGTAGCATTAAAGTTGAACTGAAATAAACTTGAACATTCCATTTACATAGGGATACCAAAAATAATAGGAAAACTCGATTAATGTAAAGCAACTCCCAGAATTTTAAAATTTGGCCTTCAAAGCTTGCTAGGCATGCAAATCATAATTTGTGCAATTTAATAGCTCATGTTCATGTTATAAGAAATATAGTAAAACTTGCTGGGAGTTGATTTTTAAAGTGCTAGTGGTTTCATTGAACAATATATTTTATTTGTAACCAAGCACTGGTCAAAGAAAATCTAAACAATACAGCACTTAAAAAGATTAAAAATTTATGCAAATGGGAAAATGATTCATATTACACATACAAATAAAACAAAGTAATCCGTGCCGAGTTTTGACAATTTTTCCTCTTTAAGGTTATAAGCAACTGTTAGCTTTTGCTTTTAGTTGAATTCATCGACTTTTAAAAAACTTATGTAAGCACCTCAAGTCATAATTTATTAAACCCCTATTGCGCCTCCCTTAGCTTTTCGCTCAAAGTAAATTTGCATGTATATAATAATACACAAAGCAAAAGGAATAGTATAAGATGTGTAGCACTTTATTATACTATACTTTTAGTTTGTTCAACTGCAGCAAAGTCATTATGTTTAAAGTTTTAAAGTTAATATAATGCTTGTCCAGTATACTATTACTAACTCAAGAAAAGCACTCCGAATTGAAGTATTAAGAAATACGTCATCCCTTAGTTCGTCTTCGGTTTAATCGTAAGTGGATTTCTATGTAGATTTACAAGTCGATTCTACAAAATTACATTATCATAAGATATATGTAAAAAACGTAATGTGGTTAGCCAATAAGAATGTCAAAATCTTACATTTCTCTTATACATATATGCCTTACATGCCCGGGGTATTTACTGTATATCAAATGTACTACAAATGTAAATCGGCTACTACTGCTAATATTTCGCATTAAATTTTATCCAAGTTATTGCAAACTCTAAAAAAACTACGCTTCAACATTTATCGCCAACAAACAGGTTTTGTAAGAGTTTTATTGAATATTGCAAGCATATCATAACACATGATCACTCAGTTCCTGGTCACATTGCGACATTGCAATTTACTAAATGGAAAGTATGACTAGTAAACTGGATAGAACAGTACGCAGTTTTAGAGCACCCGGAAGCAAAACATAGGAAATCACTTAAAGGAATAAAAACTTTTGTCATGTCCTAAGAAAATCCAATGACATTAACAAAATATTGACTTACATTTGCTACATTTTAGTTACGAAAACTAACCCACTGGTTTTAATCCAGTTATAAATTTCTATTTCAAGGTACTTCTGTTTTATGCCACTATGTTCAGTTCTACTTAGTACCATGCAGACAACAAACTTAAGCACTTTTCGTCAAACAAAATGACGTCCACAGTTTTGCTGAAACCTTTTCACACCTTTTTCTATATTTTTAATGACACATTTTATACTTCCCCCTTTAATTGGTGTCCCCTGACTATTAGATTTTCTTTGCGTACCAGTAAGGCGAAACTGTCAATTTGGTTATTCTTTGTCTTACTTGCTCTTTTTCTTAATTTAGCAGCCATTGGCGCAATCATTAAACAAATATTCAGACCAACTCTTTCAGTAGAATGCATTGTAGGCATTATCCTGGCGATACTGATCATGTCACTGTCGCAATTTTTTAATTTGATTCTGTTCGCCAATAGAACACACTTTTGCTTCACTGTCAACTGTGCGTTAAACATGGATTTGGAACTCTACAGTATTATATTAAATTATGTCAACATATTAAACATTACTAGAGTTAAGTACATTATAGAGCATTAAGTATTTAGATTCCGCATGTTTCGCAGTTAGTCTAACCGTTCGCATTCTCTACATTGTATTGGAGAAATTTTCAATTGAAATTAATTTCATTTTGAATTTTTTTATATTCACGTTGTTATAATTCTGCAGAAAAGTACCGTCCTGGAAGAAGGGATATCTGGAAGTTTGAAGAGTACCAACATCTCATCATTTTTCTAAGATTGATAATTGCGATGGCTGTAGCGACTTCAATATTTGGGCCTGTGACCTTAGCGTCCGTAGAATTCAGTCCATTAGTTTATTTGCTTCAGTGCTTGGATATAGATTCGTTGAAAATTCGGTTAGCAAGTATTCCAATAAATGCAATTCTAATAATTCATTTATGGTTTCCAGTTCTCCTAATTATTAAATGTGGTATTTTGTACGCCAACATTGCTGTGTTTTGGTTGGACTTAATGAGTGGAAAGAATTCTGAAAACAAGGCGTATTCTGAAGTATACACTTATTTCAAAAGCCATCTATTTGTTTCAATGCACATCTACAGAGCCTGGAAAATAATAAATCTCGATATTAACTATTTACTCGTATACCCCTTTGGACCCACTATTTTGTTTGTTGCTGGGTTGCTCAATATACTATTTAATTTCGCGGCAGTTAAAGGCTACCGATTATTACCAATACGTGCGTACATTGTCTTCCCTCTAATGGCACTCATGGTGCTCATCATTGAAGTCATTTTAATTCCAGCTTTGGCTTTAGTCAACACAAAATCTATGATGTTCATTCATGAATGGAAGAGAGACGAGAAACCAGTAGTCCGAAAAGTTGTGAAAAGTTGCCGATCAATGAGATTGGCCATGGGTCCGTTTTTCTTCATGAAGAAATCCACAACGTTTACTTTTCTGGAAGTTGTAGCCATTCACACAATGAATATGATGCTGTTGGTAAAAATTCCTGATTCATCATATTTGTAATGGGATTTTTTTACTCCTATTACGACTTCGTCAGTTATGACAAAACCATTGATGAAGTCGTAAAATACTGTACATTAATATAAATGAAGCTGTTGTAATCTTGTAATGTACAATATCTCAATAGCATGATAACTTTTATGTTTTCTGTAAAATTGAAATCTTAGGTTAACGAGTTTAATGTAATCTACAATGTCTCATGCACCGTGGTCAATGTAAAATACCTTCTTACAATGGAATTGGCAATAAATTACTATTATTATTATTACGATTAGTAATTAGATTACTGTATTCATAAATATTAATTTTAATGTATTCATAGTGTCAAATAAAACGGATTTAATTTAATGTAGCACAAAAAATGTACAAATAAATGCAAAATGGCAAGATTTTATCATTTTTCCACTCACAATGAATATGTACCCGAAAATTGAGCACAAAAGAGTAAGCAAATAATTCAAATAAAGTAACTACCTGAATTGACAGCTATATGATGAATATCTGTTTATTTGCACCCGCTTGGCAAAAACCTTTTGCCCTTCAAAACCCTTTGGATTTTCTACATTTAGTCAAACGGACAAAGTGGTTCCTTTTTAATCAGGAATTCGGGGTTTGGCAAAAACGACGGTCAACCTTATAGGAGTAGGATTAGAAAAATACTTTTTTCAATTTCTCGAAGGAAAAATACAAAATTAGCCGTCTTTCTCAAATTATGTATTCAAAAGGTATCGTGCAATTTAACCCTGTTTTCGAAATAAATGTATTTTGTGCATTTATGCAATTGGATTCTTGAGTACGAAACCTTATCTAGTAAAGATAGCTCTAACATTAAAAAGATAGGAGATGAGCAATTACGAATTACAAGCATAAATCATTATCATTACATTTAAAGAATGCTGGGGTGAGTTGGACAGTAAGAAATGATTTTCTGTGCAGGAAAAGACCGCGAAATTCACAGCCTTCAGGTTTTGCTTGAAAGTTATCATCTACCAAGCCGTATGAACTTCCTTCATCAATATTCTGAAGTTAAGAGATTCCTTAAATAGTATTTTTTTCCAAATCCATATAAATTTGTTTGTTAATTGGCAGTGCTATTTTCTTTCTTCGTGAAAAATGGGACAAAAAAGGTGTTTCGTATGCTGCCAACAATGTTTCACAAAGGAAAATTGTGCAAAGCAGTCAAGTACCAATGACAGTACAGGTGATGGAAAAGTTGCCTGAATTTTCGAACCTTAAGCTCAAAAAATGGAAAAATTACCAATTCTTATGAATTACTCATTTCTAGTAACGTTTATAAATGGTTACAAATTTCTGGGTTTGTAGGAACTTATGAGAAGGACGAATTTGTTGTCAACCAGTTGCAAGTTATATTTCTACTTCGAAAACTACTAGAAATACCTGAAGACACCTGCTGCAAATTGCTTCGACATTTTGGTTGAAGTAAGGCAGCCGTGGCATGTGGGGGAGGTGGGGGAGGTGGGGGAGGTGGAGGTGTTGGGGGAGGTGGAGGAGGTGGGGCAGGTGGGGGAGGTGGAGGTGGGGGAGGGTGAGGTGGTAGGGGAGGTGGGGCAGGTGTATGTGGTGCAGGGGGAGGTGGGGGAGGTGGAAAGTTCAGATTTGCATGTAGACGGTCCCAGAAATAAAATCTGAGCATGATAGTGCATATAAGTCTCAGCTTTGCGTATCTAAGTTGTTCTTCGCTCCAAAAATGTTCACAACAATTTCTGTGTACTGTCATTCTCAGAAGGATTCCGCAATTATTTACTTCAACTTATGAAATGCTTAATTCTTATTTTCCTAAAAAGGAGGAAATGGTTAATAATGTGGGTGGAATAACATTTGAAAGGCGAATTTATTGTTTATTAACTAAATAGAAGCCATTATTTAATTGGTAGAAAATTGATACGTCATTCGCCTTTCAGAATTTTATTCCAGCTGAATTACTTTGTTGGAAAATTTATTTCCATCTAGAAAATGCTTTTGGATTTTTAAAAAAATTTGGATTTCAAAATTACTTGCTGGTTTTTAAAAAAATATTTAATAAATCATTTGCTCCTTTTAAGAAAATGGGAATTAAGCATTTTATAAGTTGAAGTAAATAATTGCGGAATCCTTCTGAGAATGACAGTACAGAGAAATTGTTGTGAACATTTTTGGAGCGAAGAACAGCTTTGATATGCAAAGCTCAGACTTATATGCACTATCATGCTCAGATTTTATTTCTGGGACCGTCTACATGCATATCTGAACTTTCCACCTCCCCCACCTCCCCCACCTCCCCCTGCACCACATACACCTGCCCCACCTCCCCCACCACCTCACCCTCCCCCACCTCCACCTCCCCCACCTCCACCAACACCTCCACCTCCCCCACCTCCCCCACCTCCCCCACATGCCACGGCTGCCTTACTTCAACCGACATTTTGGTAATCCAAACCTATGGATAGAATGCTGCGATGCCTGTTCTATTTTGGTGGAGAAATGTCAAACAATTTTACACCAAATAGCGTCTTTGGAGAAACAGTACGATGAGTTACGAATGAACATTAAAAGTACAATCGTAAAATCTCAAAAGCATTTTGATTATGAATATCAATGCGAAACAATAGTGAGATCTCAAATTATTTCGAAAGGTCAGTTTGATTAATGTAGTCTGAAGGTTTGAATTTTTATTCTTTGAAATGATATACACATATGTAATTAATTTAACTTTCTAAAATAATACTTCAAAATTATATTAAGTGTACACGATTTTGTATCATACTTCCATTTTTTACTTAATATATTAAATAAGTTATCATCCTTATGTGGACTTCACAGATATCGACTATTTCATCAACACAACATCATCAGAGAAAGAAGAAGCATTTCCGAAGCATGTAAACGCTGAAAACATCGTTGATTTTGTTGATATAACAGGTGTTTCGACGGCTGAGTGCAATCAAGTTCAACATCATGCTTTCAATAACGTGGATCCATTGACAAGCAGTGCAGAAAAAATAAATTCTGCCATTCAAAATGCAGGTTCGCACAGTAATTGTTATATGTAAAAACAGTTTTCATATTTAATCCGTTTTCTCATTTTCATTATTCTTAAAGTCTGGCGCCATAATCAAAAGGTACAATTTAATTGAACTATAGTGGGTATCTGTGTTTCTTTAAAGTATGAATACAATTATCATTACTGCTTATTTACTGCACCAATATTTCTTAATGATCTCCAATTAATCTCTGAAGCATATCAGAGTGGTCTGAAAGTCTTGACGTCTGGTATCACTGTAATATTCAATTACGCTTTTTAACAGAAATACAAATATGCGAAAACAAACATTTTTATTTTTATAATGTAATTTTACAATGTAATTTTGTTTTTCAGAGGAAAATACTGTGAGCAAGAATTTTGCAACACGAGATAATATTGGAAATGGGGAGTTGTTGGATTATGAAATGATGATGGTTACAAAAAATCATTACGAGAACCAAGAATTGGGTGATGGAGAAATGGATATCAAGCCACAAGAATTACTTGCAGCAGAAGGATCAAACGTAAATGAAATGCCGTTGGTTGAACCTTTTGAAGAAACTGTTGAAGTTGAAGAGCATTCTATTCCTGAAGTTCATAAAGGGAAGTATAAAAAAGAAAATTGTTCAGTATGTGGTAAACTTCTAGCAGCAAGACATCTTCCGGCTCACATGAGGATCCACACTAAAGTGAAACCTTTCAAATGTGACATATGTGGTCAACGTTTTAGGCAAGATCCGCATTTAAGTAGACACCTTACTATGCATAGTAACTTAAAACCTTACCAATGTGGCATGTGTGCCCATCGGTTCAAGAGAAAGGAAGTATTAAGATATCACCAGGAGATTCTTCATACCAATGATAAAGAATACCCATTCACATGTGTCATGTGCGAAATATCTTTTGATGAACTGCAATCTTTGAAAGTACACTATCGCCAACACACGAAAGGAAAAAATAACCCACTTAAGTGTCTTGCGTGTGATAAATCATTTAAAAGCTTAAGATCCTTAAAGTCGCACTACACAGCCCATTCTGACCATAAACTTTAAGCATAGTTGTGCAAACTACTGGAAGGTATTTTGAAAATACTTCGCTTAAAGTACAATATTATTAAGATGAAAAATTCATTTGTAGCCTACGATAAGAATTAAAACAATGACAAAATAATACTATTGCTTTTTTGATAATTTATTTCTTTATTTACTTATATACATATTAACAAATACTTAATTTACCCCTTATCTCCGACTTAAAGCTACTACGATACTAATGGTTCCGGTTTTTATAAAGCTGGTTCTGGTTCGGTTTCTAAAAGAATTAATTCTGGTTCTGGTGCTGTATTGATTCCCCAATTCCTGATGCTGGTTCTGTTCTGGTTCCTAAAATTTTCTGAGATGCCCTCCTCTACTCAACTAGGAATTTAACATGTGTGCCATATATGTATGGTATATTATGTTATTTTGCGTTTCTTTTCAATCGGAGACTTCCAAGGAAACCGTATTTTCCGTTTCGTTTCACGAAAATTTTTGTTCTTAAAAAATCCAAATGAAAGTAGCCATTTTTGGATGGAAACCAATCTTTTAGTCTATTTTGAAAAAAAGTCCTTTTCGACAAACAAACCCAAACAGCTTTCCTTCTGGCATTCAAATTTAAGGGACCGCAACGACAAATATTGAACCGCAAAGAATCGGCCCTACCTCTTAATATTTTAACAGACCTATGGATTACTACCTCCAAAAGAAAACTGATTACAAATATTGCAACGCCAATCCCGATGTGCCACAAGCGTCGGCAAATAGCCGTAATTTAACCGGCAACATCGGCATACAGTCGGACAAAATGTCCGGCTAAACGCCAGCGTATTGCCAATTTATCAATATTCCGGGATTAGTTCGGCAAATAGGTGTACACCCCGATGATTTTCAGCCGGTTTTGTAGGCATCGGCCCAAATGCGGCATCAATGCTTTTAAAAAGCGTTAGCAAGCCTCGGTTTAGAAGACGGTTAGCCGTAGATGGGCCATGACATATCCCCCATATTTATACGTAACCGGATACGGTAGTTACGTATGACAAAGGGCCGTAAACTAGCCGGCGCTTAAAAGACGACTTCTAGGTTACGCGCCAAATGAAACAGACGCCTTTGTCCGTTATTTATTTTTGAGAAAGCAGACCACACATTCAACATTCGATTGAGGAAAATGTCTAAAGGGACGGTTAACAAATTTGCTGTGGTCGAATGCATCGACGAAAAAACTGTTTCTGCTGTTTCAACTAATTGGCTGTTTGACGAAAATTGACAGTGCTTTTGGCCAGCTCCTGGTCCGCATACTAGTATCTTTAAATGCGTTTTGTCCCAAAAGAAGCCAGAAAGGAATTAGAATCGCCATAAATGCAGAGTATTGAACATATGCGGTAAGTCACTATAAACTACACTAGTTAAAAATGGATCTAATTTTTATTAATGCATAATTGTTTTTTAATAAGTCTGGGATTTTAAAATTTAGTGTATTGCATATTAGAAACTTACATCGCTGCAAGAGAAAGGACTAAAAAAGTAGAATCTACTTCTAATTTGGATTCCCCTGCTGGGGTTGAAAAACAGCGGCCCAGACGATAGCCTGGCAGCTCAAAACATACGGAAACAACTAATAAGAAAGCAAAACGTCAATTAATCCAACAGTCATTCAGTGACGACGAATCCATCACTTCAATACAATCATTCGGCGGTCTCGGCATCTCCTGTTTTGGGAACCTTAGTTTACCAAATACACCGCAGTCAGAGCATAGCATCAATGGTAGTTTATATTTCGTTTTTTGTTTGACATACTGATCAAAATACAAATTATGGAAATTGTGGCCTATGTATAATGTTTAATAAATGATTTTCAATTGTTATAGATCCAGTATCCCCACGCATAATAACTACAACTGATAAGGAAGGCAATTTAGTTTTTGATTTCGTGGAGACTAATGAAGTGGATTTACCAAGCCAACCAACTTCAAGTTCCAATATTCAAACTTCAACAAAGCAATCGACTGCTACCGGACATTACAAAAAATTGCAACTTGAATTTCGTGAATTTCGAGAGGAAGCCAAACGTAAGGTTTTTTACTATCTTATCTCAGAATTATACCATACCATAAATTATTGAATGTAATAATTGATTAAAAATTTTGTATTTAGGATTTCAAACTGAGGTGATTAAAAATTTGGTTCAAATTGACCAAAGTATTGAACAGCTGCAAAGATTGAATTAAATGTACCTCTCGTTTCTTATGGTCACTTAAGAAAAGTAATGTCCCTTTAAAAAATTGTTAACTAATATTTATAAGTACTTTTATGTATTGTAATTTTCCACACAATAAATTAGTGAATTAAATCTGTACATTTTTTTACGTGTCATTATTTTGCCTACCCTAATGAACATTCGGGAAATGTATGGCGCACAAGCGGCTATTTGTCATAGTTCAGCATAACACCGCATAAGGGCCGATGCAGGATATATGTGGGGGAAGTTGCATTGGCACATTGTTGGCACGATGCTGGCAATCTGCCCTTAGGCCAGCAAAGGGCCAACTATGCCGCGGCGGCCAAGTTAGTACGTTTTGCCGACAGTTATGTCGTACTAAGTGCCGATTAAGGGCCTTTTTTTCTGGCACATCGGGAGAGTAAATAATGAATACACTGATGAAATTAGATCCACCAAGGCTTAACTGCTGTGGGAGTTCGTTTTTGAAGCAATGTAAACATCTAACAAGACCTCTCCGTCGAAATAAATAGTCCCACTCCTGGTATATTCCTGACTCTACCAAATAAAGTAGCCTATTGCTGATGAACTTATTAGTTCCTTGGAACTTATGAAATGAACTGAATTCAATACCAACATTGCGTGTAAATAAAGCATTCTCTGTTGAACTTTGGTATAAAGGATGCCGTGGGGACAATCTCTCAGAATTTCTCCCATACCAACACGAATCATTAAGAAATAAGTTTAAATGACTTTCTGTAACGATAAACGCTGATTTTTGACACTGGGAAATCCATTTTTGAGGTGAATCGATTGGAAATCGATGCGAAAGTCCAAATTTATTTTTAAGTTTCCCAACTCGAAATCCAAATTCTGCTGAGGAATCCAGTATTCGGTCTAACTCATTGACGAAGTCAGAATCCACCAGCTTGAATGTTTTGTTGTGGTATGCAAACTTGTAGGCATTTATAAGATCTTCCGGATCAATAGGTTCACCAAGCTTGTATATTTTTTTGATTGGAGAAAGCATTCTATACTGCATTACCATTAGTAAATCGAAATTCACAGCTCTGTTTGGATTTTCTTTTTGATAGATTTCCCCGGTTGTATTTATATTATTGTCAATCAAATCGTGAAAGGTTTGCAACCGTTTAACTGGTAATGGTTGTGTCATTTCGGTTATGACAATTCCCTTGTAAGCATTGCTCAAAATGATGCCCATCAGAAGAAAGGGACCAATGAATACTCGAACCCAAATTTTATTTTTGCATTTTTTTGGCAGTGAGATACTGATTTCAAGTAAATACGCAAAAGGTTGCAGGCTAAAAGTCGTATTTCTAATGTTCTGTGTTATTGAAAGAATTTCAAAAATTATAATGAATACTGCAAGAGTAAGAAAAATTCCCATCCAGGCACTGAATTGATAAGGCTGAATGTATGCCTTAAAAGAAATATATTCGTCGAGTATAGAACAAGAAACGAATCTATATCCTTCTGTCTTGGTGAAAACAGAGAACTTTGATGATAAAGCTTTCATATCGTATTCGGAATTTCTCTGTTCGAAGCGAAAGTCAAATTTCATATGAGATACTTCTATTATTGCTTTTCTCCTTTGCACCCTACTGTTCCCGTGGTAGTTTCTTAACTTGTCTTCTATTTCAAACGAATTTAAATTGGTGATTATAGTATTTGTGCGGTTTGCAAAAAGCAGAGATAAAATGATAATTGGTAAATCTAGCTTCCTCATCTTATCAGTTGAAACGTGCGCCATAGATGGACTTTGAATTAATGATCCAAAATATTTATATTTATTTGCAGTTCCATGAACGGAGCTGCTCTTTACTACACCAATAAAATGGGATTTCTGTATCACTTGTTTAATTACTAAATGATTCAACGTTTTAATGTACATTAGAGACCCAGTGGTCAAACGAAGAGAATCTGAATCGACATCAACGCCAACAAGTTCATGAACAAAGTTGTATCTAACAGAATACTGATTACAAGAACCTAAGCAAACTGTTCGAAATGTGCACTGATGGCACACGGAAATAATAAGGTGTGGCTTATCATAAAATTTGATAAAAAGCATATACTGATACTTTAGGCGAGAATAACTTTCTATAATTTCATTATTTCCTACAACATTAGGAGTAAGAAGAGATAAATACAATTTATGTGACATTACTATGTTAACTGTCACGTAATTCTTGTCGTAGTAATAAGATTCTTCAGGGGCAAAGACTTCCATGTGCACTTTTTGATTTGTTCGTGGTCTTATGAAGTGCTTCACTAGGCAAGGGTAATCCCAGAGATCGCTTTGTCGTTTAATATTTGAAAACACAAAAATATGTGCTATGCAATTATAGCTCGAAGACAGCAGATTTATTGATACTAATTTATTTTCCTTCAGCCTAGTATATTGGCAGGATGTCATAATGCTGTGCATTTTGCCCAAACCATCAATTCTTGTGATGGCAATCGGATATACTAGTGACGCTAGTGTGGAATGTAGACCAATGTCTGTATCTTCATAAGAACTTTGCTCGAACATTAAGTGCACGTAGCAATCACCCAGATGTATCAGTTGATCTCTTAATAGAGCATTCTGGTACGCCCCTAGACTACACGTAATTAGAATTGTCAGAAAATAATAACAAATGGAAAAGTGGCCAATTTCCATTTTTTGGTTTTTATAATTGACAACAATTCTGAATCAACACCAATTTTAATAACTTTTAGTTTTATTTTGAAATAGCAAAACTTAGAAGAAAATCTTTTGATAGTTCATACGTGAAACGCAAAAATGATGTGAAGTATACATTCTATAAGAAGGCCTCAAAATTCAAACTAATCACTTATCAAACATTAGGAACGCCGAACGTACTGAATAATTTAGTTCGTGACTTTAGCAAGTCTAATACTTTCGTAGCAACGCTTCGCGTGTTACAATTGAAACCAAAACGACAAGTCATCGAAAATTAATACTAGTAGATCCATCTTGATTTCGCTTATAGCATGCTTGGTGTAATGTAAATCGATAGAGCAACTTATTATAATAATGAAGGATATCAAAATTATTCATGTGTGTGACTCCTGTGTATTATTTATGGTGGTCTCCTCGGCAACATACGAATAACAATATCTTACATTTGCCTTATCATTGTTAGACTTAATCACTAGCTTTTGAATTTGCTTCTTTACCAAAGATAGCTCAGTGTTGAAATATGTTTACTACATTCTTTCTTGTCTGCTATAATATTAAATGAATAGAAGGCCGTGCTGTAAGATTTAACTGAACGGATGGCAGTAATATATTTGACAAATGTATTAAGTATATATGTATTATTTAGGCCATGAAGTCGCTATTACGGGGGCTTCCAAAATTCCACCATTCTGGGAAAAAGCCTTCTATGATTCCAACGGAACACTGCAAGTGCAATGTTTTTTTTTTGCTTTGAAATTTTTTTGCTATTGCCCAGCATACTAGAGGATTAGTTTCGTAAAGAACCCATAATGAAGTTGCAGTCGTCTATAAATACAAACCATTTATATTTGTACGTGGCAAAATAATAGGTTGTAGGCTTCGATTTGTAAATGCAAATCTGGATGCCAAACTAATAGATGTGTTTGCAAAAAATAATATACACTAAGTGTCATGACGGAATATCATGTAAAAACCGTGAACAATTGGTCTACCTATTGACGTTTTTCAACAAATTATTACATAAATGTATCTTATGCTTTTTTAAATTTAATTGATGCCTTTTTTATGACTGCAACTAATAAATTACCATTATTAATGACATTCAACCGTGTCTTATTTGTGCTTTCGATGCCTGGCATGGCCGTGATCTCGAAGCCAGGGCATTTCGACACGTGGTGTCAGAGCCGGTCATCGAACGCTCGCTGCCCATGTAAGCTCAGCGCCGGTGACATAGATACTGAAACAGAATTTAGATGAATAACAGGTGTCTCAAAGGGAGCTTTAATCCTGCTTTTAATTTCGTACATTTCATGCATTTTGTGCACTGTGCACTACCTATTTTAGGCGTGCACTGTTTATTTCGTGCAGTGCATTACGTGTATGTGTGCAGTGCATGCCAGTACACTAGCATATCTACAATTTAACAATCTGATACATTTCGATGGTACTCTGTGTTGAGCTTCATCGGTTATTTTTAGAAATCAAAATCCCCCAATTTAACATGCAGAATGCCATAGACCATGAATTATCTTAGACATTCGAAAATTTTTGGAAGAAAAGACAAATGAAGTTTACCATTGTAATGTTTGAACCATTAAGAATGAAAAAAATACAATTCAAACTCCCCGGGTAAAATCACACTAAAAAATTTATTTTGGACTGGTTCGATGCGGTCCGCTTAGAAAAGTTATTTTGGACTGGTTCGATTCGGTTCGCTAAAAAAAATTTTGGAAAGGTTTGACTCGGTTCGCTTAAAAAGTTATTTTGGACTGGTTAAATTCGGTTAGCAAAAAAATTATTTTGGAATGGTTCGATTCGGTTCGTTAAAACATTTATTTTGGAATGGTTCGGTTCGCTTAAAAAGTTATTTTGGACTGGTTCGGTGCGGCGTGCGGCTCGGTAATTTTGAAAGGAACTGGTTCGTCTCGGTTTAGCTTGCGGTGGCAAAAGTTGCAAGTGTGGCGATTGAAAACAACACGACACCAGTGAACGAAAATCCATGCCAGATCCATCTTGATTTTGCTTAGCATGTTTGGTGTAATACAAATATAAATCGATAGAAGAATCTATTACACTAATGAACGATATCAAAATTATTTATGTTTATGAATCTTGTGTATTATGCATGGTGGTCACCTCGACCTCGCGCCTCGGCAGCATTCGAATAACAATATCTTACCTTTACCTTATCGTTGTCAGACTAAAACTGTAACTTTTGAAGCTTCTTTACAAAAGAAAACTCAGTGTTAGAATATGTTTACTATTTTATTCTAATCTACTATAATATTACGTGAATAGAAGTAGATAAGCAAATTAATTATCTCCTATATTTGTAGTAGTAAGCTATATTTACGAATTGAAATTTTTGCTGAGTATTCGGTACTCTTTCTAAAAATAATTTAAAAGAAGCAAGTATTATTTCCAAAATGTTGTCAAAAGTAATCAAAAGCGATGAAATTTTAAATCTGCAGCATAAACTATTTTGTTTCTACAATTTCCATTATTTTTAGCAGTAATTTTTAAATATAAATAATATACCTAAATTAATGCAAGAAGATTAAATTCTTCCACAGTTTTTTAATTTCTGCTTCGGTTTTCGTTGACATGAAGGGATATAAACGCCTTAAAAATGTAATGCTTATGTAAATACCATATCAATATTATGTAAGCTTAGTGACTACATGTATTTTTGCTACGTTTAATGCTTTAATCCCCATTATTTATCTTGCAAACTAATATTTTATTTGAAGAGGAAAAGTACTAGTGGTTAGGGAGCCTACACAAATTACGTGGTCACCCATAGGGGTGGGTGACCTTCTGAAGTCAATAAAATATTATTATTACATATTAGTAGTAAGTATTTTCGAGGTGTTATTTTTCCAATATTTATTTTTGTCAAATTTATTATTATTAAGAGCATAATTTAAATAATTTTCACAAATATCTTAAAAGATGGCCACCACATTGCTACAGAGATATTCCCCTTATGAGTAGAAATATCATGTATTCCATACACCTGGTTAAACGGCATCCTCAGGGTTTATAGATGCCTATCTATCTACAAAGTTATATAATAAAACTGCATCCTAGGGAATATGCATTATTGTACTTACTAGATAGGTTAAGTGTTCTAAATTACGCATCAATAGTTTTTTCCAATCGCACAATAAGGTTCTCCTGTCCAACTACCGCAAAAATTAATGTTTGTCCAATACGTACTTTGGCTTTACGTTTAACAAAATAGTTGGCATGCATTAATTTTTTACAAATAAAGTGCAACTGTTTTCCAATAACAAGAAACCAAAACCACAAATTTCTCCTATTCTTAAAAATGCATTTTGCAATATATATAAACACCGATAGTGCAAACAAGTACCCTATTAATATGAAAACAGTATGCACTTTCATAGACAAATTTATTGCCATCGTATTTTTGTCAAGAGCAGCTGCGTCGTTTCTCACATTCATATTTTCAGTGATCTTTGTAAAATATGCCGAGTGATACCACTTTTCAAACATCCCCGTCTCTGAAAAGAGGTTCACGGACTTTAGCATTAAAAAATTAAACTTGGATGCGAACTTCCACTCCACTGGATATGTTTCTTGAAGGCCATTAAGGACCTGAAAATAAGTTTGTGTGTTATTAAACTCTAAATCCAACTGTTGCTGAATCTTAGGTAATTTTAGTTCGTCAACAATAATTGCAAAAGGCTGTCTTTTCAATTTATGGGTTTCTAATGCTGGTAGATATTCATATAGATTGTATTCCTTTACACTTGCATTATAGCGCTTAAGAACATCAAAATTATCTTTGACTCTTTTATTACGTTTTGCGTCCGGATTGACCACCCAGATACTATAGTTTTTAGTGATCAACTCCTCCAGGTTGTTAATTTGATCCAGTTCTTCAAACGCAATTACCTGCATGGTCATAAATGTTTCGTAGAAGAAACACAAAAGTACAGCACATAATGACAGCACAACAGTCAGCACGTTAACCAACGATTGGTGATCCTGCCTCATTAATAATGAAAATGTAGAAAACACCATATCAATAATTTTCGAAATTATAAACACGTTTTTTTCCTGTTTTAAATTTACCCCGAAATATAAAAATGAGGACGAGATAAAAAATAAACTGGGAATGAGGAGCCAAGTGTACAAATCGAAAGAGTTCTCCACCCAAACTTTTAATGACAGTTTTTTATATTTCTGACGCGGGTCGCAATATAAAATTTTGAACGTTGGAGTGCTCCTCATAAACTTGGATTTCTCAAATTGCAGAGACAGTATGTCATCCAGGATGTCTTCTCCGATGGTGTCCATTTGCGTGTAGTCAACATAAACGTATTGTAGATTGTAATAATTAAGCGAAGATAGTAGAACAGGAGAACTTGCTTTAATATACAGGGGAGTGAAATTATATATCTCCCTGAGAGTTTCTATTACATTCACGCTTTGTCCACATTGAAATTTTATTGACTCAAAATCCCTTTCATATCTTTCCATATCAATTTTACCAAGCTTAACGGAATATTCTTTCCGTAATATTGCAGGAAAGTTACAGCCATAAGGTTCTGGATATCTCCACCTGTAGAATATGGAAACAAAAACAACCGGCCGTCTGTGAAAACTTTTTAGATCCCAATTTCTTTGGTTACTCCATTGAGATTCGCTAGTGTCTACATCGTGAGAAATGATTCTATCACCATTGTCATTTATCAATTCTCCTTGTATTTCCTCTTTGGCGAAAGTGAAAACCAATATTTTTGCTGAGCTGAATCTGTTAAGAATAATCAAATATCGGTAAAACATTTCGAATTTTTTGTACGACTTTAGGGGTACTGTCAATAGGATTAATGTAGACCCTTCCTTGAAATTCCGGAACGAAAACAGAAATATTTCTGCAAAACGCTCTGGAATCTTATTCAGATCTAATATTGCAATGCTAATGTCACAACGCTCTTTATATAAAGTTTTGTGTCCTTTGTTTTCTTTCTTAATAAGCTTTTCGCGATTTCTGTGAGTGTAGACGGTCCACAATTGGGACTGCTGATTTTCGTAAATGAACGTTTCTACGATTTCCCAACGAAAACTTCCTGCTGTTAAATGAAAGTCACACATTGTGAATTCTGTGGGTATTTTTAATGGATGAAGGGGAAAATTTTGATGCGTTAAACTGAACTGTAGGGCCACAACCAACCACACATTTAATGGCGCAGGCATATTCCTTAAATTTATTTAGTTTATTCTATTTCTAATTTTTTTGCTAATGCTGACGACAAAATGCTAAAAAATACCAAAAGCTGAATTCGATTTTTGGTCAAAAAGTACTTTGGCAATGACAGGTTAACTAGGAGTAAATGAATTGAAAAGTCTTGATAGAAAAGAGAAAAGCAATCGATAATCTATTTCTTATTTTGTATAGGGACTACGATAATGTAATTCCTATTCACAACTGTATTGTCTTGTCAACTGTAATTCCTATTCAGTATTACTTTTCTTCAAGGTGAAAAGTTAAACTGTTTACTGATAAAATTGTACAACACAAAGGTGACTATGGGTTTCAGGAGGCCGGATTTCTAGTAATTCGCTATAAATCTACCTATGTATTATTCTGTTTATATAACTTATTCTTAGCATAAGGTTCGACCTTTCAGAAATAAAATATACAAACTATAAATATTTTTCTCAATGTTCAAGATAGTACTTTTGTGGCTGTTATTATGTAAACGTGTGCACAATACAAGGACTTTTGCTGATTACATAACTGGGAATTACAATAGTTTACACGCAGTAAACTTTTGTTGTTGGAAGAATATGGGAGTTTGTTTTGTAAGGTTGTCAAAGTAGCCAATGAGACATGCTACTCATTGTCTAATACTTTTGTTCATATCTAACCATATAATTCCATTATACAAAAGTAATGTTGTATCAGTATGAGGAACATAAAATAGTATTCGGCTAAATTCAAAGGAATGAAATAAACGGGATATAATGTTTTATTGAGTACGTAGTAATGGAAGTAGAGGAAATATAAGACAGAAGGTGATTGTTTATTTAAGACAGTCAAATCTAATAAAGAAATGAAAGGGTAGAACCCGTTGCAAGACACAAAAAACGTTGAAGAATTGAGTAGGAGGAATAAAAATCGCTTAATATTTGTTTTGTATGAGTACTACATTAATTGGGAATTTATTAAAGGCGAATTTCTTCCTTTCTGAAATCAGGATAGCCGAATTGAAAGAAAAATAATTAAATTGTATCTTTTACTAAGCTTCTCAACAATTGGTCTCTTTACTATTTCAAAAGTCTACCATTTCATTCAGCATAACACTGATTCTACCCAGTAATGTTAGCTACCACACATATCCTTACTGATTTTGCTTGTTAAAATATATTTGCACAGTATTTGAATAGTTATAAAAAACTATATAAAACATTAAATGAACTAAAAGTTTAGAGTGTCATTGTTTGTCACTATGAAAGTAAAGTTTGAATAGGAAAACATTGGTTATTTTTTTAAAGAATATAACACAATAAAGCTTATAGTGGGCACGAACAGTTTTATAAGTAAGCACATTAGGTTGAATATCGCCATATGAAAAGCTTACAACGCTGAATGACTGTATATCGAATATTTCTATTGGAAATATTAAGCAGTGGTTTTACTAAAGCTTATTATAGACGTGAATTTTTGTAAGACCTTTTGAATTTTGTATTCATTAATTGTGTTTGAACAATAAATGAAAGGTAGTAGAACAAAAATTAATTTTTCAAAATTTAAATGTACCACGTGTAAGTGTATTTTGTCAAACCTTATCATTATCTGTGATGTTTAAAAAGTCAAATTGGCAGGTCTGTCTTATACTTTCCATAGTTTTTATATGTCTAACAAAATCATTTTCTGGAAGCGAAAATATCTGCAGTGGGAATTACCCTATTTTTCTGAGTATGTTTAAAAACTGCTTAGTGCACATAGTTGCGGATCCAATTCACAATTTTGAGTGCAGTAAATATTTATTGCTTCGACAATTTTCTTCTCAAAGAACCCCAATTACTGTTGAATCATTTTTTTACAATTCTACATACAAGGAAACAAGGATACACCCATATAGCAACAAAAAGTATTTATCATGTTATGTAAAATTTTATACATTTAATCTAAACAAAAGTGCTAACTCATCGTCTTTGAGAAAACCATTCCTAAAGAAACTCAAAATGGATTCCTTAAGAGATTATATAAATCCCGATTTCACATTTATATCACTGCCCACAATATCCAAATCGCAATTTTCATTTCCAAAACCAATAATATACTACATGCCAAGATTTTACAACTTTATTTATTTTGAAACTAAAACAAAGTTTTTTATCATCATTAAGAATTGTGAAGTTATGGCAATGTGTCTGCCATGTTCTAGTGAAGGCAATTTTAACTCAAAAGCTTTAAGCTCAATAAAAGAGTTAGATACGTCTTGGAGAATTTCAAATAAAGATAACAAAGGATTTACTATATTAACAGCAAATCAAGTAACATTGAGTAAAATATTTTCTGGCGATTGCGGAATAAATCACAAAACAATAAAGAAAGGTTCAGAAAGTTATTGTACTTATGAATTGATATCTCATTTATATAACGTTACTTGGCTTCAGTTCAAAAAAGCAAGGTATCACAATATTATTACACTATCTTTCATTGCTTACATTCCCCAAAGTGAATATCGTGCATATCGTTGGCTGTACACCAGAAGAAAAGTTTCTAGAGTGTACGTTGGTAATAAGAGACGTGCATTTCAAATAGTGAACGTTTTCCCTCGGTCAAGCCAATTTAATCTCCGTTATTTATGGAAACCATTCGACACGCCAACATGGATTTTATGTTTTAAAAGTATATTACTCATTTCGGTTCTCTCTTATTATTTTCATAAATATTCGCCACATAAATGTAAACCTAGGTTCTTTTCCACCGAGATATCATGTACTTTAGGACTATTGCTAAATCAAAATCAGAATTTAAATAAGCATTGCAAATCATCAAAATGTATTTTATTTGCATGGATAACTGTAACAATTGTAATTTCGACTGGATATAGAGGAATGATGTTCTTAAATATGTGCAAAGAGGAAACCCCGAGTGTGCCTTCAAATGTAATGGAACTTATTGGAAGGAAAATTCCTACAATTAGCAATCGTATACAAATATATTCTGCATTACAATGCAATAAAACTACCTACGATTGCCGAAATGTAACTTCATACGTGATTTCTGATTTACAAGATTTATTGTTTAGATATTTTGCAGTTGATAAAACTAAAAACCAAAGTTTGGTAATAGAGTACATCAATTTTGCTACGACATTCGTTTTACTATCAAATACGTCATCCTATTTAGAAATTTTTTACCTAATTAACAAGAAGAAAAATGTTTCAACTGTGAATAAGGGTAGTATTAAAGTCAGGAAACAATTTGCCCTTTTTGATACGGAAAATAAATTGTCTTATTTCGTTAATTATATGAAAACCTACCATCAAGAAATGATTGTTACTCGGAGTAATGTCGATGAGAAAGAATTAATATTGCAAATGAATTGGCTTATACACCAGAATTATTTTGCTACGTATGTCATTTCACTCATTTCCAATGTTCAAGAATCTGGAATTTATAATCTATGGTTGAAAGTGCACTCAGCTTATGAAGATAGTTTTAATAGAGCATATGGCAATTCTTTGTGTGTAGGAAATAATTACACTAGCAATGAAATATTTTGCTTAGAAAAAGATAAAGGGAAACGTAATAGACCATTATCAATACACATTTTAAGAAGCTTATTTGAAATTATTTTTCTTTTTGTTTCTCTTTCTTTTATTTCTCTTCTGTGCGAATACATTCATTCTGTGAAGAAAAGAAAGTGTTCGAAATGTGTGAATACAAATTGCCCTTCTAATGTGATAAGGGTTATGGAAAGGTTGTAGAAAAGTTGACTAAAGCGAGTATTCAGAGACAAACTAAATATTCGTAATACTTGCGCATATCGATTTTATATACCGTTTTGAAAAAGTCAAGGTAAATCTACTATTTGTACGCATATGCATGGATTTCAATTACACAATACTACATCCTTATATTTGTGTAGTTTTCTTACTGAGATTTTAAGATGTATTGTTTTATTGCGTCAAATTGTAAAATAGATAAATTAAGCTTAGTATATGCATATACCATTCCAATTGTGTAAAGCTGAAATTAATTAACTTTCTCTTAAGAGTTTGCAAAATAAAGATATATTGTCATGTTTTCAGAGTATTGTTGAACTCGGGGGAATAATTTGTTTACTGTTAAGATTTAAGTCAGAAAAACATTTTGAAGTTTATTTCACAGCATGGTAAACTGAGTATTAAATGCATGATAGTAAACGTATATTTTCAGGTTTATTTATGTAATAAATAAGTACACTCATCAAATTACATCATAGAGTAAATGGACATTTCTGCTATAAAGAGGAACAAAGCCTTAACCAAAAGTACTCTATTTTGTTTGCCCGCCCATCGTATGTATAAGGTGTGTGAAAACCATCCCACGATTTTTAAAACCCAATCGTAAATGTTCCAGGTCGATTCACTATCCAACCAAAATTGTCCCCGGTAAAGAAATCAGAGCGAAATAATAATATTGGATTGTTCATCTCTTATAGGTTCGTCTATGAAATTACATAACATTGTAACCGGGGATAAACAACTAGGTAATCATCCCTCCACCAGAAGTCACACCGTAGTACACACGTACAAAAATTGATTGTTAGAAACAAAAATAATAGTACTGATAAACTAGTGTTTGTATTATACTTTATAGGTAGAGCTCCTGTTTTTTGCTAGAATGAAGCATTAACTAACACTATCAATTTATCTGATAAAGTTTATTGGATAATCTAATGATTTGCTACACTGTAATAATTGTAAGGATAGGAAAAGTATCTTATCTCTATAAAAGAAAATACAATGCGTTCAGGCAAAAATTCAATATAATTCAAATTACAAGTTTTCCAGATAAAATTATAATTTTCTGTATTTTCTGTATTATGAATGTGATATATCTTAATATCGACCAAGCGTTTCAAGGATCCATTAGTTCTTCAACTGCTTCATTGGTGGAGACCATGAGAAGCTTGAATGTTCCTCTACTGATGCTGAATAAAAATACTAACACGGATTTGTCTGTAATCAGTTCGTCAAAGCCAATTTGAAATTGCATTTTCCGGCATGAAATTTGATACTTTCTGACATAGAGCATATTATTATGATCAGTTGAATGGTATCTATCCAAATTCTTCTTCATATCCACGATGAATTCTGACACTTTTTGCAGGGCCGTGAGCACAGTAATCCACCAAATGATAATCTGGGTCCGTGAAGTTAGGCGACGCCGACGCGAAGTTAGGCGACGGCCGACGCGAAGTTAGGCGACGGCCGACGCGAAGTTAGGCGACAGCCGACGCGAAGTTAGGCGATGGCCGACGCGAAGTTAGGCGAATATTTGCCCTGGAAGTTGGACGACGGGCGACGCGAAGTTAAGCGACAGCCGACGCGAAGTTAGGCGACGGCCGACGCGAAGTTAGGCGACAGCCGACGCGAAATTAGGAGACAGCCGACGCGAAGTTAGGCGACAGTCGCCAAACATAAATTGCAGTTTATGCTTGTGTTCAGCAATTGGCACCATCTTCGAATTTGAACGTCAATTCCACATTATATGCTCCTTTGAAGTAATTCTGCCTATCCGCCGTCCCAGGGTTGTCCGCCATACAGACTTCCTATACCCTTACGATAGTTTATAGTATTTTAAAATAGTCCAAAATACCGTATTTACCGTATTAATGCCCCCCGCTATTATTGTTTCAAGTTGATTTTTTTGCAGGTAAAGTTCGCATTGAAATCCCCATGGGGCCCTTATAACTACGAGGGCTTTTATTGTTTCAACGAATTTATTCAATAGTCAATAGTCATATATAGTATTGTATGCAGTCTTAGTTAACTATATCTATACATACAATTAATGAAATTAATTGTATATAATTATGTAATAAGTGAAATACAATTAGAAAAAAGTGACATACAAACTTGCAAAAATTGGATATTCGTATACTTTGCGTAGTACATACAAGGAAAGGTACTCAAAGTTGCTGGAGAATTAGCTACACATTTTAAACTCTTTACCAGGTTGGCCCTTGCTGTGGTAAACAAATCAAAATTCAGTCTATTCATTCTGGTTTCAAATTTTTGCTAATTTAAAACCAGTCCTTTTCCTGTAAGGTTCTCTCAAGCGAGAATTTTTAATTCCAACATTTTAATTTTTCTGTATAATTTGCTAGGGGATACATTGCGTGTATTTTCAGATTTCCATTTCTATTGTTTTGTACCCTGTGGAGCTAAAATCCCCAAATTTAGCTCCAGAACGAAAAAAACTGAAATTCTAAATTCAAAATTCTCGCTTGAGAGAACCTTATAGGAGAATCGCCATGGTTATACAAATCTTGGAAACGATTGACATTTACAAAATTCATTAAAACATTGTCCCATTACATAAAATGAACTCCTACTACTAATTTATGTACCATACTATTGCTTTGGCTAACTTACACCCAGCATTGTTGACCTTGAATAAAAAATATGTACAGAAAGTTCTCTTTGCCAAACGATCCGTTTTATTTGCCAAACGGTCCATATGCGTTTGCCAAATGGTCCGCCTGACCGAAATTTCTTTTTTGCCAAACGGTCCTTTGCCAAACGTGCGGATAACTTCGCGACAACTTCGCGTCGGCCGTCGCCTAACTTCGCGTCGGCTGTCGCCTAACTTCGCGTCGGCCGTCGTCTAACTTCGCGTCGGCCGTCGCCTAACTTCGCGTCGTCTTCGCCTAACTTCGCGGATGCCGTCGCCTAACTTCGCGTCGGCCGTCGCCTAACTTCGCGTCGGCTGTCGTCTAACTTCACGTCGGCGTCGCCTAACTTCACGGACCCTGATAATCTGGATAGGCGCAATGGGGAGAATAGCCAGAACGAATTTTGGAAAATTGACTTGTGTTAATACAAGTACATTAACAATTATTACAAACCGTATAGCCAAAGATTGAATTGGCTGTAATATAATGACAAGCATATTTTTAAGTATTTGCAGGTATATGTGTATGATGGTCGTGTATTTTATAATAACTTCTGCAGATCGAGTAATATCTTTGGATTTGTAGGTCGCAGATCCAAATCTAAGTCAAATTAAATGATATACTACAACATCGTTACATTTTATGGTATTCATTTATCATGGAATAATTCTTTAAAAGTCTGTTACCTTAATTCATTTGCTATGACATCAGTGAGATAGTTGAAAATCATTAGAAGTTGAGTTGCATTGAATCCAATGCAATAAGCATTACTCATTGCCACGAAACATAAAACGGCACAATAGATGATTAATATACGGTATTGGTATTTTTCTGGCAATTCAACGAAAACGTAGATTCGGAGACGGTGCATCATGAGGTAACCAAAAGTGGTAACACATGGGACGACCAATCTGCAGATATACATTCCTATGAAGACTTTATCAAGTGGTGACGTGGATACTTTTTCTTTTATGATGAAATAATTCCCTAAAATGTCAAAACATTCATTGCAATGGAATTCTAGTTAATTATACCAAACTTTCAATGTTACGAAACTCTTTGACTAAAAAATTATTTATGAAATTCAATATGTCGTATTTTATAAACACGCTACCAGCAATAGCTTTCATTTTTTAGTGTATAGTTAGTACATACAAGTTGAAACAAAATGATTTGGCCCTAATCAAAAAGAGATTTGAATTCTTTTTTTGTAAAAGCCCACTTTTGCAAAATTGCAAACGATCCTCACTTAAAAACAACACTTCAGTTTCGGAAGATGGCTTCCAAACAAATTATTAATTCAACATCAATTATATGTGGTTTAATGATTGTAAAAGAGAATTCATTCAATGACTTAAAGGCTCTTGTTATTATTACTAATGAATAGGTATATCTTATTTGATTTTCATAGTAAAAAGTCTAATCAAATCGAGTTACTGCTGCATAAACAGAAAGAATAACTGCAACACTACAGTACAAGATTAAGCCACACCACTTTCATTTCACCACTTACATAGAGTTTGGGCTTCTAAATATATTCTGCATTGAATTTATTAAAATTATAATATAATACACTATAATGCACGAAGATATATGTAATATGTATGCGTGTTACAGGTTTTAGATATTTTTGTCAAATCCAGAATTTTGAAAATGCATATAGGAACTTTTTTGTGACTATGTGTCACCAATGTTTTGAATTTCAGTTCGACGTAGAATTACTAATGACATCAAAATATTAGAACTTTATGTGCAAGAAATTGTTGGACATTAGATTCAAGACTGATTTGTATCAGAATATGTGCAACTTTAGATTTTAATTCAATAATAATAATTTGCCTGCTGGTGATATTTATATTTGAGGTTTTCTGTAATTCTGGGTCGAGTCGCACCCACACCATAAGTGAAAAATAATCTTAAATTATGTTTTAATAATAATAAAATACCTAAAAAAGTAATGGTCCAAAAACTGAATTAAATTTTACAAAGTTCTTAGACATTTTTCCTTAACTTTTGGTTTGACATAACATTTGTAACATGTACAATGCTATGATGAAAGGTGAACTGAACGTGTTAAATAATGCTATTGTATTTGTTTTATGGGTTGAATTGAAGCACAAACTCAATGTACGTACAGGGCAGTTCAATTACCTTCAAAGATACGAGTATTTAGGAGAACGTCATTAAAAATTGCAGCTAAGTCGGTGGAATAGTACAGAAGAAATGAATGTACCATGGCCCAACATAAACACCACATACCGGAAACTATAGAAATAACGTAAGATAGTGAATCCACCGGTTGAATTGAAAACCTGATAAATTGACTTATAAAAAACAATGCCAAGGTCCAGTCCATTGCAAGTGAGAAATAAACTTGCCCTAATTTCCATTTCGACTTAGTGCAAATAATGGCAAAGTTCTTTGTGTCCCAATAAAAAGGTAGTGCCCCCAGCAAATAACCGGTATTTGAATTGCTAGCAAAGTATTTCAAAACTGTATCTGACAATGAGTAAATCTGCTTTATCTTTTCTTTTTCATTCGTTTTCTTTCCGTCATTTGCAACGTGCAACACTTCCTGATTTACTAATAACGAGCACTTGCTTCTCGTTTTGCTTTCTTCACCATTCATGTCACCAGAGGCTGAGTTTGTTTGATTAAATTTTGCAATAACTACTTTGGTTCTCCGAGCGTAGGGGACTGGACTCAAAAAATGCTGTCCTATTGATCCAAAAAACTACAAAGAACAGTCAAAGTGCATAATGTAGTACCTGAGTAATTTTAAGAAGATATATTATGGAAATTCCGTGTATTACGTTTGAATATCAATTTTTGAATTCCACTATATTAAGCGGATATGAGTATTAAAATGCAAAGTGCGGCTAATTTTTCTGAGCAAATTTTTTTCTGCAAAAGTAAACTTGGATTATTTTAAATAGTGTATGCTGATCATGCACAAACAATCTTTAGTATTAAAAGAATTACCTTTAGTTGTTCTCTCAAAAATACTGGAATTGTAAAGAATTTATAATTGGCTTAGCTCTTAGGGTCTCTTCCAAGTTTCTAATACGAGGCATTTATATGAATGATCATCCAAAGTTGTCAGAAAATAACTATGAAACTGTTTTAGTAATCACATTGTTTTTATTTCAGTTTAACTTAAAATTTTGATCGACTTTCACTTCTAAAATAAGGTATGTTTCAAATTTTTTAGATGTGTGTTTAAATATTCCAATTTAATAATCACCGAAAATATTGGTGCAAAATGCTTCTAATAACGTAAACTAAAGTATGAGTAAACCAAACCATGAGATTGAACTAATCATTAAATTGACAAAAGGAAGAAAACATTTTTATAACTGCATGAGTACTACCTAGCAAAGGGAAACAATGCGGTTTCGTTCAGTACTAGATATTGACATTTATTTAACTTAACCTTGATTTTACTTTAAGTGTTTTTCTTAAGTATCACTCGATAGAAAAGTCATTCTGTAAATAGAATTCAATTATTTAAGCTCAAGTATTAAATTATTCAATTACAAAAACATTGACAAAATAAACATTATAAATCGAGTTAACAGCTTGAATATTGTAGCGGCTGTCAAACAAAGTGTCAGGAGGAACGCTCATTTACATGGCATCCAAGTTTTACGTTCGGAGTTATGTACGTTCATAAAAATAATACTCTTTGATTGTCAAAATCTGGGCAATGAAGTTCAATTAAATGCGTCATCGCCAGCATCAGCTTTCATGGCAGTATTTTAATTAATGCTTCACAATTAGGTTTTAAGAAAATATTAAGTTGATTTTGCCTAGCTGTGAATTTCTTTATTCAACTTGAGTAATTTTTAAAACAAACATCCACTGTACACATCTCCAATACTTGCTCCGAAGTATAGTATACAACTTTCAGAGTAAATACTTTTAACATATATTAGTAGCAGAGTTATTGATTGATTGCTTGACCGTCAAACATACAATGTATTTTCCCTTCATAAGTTCCATAAGCGCAGTCTATAAATCAAAGAAAACTAATTCAAATGTCATGTCATTGAATATATCGTTCTTGTATTCATGATGGTGACAGGATCAACGGTTACTCCTATAGTAGTATTATAAGAAACACTTCATACAATTTGCAGTTAACATTTTGAGTGACCAGCTTGTGCGGTTATAACTATTGAATTATAAGGTAGAACTATTATTTAAGTAAATTTTCTTTTATTTTTGGAATCAGGGCATTTGCTACAGAATGTAGCTGGAGGGACTTA
Organism: Yoshiicerus persimilis; assembly: GCA_020352615.2. Taxonomy (NCBI): domain Eukaryota; kingdom Metazoa; phylum Arthropoda; class Collembola; order Entomobryomorpha; family Tomoceridae; genus Yoshiicerus; species Yoshiicerus persimilis. Next base: position 76,560,436 of record CM036940.2, read on the forward strand.
TACTTATATGTGAGTAGTGTCAGTGCTTGGTGGATTGAGGGCATTCTCCGAATTCACGGCACACTACACTGCACATGAGGTTATTGGAAAGAATAAGGGAATTGCTGTGTCTATTTGCATATAATATTGTATTTAAATCTGCAATATCTCACTCATGAATTACTGTTTTCTATAGAATATTATAATGCTTATGCCAATGCTTACTCGGCCTTAAGTCAAGCTTAGCTACTGTAGTTTTCAAATTGTTCAAATTCTAAATAAATAAATAATTGTTGAGGCGGTATATAACTTATGGGCACCCAGCCCAAATTTCTGCAAGAAGAGGAGCAATTTGTGAGTTCTGCAATGCAGATTAAATGCAAACTTAAGAGAGCAAAGTAACAATAACAGGTATTATTCAAATGGATAAAAAATTCCTAATGGATTAAAGTCAAAACGATGTCCATTTAATGGTCTTACTAATAATTAAACTAAATATTCATAAATACAGTATATAATGCACAAATATAATTACTAAAATAAATGGCATAATCATTATACCTATAATATATAACATATAATAATTAAAACGCATCGGACGACGACATTGCATTCCACATAATCTAAGGCAGGTTGCAAATTGATGACCGTGAAAACTTTGTGTTTTATCATCTATTGTTAAGTATGATGAGCTTTTTAATCATTTTATGAGGCAAATACGCAAAAGTATTTAATTATCAGTCAATGCCCATGCATGCAATCCTTTTATCTACTATTTTACCAATGTATTCCACATTTACATAACTGACGCAACCAACTAAAAATTGAAATCGTTCAGTCACAACGTATGCAGGCTGAGACAACATTGCTGAACAGATATTTCTTTAGAATATTTTCTGAAGAATAAATTTCGTAAATAATTTTTCTGACATAAATAGTGATAACATTTATATAGTTACTTTTCACAGTGGGGTGTTATTGAAGTTTTTAAACTACAATTTACCAATACAAGAATTTGTAGCAATGGCAGGAAACGTTCCTAGATATGTTAACGATATGTTGGACAGAAAATCAAGAGCAGTGCATCCAGGTCCTGATTATTACAAAGAGGGTCAGAAGGTTGCCAATGAAGTATTTAACATTCTCCAGGAATACCGAAATGACGTCGATCGTGTGAAAATTGCTGGAAGTATTGGCAAACGAACAGCTGTTAGCAACGGTCCTGATTTCGATGTCGTCATATTTCTTAATAATAATGAAGTACCATTCACCTCGGTTTTGGAACAAATAAAAGCAGTTCTAGCACAGGAGAGCCACAGGTTGCCAAACTATAACTTTAACTACAAAACAAACATGTACATTTGTTTTACTGTGAACAACGTCAAATTCGACTTATCCCCAGCCACAAACTATTGTCGACGTTTTCCAAGTCAATACGAAGGAACTCGAAATGCAATCGACAAACTACCCAAAGCTTATCAATCAAAAATGGGGTATTTGTTTAGTCCTGGTTTTGCTGAATCCGCTGTTGAATTTTTAAAACTACAAAGCCCATTTGTCCATTCAGTTATAAGATTGACTAAATTTTGGAACACCAAGTTAGAGTTACCAGAGAATGTGCGAATTAGGGGAAGATCTTCAGTAATTGAATTGATTACCATTAAGTCTTGCGAGGAAGTTCAACGTAATGATTTATACCTGGCGTTCAAGCAATTTCTGACAAACATAACCAATTTCCGGAGTTTGCGAATTTATTATTACTATTACGAAAGGTTTTACGAAATACATCAAATTCCTCAAGAAATACTGCAAAGCAATGGTCCGGTCATTATGGATCCTGTCAACTATTTAAACAATATGGCTCATGAAGACGGTTTTCCACAAGAGGCGGTAGAAATTTTCGTCAATGCAGCAGAATCAACCTTAGCTGCGTTAGAAAAATTTAGAACGGATTCAATAAATAAGGATGAATGGTTTAAAAAAATATTTGACCCTCCGTCTACTCCAATCGCAAAACCAAACAATCTTTGTTTAATCGCTTAAAACGCCAGATTTACTTAACATTCTAATTTCAAAGTGAACATATAATGTTAGAATATATCCTTGAAATAATAAATAATATTCTATTTTTGATTTAAATCAAAACGAACGTAAAACGTAACGCAAAAACGTAAAAAATAAATGTAATACCATTCATAAGATAACGCCTCAATATTGATAAATGGGAGATAAAGTACACTGAAATCATTCATTCTTTTTCCATATCACAATGCTGAATGCACTGAATGGCTGAACAAGACTCGAGCTCGGAGGCTGAATACACTTAAGTCTTTGTACTCATCAATACTACTATGTACTAAATAAAACTGAATCCCACATTGAAACTGAAACTATAGTTCCGTGCAAAATAATACACCCAAACTCCAAATAAATGCATTTCACAACAAAAATATTTGGTTTATTATTTGTTACAGTAATATCGATAATACCTTGACTGTGTTAATTCAAATTTTACGATATTTTATGAGCAATTTTTTGTTTTCGGTTAAAGTAATAAATATATTTCCTTTTGGGATTGGTTTCACAACATGGTACCAACTTCTTTATTTCATTACAAAACTAATTCTTTTTATTGATGATATGTGAAGATTCAATTGATTCGTGCAGTTTTCCCTGTATAGCTTAAGAATTAGGGCGGCAAGATTGTCGGCAAGAACACCCGAATGGAAGCATTCAACACAACCGACAATTTAGCCAACAGCCGCTCATGCACAACCGACAAACCTAATAACAACCTATAAAAATTATTCCTTTTTGTTTTTATTATCATATAAAGACGAGTACTTTAAGATGGAGTAGAGTACATTACAATAAAATAAAATACGGCAGTATAAAATTGAGTGTTATGCATAAAATAAAGCAATTTACAATTAGAAAGACTATTTCAGAAATAAAACTCAATTTTATACTACCGTATTTTATTTTATTGTAATGTACTCAACTCCATCTTAAAGTACTCGTCTTTATATGATAATAAAAACAAAAAGGAATAATTTTTATAGGTTGTTATTAGGTTTGTCGGTTGTGCATGAGCGGCTGTTGGCTAAATTGTCGGTTGTGTTGCGTGCTTCCGTTCGGGTGTTTTTGCCGACAATCTTGCCGCCCTAATTCTTAAGCTATACAGGGAGAACTGCACGAATCAATTGAATCTTCACATATAAACAATAAGTAAAACACTTAAAAAATTAAGAACGTCGGTGTAAGAAAACAATTATGTATCTAGAAAATGTTAACTATTCAACATCAGTAATTAGAATTCACTTTTCATATTCAATTCAATCATCATTAAGGTGTTTTCGAATTTCAATTAGGATATTTCGAGGGATTTACAGGAAGTACTATGGTAAGCCTCCGCAAACGGGAGTTCATTTACTAGGGGAGCTACCAACTCACTATGCCATTCTCACTATATTGAAATATAGATATTCGAAGGATGTAAACGTGTTGGGGAAATCTGTTCAAAGTTGGTTTGGTCGGTATAACTGAACACTAAATATATCTATGACTTTATTAGGAAACACATTACATGGAAAATTTACATTATTAAAAAGTATACAACAGTATTAAAGTATTTGTAAGAAAAGCGTACAAATGCTTACGATAAACGGAGAATATTTGTTAGTAAAGTAATAGTAATGGTGTGTTCTTAATAACTTTTATTATGGACATTTGGAAGGCTTTAACTTTGCTTCCAAATTTAAATTTAACGCTCATAGATGCTAATGTGAAAAGGATCTGGTCCAACAGTGGCTCCAAAATTTTCCTTTAAGCTTAAAATTTCAGAATCATTTTGTTTTTTCACTGTATACTTTTGCAGAAATCCAGTGACAAATGTGAATGCTACAGCTGGGGCAATGTTTTCAGCTGGACATACTCGTGCGCCTGTTTTTATACAAAATCATCTTAGTTGAATGGAAAATTTCAATGGTTGCTTCACAAAATATTGTATACCAAAATTGTATACATAGTGCAGGTTAAATCTAAGGTTCCCGAAATGGAATACAAAATGAATTGCAGTATCAAGTTGTTTGTTTCGACGGATAATTTCCCTGCGACGAGCTAGGAACTTAAAGCTACAGTCCAAGCATATCTGTGTTATCATTTTTCACCAACTTTTACTGAAAACTTGGATAATAGTGGGTTAGTGGGGAATGTAGTATTGTATACAATGGAAAGGCAAAACTGTAATATCAAAATTTAGATCGGGGCATCACAAAAGGATATGATTATCACTAAAGGCATTTTCAACTGTAAGTCTAGAGACACTGAGACTCCAGAAGTTCTGGAGTAATTCGTTGTTTTACTAAACAGTTCTTTAACCACAACTTACCTTTTCCGAAAAATAACATGCGGTCCACTTTTGCTGAAATGATGCGACCGTTGCAATCTAAAAACCTTTCTGGAGAAAAGACACTAGCGTCTTTCCAATAGACGTCATCAAATCGTAATGCAAACATGGCACATGCGACAAGAGTTCCCTAAACAGAAAGAAATACCCAAGTTATCCTTTACATTGGAATAAAGCGTGATCATTTTAATTTACATAAAGGTTATAGTACATCAATTTATATTAAAATAATTCTAACTTACTCTTTTCAAAAATTGGCCACGAATTTCAACATCCCTCGTAGTCATTCTTGGAATTATGGGAACGATGGTTGACAGTCTATGAGCTTCATAAATAGCTGCCAAGGTATACTGCATTCTGCAAGTAAAATTCCGTCTCACTTTGAATTAACATAAAACTGATCCGCTACTTTGAATATAAGTGCAGCACGTTAAATATTTTGGTAAGAAACCCAATACCGAATAAGTGTTAAATATAAATTCTATGGTCTAACTTTGGTTTGCATTCGTAGTAACGGGGAACAGCACTCGTTCCCAATACGGAGTCAATTTCTTGATGAACTTTATTTTGCACATCCGGGTAGAGACACATATACATCAGAAAACTTTCCAAAAAATTACTAGTTGTGTCCATTCCTGCTAAAATGAAATCTTGAAAGAGAACCCCGAGCTGATGTTTATTATACACAGCTTCTAAGTTGTCTATATCTTTGTGATTCTCAATTTCCTGGAGAAAATAATCCACAACACTCTCAGGGTTTTCCTTGTATATTCCAAGAGCTTCTCTTTCCGAAATAAATTTCTTCATGATTTTTCCAATAAAAGGTTAGGAATGAAAAAATTGCTTTTAGCATTCTAGGATAACGTATAAGGTGAACTAAATGCAAACTATATATAAATATTTACTTACTTTTATTAGCCTGAGGAAATTATCCCTAACCTTCGCCATCCGCGAGTAACCAAATAATTCTCGAATTCCTCTTATGTTTCCCGAAAGAACGATAAATAATAGTTTAAAGATGTGATAATTTGTGAGTTTCACTACAGCGTTATGCAATTGAATGAAATCCGGGTCTTCATGCGAAAACTTTCTTCCTTCAAAGATTACTAAAATAATGTTGATCACAGCCGCTGAAAACAAACCTTTTACTTGAATTTTATTTTCTGATTCTTTTCTGACTCTGTCGATATGGTCCAATAACTCTGGTAGTTGATCACTTAATATTGAAGTCATCACATGTCGTTTTCCAAATCCCAATTGACTTAATTTCTTCATTGTGAACTGTTTCATTTCTTTCCAGTGTCCTCTCTGGTTGTTCATTATAATTCCTAAATTATAAGAAAACAGAATTATGCATCACATAAGTTACCACACAAAATCAATGGATATAATTGGAAAAAACTTCGGATATTCTAGTACTAGTATATATAATGAATTTGAAAAGTATATCTCGTCCTATTTTAACTGACTGAATCATAACTTTGAGATTAGTAACCCAAGTCCCAACCAAACATTAGCGTTAGCGTCAGTATTTTGTTGGACTTAGCTGAATTATTGTTTTTGAAAGTCTGCTTTAATTTTTGCATTTAGGGTTTCTGAATGAACGCATTTGTTAAGTATATGTTTGTAGGAATGTATAATGTATTTGTTTGCAATGTTTGAGTTATGTAGCCCAAAAATGCAAACAAACTAGTCAAAAAATGCTTACTGTAAATTGTCCATTTAGAGTTGAACAGCTTGAAAAAAATTTTATATGTAAAGTATTGGATTATTAGATTGCATACATAAATTACTATCCTAAAACCATTGATGTTCAACGAAAGTAACACGCTTTTTCCTTTCGTTCCTTATATAGGTAATCATTGAATTCTTAATAATTGTATTGCTGGAAGATAAAAATGCTTTACTTCATCCAGTTGACTATATTAAATTAATGATTAATCATCTAGTAATTTCTAACGCCTCACTAAGCTTTAATTTAAATGAATTTCATCTGAAACTAATTTTTAAGCTAAAGTATGCAAAAAAATCATTCAAATTTAATATTACCTCCAGGTTTACCTCCTGCATACAATTCTAGGATTTTTCTTGCCGTTCTGTCATTAAATGCATCGTTCTTGTGCAATTCATAGATAGTTTCAGGATCAACGGCTGCTAAACCTGGACTCAAAGGGTGTAATTTTAGAGAGCTCCTCAAGTAAATTCTTGTCGAGTTAATCGGTAAAAACGTATTTTAGAAGTTAATAAGAATTGCGAGTTCACCTATTGTTTTTCCAAATATTTTTAGAAGGTAAGGTTCTTGGACATAAGAAGAACTTGAAGACAAATATTTGTTGTACAATTTTTGAAATCTAGATTCCTTTTGCCCCGCGATTATTTTTGGTCTCTCGAACAGCATGTATGTAACTTTAAGTACGTCGGTAAATCCATAAGTTTTCCACCTTCTCCCATGTTTACCTAATAAGCAACAAAACATGCCAAAAGAGCATTTATAATTCGTTATAGCTTAGTCAAATAATAGAAAATTATTAGTAACTAATAATACATTGTCACATTCTACAGAAAAATAAGTATCAATAATTCTTCTACAATTACTAGAAACTACAAAATGATATTTTATTACATATTTGTGTTAGTTAAATATATTCTGTGAACTATAATTTCGGTTTACAATATATGAAATTATAATACTACTAAGACTAAAAAGTCTTAGTGCAAATTTGAAGACCTTCCTGTATTTTACGACCGTTTCTTTTGTATTTCCAAAATATTGAAATAGTCGTCAGTAGTATCACAAGTTGCACAAGTGTCGTATTCGTTATTTGATCCATCCTTTGTAAAGTAGTTGTACTCTATTTGCGGGGTTGTAATATAACTAGTAATCTCACAAATTCGTTTCAATAAAATGCTCTATCCTGTGGTGTTGATTGATGATGAAGTTGTGATAAGATAAAATGTATGTGCACCGTCGCACATTGCAATTACGAAGACTATCAACGCAATTTGTCTTGTGTTTTGCAATTAATATATTTACAAACAGTAAACAAACGCCTTGACAGTGACATCACTTGATAATTCTCATATTGCATCAAAACTACGTTAACTGAGTTATAATGGTAATATAAATAAACACATTTAATAAAAACCAACTATAGTACTTCAAGCAAATAACAAATCACAAAAAATAAGCGACGCAATACGACTTTAGTTAAGTCGGGTGTCATTGTGCTACATAACTTTTCCATAATAATAAATAATAACATCATGTGATTATATATTTAATTCGCGCTTTGACTGATAACAAGAATTTCTTTACAAGCCTTCTTTATGTGTGTAAGCATATAATCACTTCTGTAGTTTTGGTATTGCAACTCTGACAGGGAATAATATATTCGAATTAGTTCCAAAATGTCCAATTAAGTTAATGAAAATCTACATGTAGCTGCGGCCCATGGCCCATGCGGCAAATTTCACTTAAGGTGTCAATCAGTCCCCCATTTTGAAACCGAAAAACGAAGCGGTTAAATCACAAATTTCGAATTATGTTTATGATATACGAACCATTCCTGTGTACAAGATCCCGTACGGCATTGAAGGCATCCGACAAGTGTGTTGTGTGTTATGCAGAAATGAAAACGCAACAATAATCATAGTCGAATAATTATTGGAGAGGTGTCGGAATAGTGAGCTACCGAGTGTGGGTGGGCCTTTCCGATAATTGAGATTATAGTAATGAGAGCCCACTGGGTTAAATATTCTACTACGTCTACCTCTCTGAATATTTAAACCAGTGGGCGCAATGCATTATACGTTTTATTATTACATGAAATGATAAATTCTGTAAAGCTCGCGACGCTACTCCTTGTCAACTAGATTGACACGTTTACACAGCTAATTAAATCTCAAGCCACATATTGCTCTTGACGAGCAATTATCGGAACCGAAGAAGAATTGACTTATCCTGCAATATTAGACAAAGTTAGGTTCATTAGTTATTAATAATGGCTAATAATGAGCCAAATGAGCCTGCCTAACTTTGTCATTATAATAATGCTGTTTACCTGCTTTAATAGATAATGACTCTTCTTTATTAAAACAGGTAAACAGGCTATGTTTGTATGGTAGGGTAGGTCTGACTTGTCGGATGTCTTACTGTATGAGTTTGGCTGTCGTTATTTTTCAACAACGCGGATAGATGTTAGTTAGCTTGTTAGTTAGTAAAAAGCGGATAACTCCAACATTAAAGAAGTAAATGCAAATGTGAAAATGTAGAAAGAATCTTTATTACATTAGCAAAATTCCCAACTGTTGAATTTTTGATTCATCGCCTGTGCTTTGAGAAAAAAGTAGTTTAAAAAAGCCAACAGTATGAATCGAAGTAGATTGGTTCGATTCATACTGTTGGCTTTTTTTAACTACTTTTTTCTCAAAGCACAGGCGATGAATCAAAAATTCAACAGTTGAGAATTTTGCTAATGTAATGGAGGTTCTTTCTACATTTTCACATTTGCATTTACTTCTTTAATGTTGGAGTTATCCGCTTTTAAGAAAGTGAACTTTTTCCATGTTAACTTGCTTTGCAGTTTCCAAAATGGTGGTCACCTCTAAACCTTAAGTTAACAAGTCCACATCGAGCTGAACCACGTATTGGAGAGAGTAATTTAGTTTAAATATCATTGCCAAAAAGGTTAAGGTATACGCAAATTGACACTTGCGAATTGAGAATGCAAAGTAAAATCCCGTCTACCAACTGGCTAATTTTATTCTTTTACGCTGATGTGAATTACGCTTACATTTGTCGGTTTACGCTTACATTTTAAAATATGAAACACAATTCGATTCAGAGAAATACTATCCGATGCCAATCCTATACAATATTTTGACTTACAGAAATTTAGTACTACATATATTTAAAATTATTTAACCCTTGAGTAATTGTTTCCACACAATCCAAAACAATTTTCTTCACTGATCTCTTAAATTAAAGCTTCAGTAAGAACAATTACAACTTGATTTAAGTCACCGCGAGCTCATTGGAAGTAAAGATACCTTTAGCAAAGTATTTTACTTTAACATAAATTAGATGACAAAAAATAACAAAATGAATTAATTCATCAGCTTTTAGTCAGTGCCAACAATATTGAAATGTTAAAAATCAGTTTAGCGCAATAGTTTCTACTAGTAATAAGGCCCGTCCTCCGGACGGGGTGCAGAGAGATAAAGTTTATGCTGCATTTTGTAAATTAAAGCATGCAAAATCTCATATATCTCAAAATATATCAAACGTGGGGTTTTGAGTACCATTGAAACTAAATTTTTGGTAATTTTTTTACACACTTTACACCAAGTGCCACCCATTTAACGTGCAGTTAATCACGTACCCCACTTTACCTACCCCAGTCTTTACCTATCCCTACTTTACCTACCCCAGTCTTTACCTATCCCGACTTTACCTACCCCAGTCTTTACCTATCCCGACTTTACCTACCCCAGTCTTTACCTATCCCAAGTTTACCCACCCCAGTCTTAAGCATTCCTGACTTTTCCTGCCCCAGCTTTTACCTATCCCGACGTTTCCTACCCCAGTTTTTACCTATCCCGACTTTTCATAGCAGGTAATTTACATCTGAGAAAATCAAAAGCTGTTACCGTACCCAACTAATCCTCAAAATGTCTCCCAAATAACCATTCACCAGTGTCACCCACTCTTGGCAATAAATGTTACTAACTGTTGGCTACAAATTCTATTCACTGTTGTCTATAAATATGATCCAACTTGTCACGTAAACTTATTGCCCAACTTGCCAAGTAAACTTGTGGTCCAACTTGTCACAAATTTATTGTCCAACTTGCTAAGTAAACTTATGGTCCAAATTGTCACGAAAACTAATTGTCCAACTTGTCATGTCAACTGATGGTCCAATTTGTCTCGACAATTATGGTCAAACTTGTCTTGTGAACATTTGGTTTAACTTGTCTTGTCAACCTTTGGTCCAGCTTGTCACGTAAACTTAATGTTAAACTCGCTATGTCAACTTATGGTCCAAATCGCGATATCAACTTATCGTCCAAATCGCGATATCAACTTATCGTCCAAATCGCCATATCAACTTATGGTCCAACTCGCCATGTCAACTTATGGTCCAACTCGCCATGCCAACTACTCGCCATGTCAACTTATGGTCCAACTCGCCATGTCAACTTATGGTCCAACTCGCCATGTCAACTTATGGTCCAACTCGCCATGTCAACTTATGGTCCAACTCGCCATGTCAACTTATGGTCCAACTCGCCATGTCAACTTATGGTCCAACTCGCCATGTCAACTTATGGTCCAACTCGCCATGTCAACTTATGGTCCAACTCGCCATGTCAACTTATGGTCCAACTCGCCATGTCAACTTATGGTCCAACTCGCCATGTCAACTTATGGTCCAACTCGCCATGTCAACTTATGGTCCAACTCGCCATGTCAACTTATGGTCCAACTCGCGATATCAACTTATGGTCCAAATCGCGATATCAACTTATGGTCCAAATCGCGATATCAACTTATGGTCCAAATCGCGATATCAACTTATGGTCCAAATCGCGATATCAACTTATGGTCCAAATCGCGATATCAACTTATGGTCCAAATCGCGATATCAACTTATGGTCCAAATCGCGATATCAACTTATGGTCCAAATCGCGATATCAACTTATGGTCCAAATCGCGATATCAACTTATGGTCCAAATCGCGATATCAACTTATGGTCCAAATCGCGATATCAACTTATGGTCCAAATCGCGATATCAACTTATGGTCCAAATCGCGATATCAACTTATGGTCCAAATCGCGATATCAACTTATGGTCCAAATCGCGATATCAACTTATGGTCCAAATCGCGATATCAACTTATGGTCCAAATCGCGATATCAACTTATGGTCCAAATCGCGATATCAACTTATGGTCCAAATCGCGATATCAACTTATGGTCCAAATCGCGATATCAACTTATGGTCCAAATCGCGATATCAACTTATGGTCCAAATCGCGATATCAACTTATGGTCCAAATCGCGATATCAACTTATGGTCCAAATCGCGATATCAACTTATGGTCCAAATCGCGATATCAACTTATGGTCCAAATCGCGATATCAACTTATGGTCCAAATCGCGATATCAACTTATGGTCCAAATCGCGATATCAACTTATGGTCCAAATCGCGATATCAACTTATGGTCCAAATCGCGATATCAACTTATGGTCCAAATCGCGATATCAACTTATGGTCCAAATCGCGATATCAACTTATGGTCCAAATCGCGATATCAACTTATGGTCCAAATCGCGATATCAACTTATGGTCCAAATCGCGATATCAACTTATGGTCCAAATCGCGATATCAACTTATGGTCCAAATCGCGATATCAACTTATGGTCCAAATCGCGATATCAACTTATGGTCCAAATCGCGATATCAACTTATGGTCCAAATCGCGATATCAACTTATGGTCCAAATCGCGATATCAACTTATGGTCCAAATCGCGATATCAACTTATGGTCCAAATCGCGATATCAACTTATGGTCCAAATCGCGATATCAACTTATGGTCCAAATCGCGATATCAACTTATGGTCCAAATCGCGATATCAACTTATGGTCCAAATCGCGATATCAACTTATGGTCCAAATCGCGATATCAACTTATGGTCCAAATCGCGATATCAACTTATGGTCCAAATCGCGATATCAACTTATGGTCCAAATCGCGATATCAACTTATGGTCCAAATCGCGATATCAACTTATGGTCCAAATCGCGATATCAACTTATGGTCCAAATCGCGATATCAACTTATGGTCCAAATCGCGATATCAACTTATGGTCCAAATCGCGATATCAACTTATGGTCCAAATCGCGATATCAACTTATGGTCCAAATCGCGATATCAACTTATGGTCCAAATCGCGATATCAACTTATGGTCCAAATCGCGATATCAACTTATGGTCCAACTCGCCATGTCAACTTATGGTCCAACTCGCCATGTCAACTTATGGTCCAACTCGCCATGTCAACTTATGGTCCAACTCGCCATGTCAACTTATGGTCCAACTCGCCATGTCAACTTATGGTCCAACTCGCCATGTCAACTTATGGTCCAACTCGCCATGTCAACTTATGGTCCAACTCGCCATGTCAACTTATGGTCCAACTCGGAATGTCAACTTATGGTCCAACTCGCCATGTCAACTTATGGTCCAACTCGCCATGTCAACTTATGGTCCAACTCGCCATGTCAACTTATGGTCCAACTCGCCATGTCAACTTATGGTCCAACTCGCCATGTCAACTTATGGTCCAACTCGCCATGTCAACTTATGGTCCAACTCGCCATGTCAACTTATGGTCCAACTCGCCATGTCAACTTATGGTCCAACTCGCCATGTCAACTTATGGTCCAACTCGCCATGTCAACTTATGGTCCAACTCGCCATGTCAACTTATGGTCCAACTCGCCATGTCAACTTATGGTCCAACTCGCCATGTCAACTTATGGTCCAACTCGCCATGTCAACTTATGGTCCAACTCGCCATGTCAACTTATGGTCCAACTCGCCATGTCAACTTATGGTCCAACTCGCCATGTCAACTTATGGTCCAACTCGCCATGTCAACTTATGGTCCAACTCGCCATGTCAACTTATGGTCCAACTCGCCATGTCAACTTATGGTCCAACTCGCCATGTCAACTTATGGTCCAACTTGTCAGGTGGATTTATGGTTTAACTCGCCATGTCAATATATGGTCCAACTTGTTATGTCAACCTACGGTCCAATTTGCCATGTCAATATATGGTCCAATTTGCCATGTCAATATGTGGTCCAATTTGCCATGTCAATATATGGTCCAACTTGTCAGGTGGATTTATGGTTCAACTCGCCATGCCAATGTATGGTCCAACTTGTTATGTCAACCTACGATCCAACTTGTGAGGTCGACTTATGGTCCAACTCGCTATGTCAACTTATGGTCCAAGTCGTCATGTCAATTTGCGGTCCTACTCGTCATGCCAACTTATGGTCGAACTTGCCATGTCAAATTTGGGTCCAACTTGCCATGTCAACGTAGACCGCAGTTTGACACGTCAAGGTAGGGATCAACTTGCCATGTACACTTAAGGGCCAACTCGTCTTGAGAGCCTGCGATCCACCTTGTCTTGAGTTCGTACGGTCCACTTTGTCTTAAATACAACGGTCCACCTTGTTATAAATACCTACGGTCCACCTTGTCATTAGTGCCTGCGGTCCTACTTGACATTGTCAACATATTGTATGAATGACCGTGATTATAATATAATTATTGTCTTCTTTCAAACCTTCAACTAAAGGCAAAGGATTATTACATTTGAAAGTACACTACGACGCCCTCTCTCCACACTGTAAGGAATGAAGGCGTCCTACTCTTTTACATGGGTGCATCAGTTTTTTATTTTTTTTAAATAGTTACTGTGCAATTTTTCAAAATGTAACCCCCCAGTTAACGACATTAGCACTATACTAATCTACAAAAAAAATTTGAAAGTCGTAGCTCTTATGGTTTAGGAGGAGATAGTGCCCAAACCAATCGTGGTTCCACAATCTTTATAAGATGTCCTTGTCGATTGAACGGGTATAAGAAGAGTATTTAGTTCATATTTGTATAACGTACACAGTATTCACTGGTAATCTCAATAGTACACATAGAAATCCATGGGTTGTATTTTAGTTATTAATATGCACACCCCGCAACGGATATTCTCTATTGAGTGGATTTGGAATTCAGACGAAATTACACTTCTCATACTATTTTTAGTATTTAGGTACTGTTCTTCAGGCTGAACCCATTCTTTTAAAACATTACTCTTAGGTCTGTAATCCAACTTCCCTTCCATGTATTACTTGGTGAGTAGATGAAGCCGACTCAACTTACAATATAATGTGAAAGGTCAAATGTGATGCATTTAACACTAAAAAGGCGTTTTGCAAGCCCGTGTTTGGTCATGTAAGGTTAACTTTGTTCATTGATTATTTAGTGGAATTTCTATTTCTTCATGTATTAGACATTGACATTTAAAATGAAGGTTAGCGACAACCCGTCATATAACTTGGATGCACAGCAAGACAAATATCACAACCTGGGACACAAATTATTGAAAAATGTGTAAAGATGAAGCTTCAGAAATTCTTCGCTATTACTTTAGATTGTGTTCGAAGATGCATTTTGGACTACTGGATTGGAACGAAAAGAAAAGTATTATCGTCGAAACAAATAGCAGGATTCGAATTATTTCGTGGAAATGTGGACACTTGTGGCAGCTGGTGAATATTCTATTCATAATCATGATGCTGTATCTCCAAGTCGTCTCCAAAGAAAAACCGCTCACAGATCTTCAAGTCTTTTTCACCGTATTCTTTTTTCTGTTCCAAGGAGTAGTTTGCGTTTGCAACACCGCTATCACGATCATCACTGTTGACGATTTTATTCATATGTTTAATCGAATGCTATGCTTTTCCAGAATTCTGCAGCGTAAGTCATTTTCATTCAACTTACATCAATCAATTTGAGATTTTTAATAAAATGGAAAACCCGTGTGGAAGAAACAGTTTGTGAAATTTGCTAATTGTTATTTTATTATTACTGTTACTGCATGTTAATTAAATATCTATTTGAAACTAAAATCGTTCTTTAATTTTAAATTGACCTAAAATAATTTTTAGAGTTGAGAAAGAATCAAAAGAATCAATTTCCATGGTTTGAATTGACGATGAAGATGACATTTCCGTGTTTTCTTGGATCTTGGCTATTTGTCCTGGGAGTAATGATGGGCAAGGATTTTCATCCGTATGCAGTCGCACTCAAGATGCCTTTCTTCCAGAATGTTAACCCGTTTTTCCTGAAATTATTGTTCCTACTAAATTTTTTTTGCCTGTTTCAAATAACCTTGTTCTCTTGTGTATTACTAATGTTATTTGTCATCATATATGTGAGTACAAGTCTCAGGTGGATTGCTTATCTTTCGAATGTTCAAATCGGCGACGGTAAGGTAAAACAGCTCCGAGAGGTTAGGAGGGATTTAATTCAATCCCTAAAATACTACAGGGCTCTAATACTTCTGCATAACAGTTGCAAACCAATTGTCGACTACATTTTCCCATTTTGCCTTCTGCTCCTTATTTTCGGCCACTTGATTTGCAACTACGCCTCTTTTAAAATGTACCATATTTTTGAAATGCCATTTTATTTGTCCATGCCATCCTCCTCTGCTTTTTGCTTCGTTGTAGAAATGGTAGTATTTCCCTTTTCCACTGCTTTGTATGTAGATTCAAAAGGAATGAAAACACAGTGGATGACAATCTCTGATAAGGTTCTGAGAAAAGAAATCACTTCTCTCAGAGCTGTCACATATCAAATAGGAATGTTCTTTTTCTTCAAGGAAGACACTTCTATCAATATCTTCGATTACATCATTTCAGGCACCATCTCTTTAATTCTTGATTCCCCGGAAATGTCCTGAAATTGAATGTGTCATTCAATGAAATTGAAAAAGTCCAGAAACTCCTAGAAGCATTTTAATTTCATTTTAAGTCGCTATAATAATCTAATGGAATAAAAATATTAGTAGCTGCACTGTCACCCACCCATTCTGCAGACGGCTGTAGCAATTTTTTTGTGATATATCTCAGGCATTGCAAGGGTTACATTTCTGTTAAAAATAGAGCATTAATAGCACTTAAATTTGTAAGTAATTTTTTAAATTACAAAGCATTACCTAATTAATTATCGGTAATCAATTACGTTATACCGCTTTCCGTGTAGTTTAAATGAAAAATTGAAAATGTTTCTTAGAATACTTTGATGCTTTACAATTTCTAAATTCCAATGAACATTTTACAACTAAATCATCGGAGTCATAGCACAAAATTGTCACGTTTCCTTCAGTTCACTTTACAAATATGACTGCTAAACAAAAAGTATTACTACCTATATATGCTCCAAACAACAAACTTCACAGAGAAAGGTGTTTCCTAAAAGGTGCGTAATACGTATTACAATGTACTCTGTATCGAATGTAATGTCCCCCCTGTACCGGACAAACCGGAAGAGGTACAGCAAAACGGAGGACACCATTCGAAAGCCAATGCAAAGTTACATTGAAATCTCTAGTTTGGTCAAAATCGGTTGAAGGTAAGTGGGGCAAATAATTCGGTGAAAGTACAAAAATGTGCCCGGTTTTCGGTGATTCGGAATTTTCCGGGCCGAAAAATAATATTTTTTGAAATAATATTTTCACAGCTGCAATCCATGCTATGTTAGTAATTTTTCCTGAATTTTTCATAATAATCAAACAAGGTTGAATTTTCCACTTTTCTGGAATTTTTTCAAGATTCCAGGAAATTCCAGAAAAGGTCGAACAAGGTTGAAAATTAAACCTTGTTCAATTATTATGAAAAATTCAGGAAAAATCACTAACATAGCATGGATTGCAGCTGTGAAAATATTATTTCAAAAAATATTATTTTTCGGGCGGGAAAATTCCGAATCACCGAAAACCGCGGGCACATTTTTGCACTTTTACTTTTCACCGAATTATTTGCCCCACCTACCTTCAACCGATCTTGACCAAACTAGAGATTTCAATGTAACTTTGCATTGGCTTTCGATTGGTGTCCTCATTTTTGCTGTACCACTTCCGGTTTGTCCGGTACAGGGGGGGGACATCACATTCGATACACGGTTGCATAGTTGAAATATTAAAACACAAGCAAAAAAACAATAACAATTTTTTAATGCTAAAATATATAATATAATGCAATATGAAATAAAATTTTTAACCATTCCGGTTCAACAAAATATTTATTAATGAATTTCATCATAGCCTTATATTTATTTATTCAGTTAACTCATTTTCCCTTTCGAGTCGAAGGGAAACAACAATTTTGCACATCCAATAGCTCTTACACATACAATGTAGAAAACAGCAGTGCATACTTAAAAAAGGATGCCTTCACGAGCCACAAAATCACCCATTGCATACACATAAGGGAGTCTCACTGGCCCCTACTTGTGCAATTTCCCACCAGGACTAGCTTTAAATTTACAATGCTATAATAAAATTCAAAATCTGAAATGTTGGCTATAAAATATTTATTTAACAAGCTTCAATAATTTTCAAAGTAGTTTGACTTGTAGATGCTTCGCCTTTTGCGACCAAGAAATTCACTTCCTGTAAATTATTGAACGACGCTTAGTTATCCTTAAAGTATTCAAATACGTGGCTTAAAGTAATGTGCAGTAAAGTTATAAAAATAATTACCTATTTTTCTCGGAGGTGGTTTCGACGCTCGTGTTCTGGGTTTATCGAGTGGATCAAGCTCTTCTGAATCTGCGATAACGGGACTGCCTTGTTCTGCACACCACAGAGTTATTACGTAATTGTCATATTATTTTGCAATGTTACATCTAAGCATGTATTGAATTGAACATCGTACTTTAATTACATAGATGTACTAATTTCTAAATTTTACACATACTACAACACAGTCGTGTAATATTTAATGGTATAAAAACAACCTATTAAAGACCAAAAAAATTAAACTTACCAGAGTCACTAAGTTGGTTGCGTTGGTTATTGTCTATTGGTTGGCAGTAGCATTTTTTATGTCGATCTGAAATGAAAGAAATACAAATAATACTGTAAACAAAATATTGTGTTTATTTCCCGGACCAATTGAGCTTAACTTTCTATTTCCATTCGAAAAATTCAACAGGGAAATCTCCATAAAACTTTTCTTGTAATGCCTATAAACCAATATTCTAACAGTAATGTTGTAAATAAAAGTAAATTGACAGAAATGAAGAAATTATAGAAAACAGCGAACATTATTTTAAACTACTTACTTTTTAAGTATTTCGGAACAAGTCGACTTTCGGTCCACACTAATACAAAAAAAACATTTTAAAATTACAAAATATGGCAAAAACAAGCAAGGCAATACAGGGTTGACTTTTAATTTAAAATTGTTACCATAATCCTCAGCACCTTCTGAGTAAGAAATTAACAACATTACGAAGAGAAATAACTCAAATTTAAAAATCATATTTCGCTGCTATTACTACAAGAAGAGTAAAGTAAAGACTCCTGCTGCTTTCTGTATTTCGTAATTGTTGTTTTAGCAGTGACATAACTGGTCAATATCAATAGCTTTTATAGACGTTCCTCAAGTGAAAGTAAAATCCCATTACATTATTTTTTGTTTACTCGTGGATCAGTTTTCACTTCTGTTTTCATTGTGTTTACGCTGTTAATTTGGTATACGAAAGTGTAACAGTACAATGAACAACAAAACAATGAAATCATTACATTTACCTAACATAGTAATAATATGACAGTAGTTCACTTCACACAATAAAAGTTATTAATAAACTAAGCTTCCCCTAAGCAAGCAAATGAATACTTTCTTGAGCACATAAAGTAATGAGCCCGAAGCATAAAGATTTAGGCAATTTACAAACTAATTAGGCATTAATTACGAAAAATGGAAACATGGTCTTAATGAATTGTATTCAAAAAATAGAGAATCTTTAGTCTTTAGTCAAGAACTTTAGTCGAATTTAAATGAAACCAATTATGGTACCGTAGGCGCATTTGAATTTGAGAGCAGCGCTTGATCCATTTAGTTGACTGACAACAGATGGCTAATTCGTCAAAATTATTTTTGTAATTTCATGTAAAACCTTTTCTTTGAAAACTTCTGCAATAAATTCAATGGCGACGATTACATATTTTTTCATATTTAAAAAAATGTAAAGTAAATATGGTTTTGAGTTTGCCATCCAAATGCAAATAACATCTCAGGTTTGTCACAATAAGCCACAATAAGTATCTGCGGGGGTATACTAATCACAGTCTTTCAACAATAAATGAATTTAATGAATAAAATGCCACTTACCTATAACAAGACTTTATGGTCGCTTGTGTTTTCATTTTTAGTATTAAAAACCCAATATTGTTTAAAAAATATAATTTTCGTTGTTTGTGAAATGTCTCTTGCTCTAAACTTTTGTTTCGAGAAAGTGGAGGATTGACAGTTCAGACGGACTCTTGCAAGTAGACAACCTTTTCAGATGTCAGTTAGCAGAATTACAAAAAAGTCTAGGTATATCTGCTTACCTTTTATCAAAAAGCAATTCAATGTTTATTGGACCGAAATATTCTACTGCCTGCATAATTCATTGCGGGGGCTCATTAATGCTTAGCCAAAAGTTAAAAAGAAGACCGGGTGAAAACGAATACAGAAAATTGTTTTTCGAAATAAAGTGATCTAATATCATTGCTGGGTTGGATTAAGCAAATGTCTTTGTAAGTTAATGCAATGCAATAGAGCTAATATAAATAGTTTTCTACGGTAGTTACTTGCAATACCCAGTACTAAACGTTATTATAAACTTTGTAAGATAAAACATTCTAATTGTGTATCACTTCAGAGCAAATGAAATTATTTTACTCCACATGTCCTTCACATAAACCAGGATTAATACGGAAAAGTAATTAAGAACATGTCATAGACTTGGAACCCTTTTTAATATTTTAATACAATAATTTCATTGAGGTGACATAACGTCATTATTGTCATTGTTCGAAAAGCAACTGCCACTTAAACCAAAAAAGCAATTAAAAATTTTCAATGGAAATACTGCTGTCCTCATTAGCTACATAAGTGAATTTTCATTCGATATAAAAATACTATAATAAATACATAGTTATTTGATTTTTCTCTTAATATTTGACCTAGTATGCTTTGGTTACTTGTACCAGAATTAATTTGAAAAAATAAACAAAAAACTAGTATTTTCTTCAAACGCATATTTCAAACATGTCTGTGAACATATTAACCACAAAGTGAGTGCTCACAAACGATAGTTTGTTTAAATTTACAAGGTACTAAATTGTATTACAGTTAAAATGAAAATAAAACACTACCAAAACTATCTAATTGAAGTACTAGTAAAAGATAAGAAAAAGAGAATTGCAAATTTAAATTGTCAAATGATAAAGGCGTTACACTGTCCATTTAATCAAAACGTTTCACGTTTAATTCTATAAAATTAAAACAGTAGCAATTATTTAAAACTGATTTAACAGAATCTAGTCCAAGTAGTTATCCAAGTGGCTTGTGATGCTCCTTCTTCGACGACCAAGAAATTCACTTCCTATCGGCCTGGTCGGCTTCTTAGGGGGCCTTTTATTGCTAGGGCTAGGATATGTATTATGTTGAGTAAACAGATCCCACTTAAATGGTGGCTTTGGTGGTCTTCCTGGTGCGTTTCCATATTGAGCCCATCCAGGTCCTCCACGCTCATATCCATGATGTGCTTCAAGACTGTCCATATCTACAAAAAATATATCATCTTTTAAGTTCTGTTGCAGCCACTTTGGTTCGCGAACAAGATTTGAAAAGTTTTAAAAATAAACATACAATCGTCATCTGCATCTACGCAGGTGCACCTCCTATGTCCGCCTGAAATAGTGGAAATAATTATTACCATAAAAAAGTTGTGTTTATAGTATTGCCTAGAACAATTTACACTAACAGTCTGCATTCACGTAATTCGCCAGACAAAAAATCATTCTTAATAAAATTGTCAGAAAAATCACAATAGTTACTAAGGTGTTTAAATATTATTCAAGATTTATATAGGTATAGCTAAACAAAATTCTATTTTACTGTGAAAAAATATACGTCGACCTTAGATTTCGAATATTTGAGATTATTATGTATACATATAGACTATTGGATTATACTTATATTAGTATTTCAGAAATAACTTACCTCCGGCTCTTCCATAACTTTCACTTGAATGTAACCCGGTATGATCTATACAAACAGAAAACAAGCTATTCATGTCTTAAAGGCAGTTTTAAAAAAATATTTTGAATGGTTTCGGCGATTAGTCTTCCAAAAATGGTTGAATTATGATATTAGCATTAAAATTGTAAGCACAGAAAATTTATTATTGCTGTGCATTACTTTAGAGAATTTAAATATAACATGCTACAAATAAATCTGTACGTTTTGCAAACTATAGTTGACGCTTACCATTTTTGCTACTAACACAAAAATATTAAAAATAAGTAAGAATATCTGAATTTGCTTTGAAGAAGCCAAATATTATAATATTTACTTTTAAATAACTGTAACAATAATTGTTAGCGAAAATAAATTCAAGACAGGTATTCACCATAAAGATTGTATTTACATTTATATGAAAACACAATAGAAGTATTGATTTATGTTACGTATTTCACAAAAGTGATGCTACTTACGCATGTATCTTGGAACCATTCTTCTTTCAGTCCATTCTAGTTAAAAAATTAAGAATTTTAGAAATTGCAAATATCGGAAAAGCAATTGAAAGATTAAAAATAATTCAAAATCGTCCTTATTTACCATACTCAACACCTGCCGAATAAGTAAAAAATAATATTGCACAAAGAAAATCAGATATGTAAATCATGTTTCAGTGTGTATTAACGTTAACAGTACGTTAACAATAGTGCTTCTAGAATGATATTAAAGCTTCATTGTTTTTCTAAAGGTTGTTTTAGAAGTGGCATTTAAAGCAAATGCCAATGGCTTATATAGGGGCTTTCCTCAAGTGAAATCAAAATGAACTATTCATAAATAGTTTAATTGTTTAATGACTAATCAGTTTTCGCTTTTACAATCATTGTATTAAATTTGTTTACTTAGTTACCAGCATTCTTTAATATGCAAAGTAATAGTAACTTTCTTGTACCAAAATAACAGGACTATGAACAATGCAAAAGTGAAATCATTGTATTCATCAAAGATGCAAGAAAGTCTACTGTTATACTAATAAATCATTAATGATGTTAAACAATGATTAAGCTTTAATGCTAACTCTTTGTCATTTGTATTTCATTTACAAATCAATATGAAGTTTATCGTAAACCAAAGGCTTCACGTGATCCACAATTTTCCGACTCAAAAGATTTAATGACCAAGTAATTAATAAAACGTCATCTAGTTTTCATTCTTTCTAAACTGGATAACAAGTTGTACAGAGTTTTATCAAAAGACGAGTTTTCCTTTTTACAATTACCTTATTACAAATTATCATAATTTGTATTTGGATATGTAATCGTTAAATTAGGCGAGGTCAGGCAAATCAGTTTGTCCCGTTTGTATGGTTTAATTAGAACAAAATGATTTTCTTTCCTCCAGTTTTTGTTTTTAGAGAGAAAATAAGACTTGATACAAGAAAAAATTAATATTTTATTAATTTCAAAGAAAATGTACAGATTGAGGGTAATTTATTTACTCCGTTGTTTTTGAAACGTAAGGACTATATATTATTAATTAGGATGATTTACAATTAAGACACCAATTGGTTAGCCATAGTGTTTCCAAATTTCTTTGACAAAAATGTTGATTTACTTTCTGTTTCTGGATGGGCGATAATTCCTGAAGTGCAATAATTTCATTCTTAAGTAATCGTAACTTAAAATCAATATTTTTTCTTCAAACGCAATGTCGAGTTCACTTTCTGACAGTTTGTTTACCATCTTCATATCTGGTCCAGAAATTAAAACCTTGGCCATTTCAAATTCTCTACTTGCATACAAGGGCGTATTTAGAGGGGGCACGGGGGCACGTGCCCCTAGATCGAAAAAATAAAGAATTTTTTTCAGAAAAGGCATACAATAGTAAAAGTTCGTTGCGCTCCGTGCAAATAGATAGGATCTATGATTAAACATCACTGAATAAAATAATTGCATAAAAGAGGTGTTCGACAAATAAAAAATTACCAGTTCTTTTTAAATGGAATTAAATAGAATTCTGCTATATCACCTTTATGTAAGATTTAAGTAATGTATTGAATTGAATGTAATCGGCAATGACACACACCTAAAGTTACACAGTTGTCAATGCAAATAACCTTGTAAACAAGGAAATTGGCAATAAATTATTATTATTATTATTATTATTACAGTACAACTTAAACCAATTAATATTATTACTTGCATTAAACATGTCATGGACACCGAGACCACTGATAGCTTATTTTACATTTACCGTTATTATCGAAATAATGCTCCCTCGAAATAATTCTCAAGTTGGAGATTCATTTCGATGAAACCACAAATTCAAGGCTTTTGAAACAAGTTCCACGGTGAAATTCTCCATCACTATTTCTGGATTTACCGTACGCATTTGATAAACTGCCAGATAAATGCGATAAACTCATTCTCGCAGATAAGAGTGGTTGAAAGCAACTTTCCAGATTTTAAGTTGCAATTCGTACGGTTTTGTGAGTCGTATCGTATTCAATTAATTCAGTCTGCTCTAAACGGAAAATCTGAAACTTGAAACACCCCAAAAGCTGGCCGTTGACTTAGACGTTTAAATAAACATTGCATTGGCATTGAAACAATAAGGCTAAGTTTTAAAAAACAGAAAAATGGAGGCCACTCAATTTTTTATAGAGATGGACCACCAAGTTCTTTCATTTTTTCCAGGACAGGTAATATCTGGAAGAGTTGTACTCAAATCAACAAAGAACACGAAGACTGAAGGTACGATTGATAATAAAAATGTATTTTCAGAAATACTATTCCATTAGCTAAGGCATTTGTAGAACAAACAACGTTAATTAATTGGAAGTAAATTATTTTATATTATGAATTACGGTACAAATTAGGAATCAAGGTTCGCTTTTTGGGTTCTGCTTCAGTACGTTGGGAAGAGAGTCGTCAAGAAACTACCGGTACTGGAGATAATCAAACTACCAGAACTGTAACAGATGTTTATTCAAATCAAGAAAAATATTTCAATGATACAATCCACCTTATTGCAAAGGGTAAAATACCAAAACATTTTGCAGCGTTTGTAAATATCTGACACATTGGTTTAGTTTTAAATATGGGAAAAAGCACAATTTTTATTTGCATAGAAACTTAAATGGCAATTTTAATTAATTTATTTATAAAACTCAATTTTTAGTAATTTTGTTTTTCGACCAGTTTCACTGCTACCCGGGCGTCACGCATATCCATTTACATACCAATTACCACTCGAATTACCATCTTCTTTCAAAGGTTCTTATGGGACAGTGTCTTATGGTGTACAAGCAATAATGAAGCGGTCGTGGAAATTTGACCGCAAAGCATTTGTGCCATTTACCGTGAATGCAATTGTAGATTTAAATAAGGACCCCATAGTCGTTTTACCAACAGAATTGAGAAAACACAAAAATATCTGTTGTTTGTGCTGCAAAAGTGGACCCGTTGGATTTCAATTAAAATTGCCAAGAGTGGGGTATGTTCCTGGAGAAAGAATCCTTATAACTGCCGAAATATTTAACCAAAGTAGAAGAAATGTAGAGTATACTGTACTTTCTCTTCATCAGGTATAAATTCATTAATACTAAAACTTTCTATGCATTTTCATGATTAACATGCTTGTCAAAGGCATGCTTGTCAAAGAAATACTATATGCTTATATTTTGGTTTTGATTACTGAATTTATGCTTTTCCTATTTATATAACTAAATCTCGGTATCATCTTTTTCATTATAAAAATATTTTTAACATAATTAGTTCCCTTTAAACAGTGAATACTGTGAAAATAGGTCATAACGTACCATGCTCGTTCTAAATCCAGAACTGAAGTAAAACTTATATGCAGAGCTAATGGTCCATCTGTGGATAGAGGAGAAAGTGAACATTGGGTGGGAAATGCATTGCAAATACCACCTATTCCTCCCACATCACGGAAAAATGAAATAATTGATATACAATACTTTTTACGGGTAAGTTAATTCCTTAAAACTGTGATACACGGTTTAAAAAAGTTACTTCTGTTTATAAAATATAAAGTACCCTGTCAAAAATGGCCACGCAGAACTCTGCGTGTAAGACCCCGCGACCTACACGCAGAAAATTGGCCCTTTTAGCTGCGTATAGTAAACTGCATTTGTGCACCTGCCGGTTCTACCCCGCAGCAATCAATGACAGATTTTTCGTTTTCTGCGCGGTTTCCTACACGCAGAAAATTGGCTCTTTTACCTGCAGTTATTTATCTGCGGGTAGAAACCCGCTCTTGAACAAGCGAACCAAAAAATAATAATTCCTACTCTAGCTCGATTGCCACCTGCGGGTACTATTCTGCACACTTTTTTGACTTTCCTGGGATTCGAAGTTAAGACCTTCCGTTTTGGAGTTCATCTGCTTTACCTCTTAGCTCTTTCGGTTTCTCTAAGCATCAATACGATTAATCTATGCAATATCCATACGGCAATACAATATATACAAAAATTTAGAAACGAATTGAACACAGACAAAGCTACATTGTTATTAGTACTGTATTGTACTCCGTTGGTTATTAAGGCGGGTTTTATTTAGCGGAATACGTGGGAACAATATTTAATATATTGTGCACATGAAAAAAATAAATCATGCTTTAATTAGGGGAACAGTCAATTAGGGTACAGTAAGAGTATTTAGGGTACAGTTAGGATATTTAGAGCACAGTTATAAGGTATTTAGGGTACAGTTAGGATATTTAGAGTACAGTTATAAGGTATTTAGGGTACAGTTAGGATATTTAGAGTACAGTTATAAGGTATTTAGGGTACAGTTAGGATATTTAGACTACAGTTATAAGGTATTTAGGGTTGGGTTAGGGTATTTAGGATACACTTAGGGTATTTAGGGTTCAGTTAGGGTACTTAGGGTTCAGTTATGGTATTTAGGGTTCAGTTAGGGTATTTAGGGTTCAGTTAGGGTATTTAGGGTTCAGTTTGGGTATTTAGGGTTCAGTTTGGGTATTTAGGGTTCAGTTAGGGTATTTAGGGTTCAGTTAGGGTATTTAGGGTTCAGTTAGTGTATTTAGTGTACAGTTAGAGTATTTAATATACAGTTAGGGTATTTAGAGTACACTTAGGGTTTTTAGGCTACAGTTAGAGTATTTAGTGTACAGTTAGGGTATTCAGGATACAGTAAGGGTATTCAGGATACAGTTAGGGTATTTACGGTTCAGTTAGGGTATTTAGGGTTCAGTTAGGGTATTTAGGGTTCAGTTAGGGTATTTAGTGTACAGTTAGAGTATTTAATATACAGTTAGGGTATTTAGGATACAGTTAGGGTATTTAGGATACAGTTAGGGTATTTAGGATACAGTTAGGGTATTTAGGGTTCAGTTAGGCTATTTAGAGTTCAGTTAGGGTATTTAGGGTTCAGTTAGGGTATTTAGGGTTCAGTTAGGGTATTTAGGGTTCAGTTAGGGTATTTAGTGTACAGTTAGGGTATTAAGTGTATACAGTTAGGGTATTTAAGGTTCAGTTAAGTTAACTGTACCCGAATTACTCTAACTGTGCCTTAAACATTTTGAAAAATTAGTCAATACATTTGAAATGGAATGACTATGTTTTGCAATACAGAAATTCAAAATTTGATGTGATTTTTACATGATTTTTAACCTAAGATGTATGTTAATATTTAAGCCGAGATTGTTCTGCGGGAAAAATTCCGCGTGGAAAATGACCTTTTCGCCATGTTTCCCGCAGATAATTATCTGCGTCTAATTTTCAGCGCAAATTGAGACGTTCTAACATACGCAGATAGTTTCCCGCAGAAACGTGCAGGATCCTGCGGGAACGACTCCTCTATTAAAAATCGCATAAATTACACGCGGTTTCCTGCGGGTAACTTCTAAGGGGGTATTTACTAATTATGTAACTGAATGGTGTATTACACATTGTCATGTGCTAGATAAAACTCCATCTGTCAGGACCGTCCACAAATTTAAAGGAATCATGTACGTTGGTCATTGGTTCGATTCCATTGCGAAGTACTTTTCAGATTATGCAAGGTCCACAGGAAAATCAGAGAGATCATCAACAAATGGCGTATGATCCATCAACATTCCCTGTACCGTCTGCGCCCGCTTTTAATGAATACCCTGATTTACGTGAGTAAATATTATTTATAAAATTGGACAGGTAGTTTGAATAAACCCTACTCAATGGTACGGTGTCTTAAATACGTTTAATAAATTTTAGCGCCACCAACGTACGCTGAGGCTGTATCAATTATCAATACTGATCCTTCGAAAGAACAAACAGTAGGAGAAAACATGGTTACTGACGACGAAAATACATTTAACGGTGATTATAAACCAAACTATATAGCATACGGCTGGTTTCCTCCAGGTAGCCATTCTCATCCTCACTGAAAAACAATAATTATTAATTATTGACAATATCGACAAAAAGTCAATAATATCTTGTTACTGGAAGTTCAATGATTTTTATTGAACACTCATTAGCAGAGTACTCCAGCAAATCCTAAACAACTATACACAATTATTGCAATTTATTCTAATATTGTTTTCATGAAGTAATAAACCATTCAACCAATGCATTTAATGAAGTAGCAGAAGCGACACAGATTTAACACCGTCCTCTGAGCCATAGCAACACAATAGAAAAATTTTAAGTAGGCATAAGTGGTGCATTCTTAATAATATTAAGAAGTAAGAATGAACCACTTACGCCACCTATCTTTTCTCTATACAATTTTCCAGCTACACAACACTTTTAGTAATACATGGAACTGTAGGCTCTATATTATCCAATTTTTTTAGTGGTTGTCATTGATCGATCACAACCATTTTCACAGGGGACCTTCCTCGGGACCCCAAGAACATACACAAAAAGTTTTAGCGAATTATATTAAACCGTTCATGAGTTACAGAGCCAACAGACGGACAGACAGACAGACGGACAGACGGACAGATTGTTCAGGGCATTCTTATAAAGTAGCTTCCGCTACTTAATAATTAATGATATTTAGTTATCTAAGTAGTTTCTGTCAATAATATCTCACCTTGGCAAGTCAAATGAATCATTAAAACTAGTTATATCATAGTTCCACAAGCGAGCTTTCAACTGGAGTTCATATCCTTATACAAGACAACAAGACTTTTATTTTCTACACATTTAAAATCGCCTTACTCAAAATTGTGTTGGAGTGCAAATTATATATTCGTGTACCAATATTTAACTACAGATGACACTGCGTTTATAATTGACCAATCGAACCGTTTCACATATTTCTATTCTTATTTATTTTGAGCTAAAATTGATTTAATACTTTGTGCTATACACAGTTAAAAAAAGAGTCATTCAATTTACCTCAATTGCAATTACCCTATCTTGAGCAACAATTTTATCTGTTTCCAATTTTGACTTTCTGTGCTTTTCAATTATAATATACTACAAAAACGGGCATATGTAGCAGACTTATTCAACAATGTATTTATTGTTTTCTTGCCTTCACAATTTTTACCCTAAAACACTTCTAATTAAGAATAATAAATGACACTATACGGCATGCGGTTAAAGGACATATAATAAGACAGGATCTGGTGAATTCAAATTCATAATATTTCCTTTATTACAACAAAATATTTGTGCTAGATCAATGTACCTATATGATAACATATTTCAGCCACTTGTGCATCCTTGACTTCTACAAATGCATTAGTGTATAGAGTCACATCACAGAGGTAAAACTTGCGAGTAGTTGGGATTATGATTAGGTTACGCAGTCGGTGCGATTAAAAGTAATCAGTAAATGTTTGTATATCCCAAATGTTTTTATAAGCTAAATCCGGCAAAATGAAAAATCGAAAGTAAATTTAGTAGAGTTTTGCAACTGTCAATTACTAATAATTAGCAATATTAAAATATGGCTTATGTGGAGTTGTATTGCAAATATCGTAGCATTTATTTTTTATCAGCTAAATGCATGTAGTAATGATTAATGATTGATAATTACTGATGGCCACTGTGTAATAGAATTTTTTGTAAATTTTATTTATTAAGTATACAATAAATATGCAGATAATTATGTAGTACTTTGAAATTTGTTATCATTTAGCCACACTTTTATATCACTGGCAGATGGTCTGTCTTCTGGTCCTGTCAACATTGACTTTATTAATGAAGACTGGAAATGAAACGAAAACACTTAATAATTGCATTCATTAGATTTGTCATTTGTGCACATACATACGACTCGTAGACCTCAACTCACCTCCTTACTGTCCTTACTAAAATGTTGACAAAAATTCTCCGGTAAAACCCCTTTTCTGATTATTTTGATGTCCTCCATGGATAGTACAGGAGGCGGACTTTCGCACTCAGTCTTTTTATCGTGTACGTACAGAATTTCAGCTAAAATAATTCCCAAAGGGAAAATATCCGTTTTCTCCGTGTATCGTGTGCCACTTAACTGTATAGAGATTAAAGAGTAGTGTAATTGCATTAATGATAATAAATGTAAAATAACAAATTAAAAGAAACTTACTTGTTCTGGACTGGAATAGAGTGATGTTCCTCCTCCTCTTGTCATTGTTTCTTTAACTAAATCCCGAGTAATTCCAAAATCTCCAATTCGGGCACGTAAACGACCGGTATAATCATATTTCAAAAAAATGTTAGCCGGTTTCAAGTCTCGATGGATTTTTTTCATTGAATGGATATAACAGAGTCCATTAACCACGTCACATATTAGTTCATGCTTTAAATCGAGACTTCTATATCTTCCTTTTTCTTTTATCCATTTGTCCAACGAACCTTCTTGACAAAATTCAGTCAAAATGAAAAGAAATACAGGATTGGTTTCCACCCACTTTTGAAGTACAGGTGGGTAGCCTTTGAAATCTCCTGGTGGTTCCTCAACCCAGGAAAAATAATAGCGCAAAATATTTGGATGTTCTAGCTCTCTTAACATTCGCACTTCTCTAAATGCTAGTAGTTTGTCATCTTCGCTGTGAAAGAAAAATTAGTTAAAAAAACTGAGTGCAAATGCAAAATTTCAATAATGAAATTATAATTTTAAGGCACCATATTATATAATTATTACCTACCTGTCACTTGAGACAAACGGAATGACTTTGATGACAAACAAACCCTCATCCAAATTATGCTTTGCTTTGAAGAGTCTATTAACCCCCGGATTTTCTAAAGCTTCCAATGTATTTTGGTCAAATTTTCCTAAAAACTCTGAATAAAAGGATTGACGTGGATTAATTTCTTTTCTGTCGCCGCCCAAGACTTTTGTAAAAAGGGATGTCATTTCAGTTTGTTTATAAATTTTGGCAAAAGAGGAAACACACTAAATTGTAAATTTTCAAAAGTAAAGCTGTATCCAGACTGTGTGCTATAATTGCCATTCCAAATACACCTGTGCAAGACTGGGATAGCCAAGTACCTTAGTCAATATGGAAGGACATAATTATCTGTCTGCTTCACGAATCAAAATTCTATTGCAGGCGTCACAATTTTTAAAGAAAGTCATGACTATAAGTGAAATGTTGCAATGTGATCTTGGTGCATGAGAGTAATAATGTAATGAAATGATGTATTAGTATCTTTAGGTAGTTTTGGTGCATGTGTGATATATTTTAGTGAAGTTTTGAAATATGCATTGAGAAACTGTTGTACCTTAGTTCTGAAGTTTGTGCGTTATATTTTGGTGAAATTATGCAATATATGTACACATAAGGCATCTATTAGTACACGGAACTGAAGGTTCTTAATTTGGAACTCTATTTTTGGAACCTGTTGTTAAACTTCCCGAGTTATAAATCAGACGGACATATGCAACGGGGATTCTACTAAAGTATATGACTATACATGATAATCAATATTTGCGTAATGTGAGATAAATGTGAATTATTGTTATCTTTTATAACTTACTATCTTAATTCCTATAACGGAGCTGTGTGATAAACAACACTGAAATATGCATTGCGTTGTCTCCTACTTTGACGATGGTTCTGAATTCCGATGTTAATTGACAATGTAAAACAATTTTAACCCTTTATTTTAGTTAAATGAGTTTCCTGTGAGTACTACTGTCACAATTCATAAGATCATGCATGTATGCTCGTATCAACGAATAAAAAGATTGGCCCAACCTCTGAGTGTCACATTATGCAATATTAAATTAAAACCACTAACTTTGATTTACTTTATTTTTACGATGCGTCAACAAGCAATAGCGTTCACATATTAAAATTCAAAAACAATAATTTTTCAATTGCATAATTACAAAGAATTCAAATTCGATAGCAAACGCTAATTAAAGTAAAACGGCAACTTCCATAGAAGAAGTCATAAATGAATCAATTTTACATTGGTAAAAATATAAATCAAAAATTATTCCATTTAAATTCAGGTCGAATAACATTCTCGCAATCGAAGCAGGTAGCATGATTATTTTAGTTTTCTGTAATAGTAATATAATTACAATTTACATTTGTTTTACTTCAGCCATTTCTTTGTAAATGTGGAAGTGATTTTCTCATGACATTGTGTGATATGCTAAAGTTCGTCCTTTTTTGTTTGTTTCCAAACTTTATCCCAAAATTCAATGCGGTCCTTCAATGGATTTTCCAACATTTCAGGTGGAAAGTTCAAGCTGAGCCAAGTTGGCTTTTTAGAGGAAAGTGGTATCCATTTGAAGTCTTGCCATTTAAATTCAGCTTTTCTGTGAAACAAATCATTAAATAAGTATAAAGCAAAATGGCCATGCAATGACTTTTGCAAAACTATTTGTAATCAATGCGTACCCTGTCTTGGCAAACTGTGCCCAAATGTTTACAAAAAATTTGGACGCTTTTTCGTCGGCTGAATTTGGAGTTAATTTTTTAAAGATGTCGCTACTAAAAAAGAAAAATAGTTCATCGCCGTGGGAAACACCTAAAAGTCATTGACAATTAAATTACTATTCAAATTTAATCACATTAATTGTCTTATGATTTCGAAAATGTTTACCTAATGGTTCAGAAACTCCAAATACAGAAATAAGAGAATTTTCTCCTTGATAAGTGAACATTCCAGTATGAACAGTAACATGTTTTGCGTGCAATTGTGCAGTCTTCTCCATACTGTCAAAAAACCAACGATCGGAATACATATTTGTCAGGTTAGTAAATGTTTCTTTACCAATTTCATTTTCACCAAAGTAAAACTTCTTGATTTGTGAAGAAACCCAATTTTGTTGACTTTCTGGCAAGCCGTATTCTTTATAGTACAGAGTTATTGGCAACACGCGGAGGAAGTCTTGGTTAATTTCCTTTGTGAGTCCTTCAGATCCGCTAACAGCTATTTCGTAAAGAGAATGATTTAATTATATTTTAAAATCAAAGGATTTGTTTTGTCTCCAATATATAAAATTAAATACCTGCAGAATGTAAAAGAATTCCTTCATCCTTACAAGCAGTCATGATAAGAGGAACTTTATTGAATTTCCCCGACTCCAAAATTGCCTTTGGATGTTCGGGAATAAGCACTTGCTTACTTTTTGGAGAATCAGTTACCGGACGAAATTGCACTAAAG
This sequence comes from Yoshiicerus persimilis, assembly GCA_020352615.2. Taxonomy (NCBI): domain Eukaryota; kingdom Metazoa; phylum Arthropoda; class Collembola; order Entomobryomorpha; family Tomoceridae; genus Yoshiicerus; species Yoshiicerus persimilis. Next base: position 76,593,299 of record CM036940.2, read on the forward strand.
GATCCATGTACCACTCCTAAAGACACGAAAAATAATCATCTGTTAGAAAAATTATTTCCTTTGAAACTCGATCATCAATTAATTAACTCAAGGGTTGCAAAAATAAGAATTCTAATTTGCTGCTAATTTTGCAATTATTAAAAAATGTAAATTTTTTTGAGTGGATTAAATACTTCCATTACGCCACATTCCACGACACATCTTCTGCTTTCCTATTAAGCCTAAATAAATTATTTTTAAGACAAAATCCTACTTTTTAAGCCTCTTTAAATGGCATTCTTCTAATATTGGATTCACATTTTCAAGAGAGGAAAAGAGAATCACAAGCAATAGAAATCGGATTAGAGATAAAATTTAATGTCACTACTATTGTATATACTACTCTGGTTTTAATATTCCGTTAAATTTATAAAGGGAATTAAAGGTTTATTTTCATGGAAATCTGGGATTAGAAAACTGGACGCATTTGATAATTCCTAATAATCATTGAGAAAGATATAACATTTTCTAACATGATATTCGACGCTAGTAATTTCCAGTGCCGTTTTGCCATTTAAGCATTCTAAAAGTTCTTTTGAAGAGTCAGTATTGCATCCTAATGCGATTCCCAAGCGATTTGCCTCTTCTACAGGATTGTCAGTATGTGCCCACGGGCTAGTCGCTGCTGCACTCTGCATAATAGCGTGCTGGAACAATCCTTGGTTCAAGGGCGAAAGAACTTGATAGTGGACACTGGCAGCTCCAGCACTCTCTCCAAAGATTGTAACTCTTTTTCTATCTCCACCAAAAGCCTCGATGTTTTTCTGTACCCACTTGAGAGCCAAATGCTGGTCTTTCAGTCCAAGGTTACCTTCTATTACTCCATCTCCAGTTGTCAAAAAACCTTTAAAGTGCATTCAAGGACGATATGAATTAGCATATGCAGTTAGTAGTTATAACTTCAATCTCACTGCCATGCAATTGTTCTTTACATAACGTTATAAATAGAGAATAGAATTAATATGTTTCCTCTTTTCAGAACATATATGTATTTCAATACCTAAGCAGAAAAATACAAACAGAAAAACTAAGGAATACAAAAGAATTATTTTTTAGGTTTACCTAAAGCGGCAAGTCGATAATTAATCGTGACGAAAATTAAATCGTGATCCATAAAATACTTTCCCCCATACATATTGCTACTACCAGTAACAAATGCTCCTCCATGAATATATACCATTACAGGTAAATTCTTTTTCGTTACCTTTAAAATCCAAAAACATTTACTTAAAATTCTCAATTGAAAGACGACCACATTTTGAGCTTTAATTCCTTGATACAACTTTAAAGATGAAAAATATATTGTCATTGAATGCTACCTTTCCGGGAACATAAACGTTGATAAATAAGCAATCTTCACTTCCCGCCACAGTAGGTCCTGCATGAGAATGTGGATAAAATATGGTTTTTTGCCAACACATTTCTCCAAATTTTGTGGCATCTCGAATGCCGTTCCAAGAATCAGGAGGTTCGGCTAACTACAAAAATAAAAGATATTTCCAGCTTTGTAGACAAAATTACATAAGACATATAGCAAAGCTACTACAAAAAGTGTGAATTAGCATATAGTTACCTGAAATCGTTTTGGTGGTTTTGCATAGGGAATTCCTAGAAAGGCGGAATAAGTTTTATCTTCTCGAGATTTTTCGAAAATTCCTTTCAGTTCCCCATTAGAAATTTTTACATGGGGGTTTTCGCTTTGACAATAAATTGAACTTAGGGAAATGACTAGAACTACAACGGAAACTAAGGAGAATTTCATTTCTATTTTGAGTAAGAGTGTTGGGTTAACACTACTGACACTGCTGTGCACAGAATTGCAACTGCCATGAGCGCAGTTTTATGCTTACAAGGTCGATGTTTATGGATATTCCAATCCTAAGTTCTCACAATTAAAAAAATTGTGTCCAGACTACACTTTATACAGAACACATTAACCATTTGGTTTTGCGAAGAAGGAAGACTATGTTTGTCGCGGTATTATCAGGCTTTTATTAACTGTTGTGTAATTGCTTTAGTGATATTTCAGTTTGTACATTGGGCGATCAAAACATCGCATTCATATATATGTTAGCGGAAATTGAGAAAACAGGCAATTTCAAAACGGCCTAGGCAAATTGAGAAATTTGTAATGATTTTTGGTTTCCGCTGTCAATTTTGCAGGAGACAAGTTAGCAGGCCATTTTACACCAACTGGCATAATTCAAAAGTCATGGCTGAATGAGAAAAACCTCAATTAAAATATGTAGACCATTTAATTTCTAAGTTATATCATTTAATATGACGTAGCTCTTCAAAGTAAATATTTGGCATAATTTAAAAATGAAATTGTCCACATATTTCATGTGAGGTTTTTCTGATTCAGTCATGACTTTTGAATTATGCCAGTTAGTGTAAAATGGCCTGCTAACTTGTCTTCTGCAAAATTGACCACGGAAAACAAAAATCATTACAAATTTCTCAATTGGCCTAGGCTTTTTTGAAACTGCCTGATTTCTCGATTTACCGCTAACATACGTACGAAATATCAAAAGCCAACCACAGGCTGACCATTACTATTTAACCCTGTATTACATATAACATATTTACTCATACAGATTAGCCAAAAAAATATGATGAAGTGTTTATTATGAAATGATAGTGGAATCTTGGTTACATAAGTTTAGTGCATGATAGTCTATGCATTTACCATTTATATGATAATTAAACCAATTTAAGTTTCATACGTATCATCAGAGTAAGCATATATAGATATTAGATCTAAAGTTTAGGTTATATTCGGCTCCAGTTCATCGTTCATTATTAAGAGGAGCGTAGCAAGTCTTAATAATAATGAACGATCGGTCTGTTTGTCTGTCCATCTGTGTGTGATAATTGTGATAATTGTGATTTACTGTATTACTTCTAATTTTTATATTGCATATTACATCAATAAGGAAATTTCGCAAATCAACTGTTTAATTAAATATTTTGTTTCAAATATTTGCATTACAAAAGATTCAAATTCACCACCGACAGAAATCAAAGTGACACCCCGAATTCCATTGAAACAATCATGGAGGAATCAATTTTACGTTAGACAAAGACAAAATTAGGTATAAACAAAAAAATACGGCACTTAAATTCATGTTGCAGAACACTCTCACAAAAGTTGCAGATAACAATTTTTGCTTTATATAATACTACTATTATCAATATAATTACAATGTATGTATATTTTTAATGTTTTAAAAAGTGAAGAAATGATTTTCCGATGACATTCCACCATTTGCCGTGTAATTTACTCTTTTATTAGAGTTCATCCTTTCGTGTTTGTTGCCAAACTTTATCCCAAAATGCAAGACGATCTTTCAGGGGATTTTCCAACATTTCAGGTGGAAAGTTCAAGCTGAGCCAAGTTGGCTTTTTAGAGGAAAGTGGTATCCATTTGAAGCCTGGCCATTTAAATTCAGCTTTTCTGTGAAACAAATCATTAATTCGATATAAAACAAAATAGCATTGAAATGAGTTTTACAAAATATTTTTAAAATGCATACCCTGTCTTTGCAAACTGTGCCCAAACTTTTACAAAAAATTTGGATGCATTTTCATCTGCTGAATTTGGAGTTAGTTTTGGCATGAAGTCACCGTCGAACATGTACAGTAGGTCATCGCCATGAGAAAAGCCTAAAAGGATTTGTCAAATGAACTGTAAGATGCAATTCGGTTTTAATTACTCCAATTTTAATTAATATTTCGAAAATACTGACCTAACGGTTCAGGAAGTCCAAATATAGTAGAAATAAGGGAGTTTTCTCCCCGATAAGTGAATAATCCAGCATGAACAGTAACATGTTTTGCGTGAAATTGGGCTGCTTTTTGCATACTGTCGAAGAACCAACGATCGGAGTACATATTTGTAAGGTTAGCAAATGTTGTTCTCCCTATTTCATTTTCACCGAAGTAAAACTTCTTGATTTGTGAAGAAACCCAGTTTTGTTGACTTTCCGTTAAACCATAATCATTGTAATTTAGTGTTATTGGAAGCACACGGAGAAACTCTTCATTAATTTCCTTAGTGAGTTTTTCAGATTGCAGAACAGCTATTTCATTAAGGTGCTGAATGAATTACATTTTAAAATTAAAAAGGTAGAACTGTCAATATTGTGCATAAAAATGAATACCTTCGGCATGTAAAATAATTCCTTCTTCCATACAAGCTGTCATGATTAGAGGAACCTTATTGAATTTTCCAGACTCCATAATTGCCTTTGGATGTTCAGGAATAAACACTTGCTTACTTTTTGGAGAATCTGTAACCGGACGAAATGGCACTAAAGGATCCATGTGCCATTCCTGCAGAGAGAAAACATCATGTAAAATGTATTCCTTGTTATTGTCTAAACACTAAATTAATCCATTCGCTTCTACAATGAAAATTAAAATCTGTCATTGTTTCTAAGTGTTAGAAAAATGGAAAAAACTTTGGAATTTATCGATTATACTATTATTTGCCCTTTAAGAGCCCTTCCTTCTAATTATAGTATAGCTGGGTATCTTAATAACTTTATTTATTCGCATGAGATATCTGAACGATAAAGATAAGACTGACATAAGCCGAGTTTAACAGGATAAACAGTTAGCAGTATCTCATACGTATTGAATGAATGAATGAATGAATGATATTTTCTAACATTATATTCGATACTGATAATTTCCAGTGCCGTCTTCTTTGTTAAGCAATCTAAAAGGTCTTTTGAAGATTCTGTGTTGCATTTTAATGCATTTCCCAAGCGAAAAGCCTCTTCTGCAGGATTGTCTGTGTAAGCCCACGGGCTAGTGGCTGCTCCACTCTGTATAATTGCGTGCTGGAACAATCCATGATTCAAGGGCGATAGAACTTGGTAGTGGACACTGGCCCCTCCAGCACTTTCTCCAAAGATTGTAACCTTTTTTCTATCACCACTAAAAGCTTCAATATTTTTCTGCACCCACTTGAGAGCCAAATGCTGATCTTTCAGTCCAAGGTTACCTTCTATTACTCCATCTCCAGTTGTCAAAAAACCTGGAAATGCAATTAAGACCACTATCTTTATATATGAATTAATTTTGCTTATACTTCTCTATTTTTGTAATTATGGTGTTATATTATTATAATTAGGGATGCACATATTTATGTGCTTTAATATTGGAGTATATTTTACTTCTTCTCATTATATATGTATTTTAATAAACAATTAACAGTAAGCAAAATAGCTAAGGTGTAAAAAGAAGTACAGTACCCGGCACTAGAAACCCGCCATCGCGTTTTACATAGAAAAAACAATTTATATTGGAAAGACACGACAAACGGTTGTGAAATTCACATTACTATTCTTCGGATTAAAAAAATATTGTTTTCCTAGATACTTGTACTTACAGCAATGTAACCTTTGGCCGTGTCTTTCCAATGTAAATTGTCTTTCCTATGCAAAAGGCCATGGTGGGTTTCTGATGTCGGGTACTGTGTATTTAGTTTTACCTAACGCGCCAACTCGATAATTCATCGTGACTAAAATTATATCTTGGTCCATAAAAAACTTTGCCAAATACTCGTTGCTACTACCACAAGCAAATCCTCCTCCATGGATAAATACCATTACAGGTAAATTCTTTTTCGTTACCTTTAAAATCCAAAAACAAAACCGTATTTTTTTAAAATTGAAAGAAAGCCACTATTTGAGTTTTGATTTCCAAATATAATTTTATGGCTAAAAAACTTATGCAACCTTTCCGGGTACATAGACGTTAACAAATAAGCAATCTTCACTTCCCATGATGGTAGGTTCTGGAGTAAATAAGAGCTTTTGCCAACATATTTCTCCAAATTTTGTTGCATCTCGAATGCCGTTCCAAGTCTCAGGAAGTTCGGCTAGCTACAAAAATGAAAACAAAATTCAGAAATTACATAAAATACAAAAAAGTATTATAAAGGGTTTAAGGTAGTACCTATAATATATCAATGACTCAGGAAGTTATGCTAACTAGAAAAATTTAAATTATTTTCAGCTAACTACGATAGCTAACCTCATCAATGTAATAACATTTATTATTACTTATTTTCACGCGAATATGTCAATTTTACCTGAAACCGTTTTGGTGGTTTTGCATAAGGAATTCCTAAAAATGCGGAATATGTTTTATCTTCTCTAGATTTTAAATAAGTTCCTTTCAATTCGCCATTAGAAATTTTTACATGAGGGTTTTCAGTTTCGCAGTAAGTTGAACTAAAGGAAATGACTAGAACTACAACGGAGACTAAGGAGAATTTCATTTCCATTTTGAGTAAGAGTGTTGGGTTAACACTACTGACACTGTTGTTTACAGAATTGCAACTGCTGTGAATGCAGTATTATGCCTACAAGGTCATTGTTTATGGATATTCCAACCCTAAGTTCTCACCATTAAAAAATAGTGACCACACTACATTTTATACACTATAACTTACTGTAAACCCTTTGGTTTTTGCTTAAAAGGAAACCTGTTTGTCTCAGTATTGTCAGGCTTTTATTGACTTTTATAGCATTGTATTAGTGATAATTCAGTTTGTACATAGTGCTATACAAAACATCGCATTCATCTATAAATGAAATATCAAATACCAACCACAAACTAACCATTACTATTTATACCTGCATTATTATTACATAACATATTTACTGCAAAAAATAGCCAAAAAAATCATATGACGGACTATTTATTATGACATGATAGTGAAATCTTTGCTATATAAGTACAGTGTATGATATATCCATTTACTGTTTATATGATAATTAAACCACTTTAAGTTTAGCACTTACCACCAAAGTAAGCATATAGATACTTGGACTAAAGTTAAGGTTACACTCGGCTCCAGTTTAGTCATTCAATGTTAAGAGGAGCGTAGCGAGTCATTGTAATAAAGAATGATCGGTCTGTCTCTCCGTGCGTGCTTCTCTCTGCGTGCGTGTGTTCGTTTAAAAGATGGGCACACCCACAATGTTGGAGCTGGGCACAGAAACCCACAATGTTGGAGCTGGGCACAGAAACCCACAATGTTGGAGCTGGGCACAGAAACCTACAATGTTAGAGCTGGGCACAGAAACCCACAATGTTAGAGCTGGGCACAGAAACCTACAATGTTGGAGCTGGGCACAGAAACCCACAATGTTAGAGCTGGGACAACGACCCGGAGTAACACAACAAAATTTTAATACAAGGGAATACTGACAACACATTGCAGATATCTTTGGCTGTACTAATTGTCAGTATGTGTCGTCACATTCTCTACTTTCCTACTGTTTTTCTCCACTTTCCTACTGTTTTTGCCGACTTTCCTACTGTCGACGCGACTCTGCATTACATGCTTTTTAACGGATTTATTATGATACATTTTCTTTTTACTTATTACTAGTGATAAAGTTAAACCTCTCATAATCCATATCCTTCAATTACAATACACAAATTAATATGTGATATGATTTGAATGCATGTACATTTGCACATAAAATGCATAAACACGACTTCGCGTTTATTCAAGTCTACTATATTTAGATTTCATTAAATTAAAACATAGAAAATATAGAATACTCACACAGGTTGTTTGAGTTAATTAGCCAGCACGTTTAAAATTCTCCCTAAATCTGTTCAATCATGTAATGTTGTCTGTTGATGATCCTTATGAACTGCAATGAAAAATAAAACAGTGTTAAAAACTACATCGTAGTGCTGACCCATTATCGTTTTATTATTGTCCAAATACACAATATGCAGTTCCAAAATCTGAAGCTTATTTTCTTTTTGCAAATCGTGGTATGCTTGACATCTTGAATAGAATAGAATAGAATAATTGAGGGGCTTAGGATTAAAAGTAACGCTTGGAAATTCCCCTGAAATCCCCATAGAAATTTGGAGTAAGTTATGGAAACTTAGGGAACATTCATCAACAACGTGGCACAAAATTTTTTCTTGTAGCTCAGAGAAATTGATGTTATTTTTATATTTCATTTTTTATTAACAAAAAATATGTCATAATTTATCATGCCGTATATAGTACAAAATGCCTATTACGTGCTTACACGGATTAATTTGTTGACAACATTTTTGCTCACGGACTCCTTGCAAATTAATCTACAGTTTCCATGAAGTATCCATGGTATAAATATTTAGAAACTTGTTGATAGGAAAGGAAATAAGATAGAAAGTTCATTGAAAGGAACTAGGCCACGTTGAAGAATCTGGAAATTCTGAAAAAATTCTCAAGGCCCTAAATGGCAGTTTTTCAGCCATTTCGATTTTCAAGAGCATTATTTGAGTTTATTAATGAGACAAGGTTTCTTTGAACCACTTTTTGGTTAATTTAACAAGACAACAGCTATGACTGATTTTATTCCTCGTTTACTTACTAAACACTAAAGAAGAAAACGTATATGCAGATATATTAGTAGTTAGTAGTATAATGTAGTACATTTAGTGGCTGTAATTTATAGTGTAGACCTTTAAATAACGCAAGTCTTATAATGTAGTCTATTTCAAAATTAAAGCTCAAAAATTTAGTTCTGGATCAAAAAATTCATTACTAGCTACAATAGATGAAACATTTGAGTTACACGTTTTGGCTTTTAAAAATTTCTGGATTTGAATTTTACCTTAAGAAAATTAATATAATTCGCAGGGAGCATATACAACGTATTTTAACTAGGTGATGCCCTACTTTGTTTCAAAAATGGATTAGACAACAGTTTGGGGATGAATATTTATATCATTGGGTAGAATAACTCAGTGGCTACAAACGGTACATATTCATTTCCCATTTGCGGCCGAATCATTTTTAAAGCAAGATATCACATAGTTGCTACAGAAAATTTTACGTTGTATAGGTAACTGGGAAATTCGAATATCTCGTCTCAGATTTCCAAAATTACGTGTACCGAAATTGTTGTATAGCCCCTAGAAAAATTATTTATTTTGGAAAATTTTATTTAATTTCTCCGAGCGCTACTTTTAATCCTAAGCCCCTCAATTGCTTTATTGTCCACAAATAACATCTCAGATAAATCTGAGTTGATTTCCAATGTCGCGACGTTTCGGCATCTTAAATTGCTACCGAAATTTCAGGAACAATAGAATGAAACACGGTATAGGAATCGTATGGAAATGATGGAAGGATTTGACTGAATATCAGATATATGCCAGATTTGGTTAATATTACTTATTGTGATTTGATATATTATTTTTAATTTTTATATTACATATTACATCAATAAGGAAATTTTGCAAATCAACGGTTTAATTAAATGTTTTGCTTCACAAGAATTTGCATTACAAAAGATTCAAATTCAACGCCAACTGGAATTAAAAGAGCACCTCGAATTCCATTGAAATAGTAACGGAGGAATCAATTTTACATTAGACAAAGGCAAAATAAGGTATAAACAAACCAATACGACAATTAAATTCATGTTGAAGAACACTCTCACAAAAGCTGCAGATAACATAATTTTTTGCTTTGTATAATACTCCTGCTACCGAAATTATCTCCCGTGACATTCCACCATTTGCAGTGCAATTTATTCTTTCATTAAAGTTCATCCTTTCGTGTTTGTTGCCAAACTTTATCCCAAAATGCAAGACGATCTTTCAGGGGATTTTCCAACATTTCAGGTGGAAAGTTCAAGCTGAGCCAATTTGGCTTTTTAGAAGAAAGTGGTACCCATTTGAAGTCTTGCCATTTAAATTCAGCTTTTCTGTGAAACAAATCAGTAAATCAATATAAAACTAAATAGCATTGAAATGAGTTTTACAAAATATTTTTAAAATGCATACCCTGTCTTTGCAAACTGTGCCCAAATATTTACAAAAAATTTGGATGCATTTTCATCTGCTGAATTTGGAGTTAGTTTTGGCATGAAGTCACCGTCGAATAAGTAAAGTAGGTCATCGCCATGAGAAAAACCTAAAAGAATTTGTCAAATGAACTGTAAGATGTAATTCGACTTTAATTACTCCAATTTTATTTAATATTTCGAAAATACTTACCTAACGGTTCAGGAAATCCAAATATAGCAGAAATAAGGGAGTTTTCTCCCCGATAAGTGAATAATCCAGCATGAACAGTAACATGTTTTGCGTGAAATTGGGCTGCTTTTTGCATACTGTCGAAAAACCAACGATCGGAGTACATATTTGTAAGGTTAGCAAATGTTGTTCTCCCTATTTCATTTTCACCGAAGTAAAACTTCTTGATTTGTGAAGAAACCCAGTTTTGTTGACTTTCCGTTAAACCATAATCATTGTAATTTAGTGTTATTGGAAGCACACGGAGAAACTCTTCATTGATTTCCTTTGTGAGTTTTTCAGATTGCAGAACAGCTATTTCATTAAGGTGCTGAATGAATTACATTTTAAAATTAAAAGTAGAACTGTCAATATTGTGCATAAAAATGGACACCTTCGGCATGTAAAAGAATTCCTTCTTCCATACAAGCTGTCATGATTAGAGGAACCTTATTGAATTTTCCAGACTCCATAATTGCCTTTGGATGTTCAGTAATAAATACTTGCTTACTTTTTGGAGAATCTGTAACCGGACGAAATTGCACTACAGGATCCATGTGCCATTCCTGCAGACAGAAAACATCATGTAATTCGTATTCCTTGTCATTATCTTTCGAACACTAAATTAATCCATTTGCTTCTACAATGAAAATTAAAATCTATCATTGTTTCTAAGCGTTAGAAAAATGGAGAAAACTTTGGAATTTATCGATTATACTATTATTTTCCCCTTAAGGGTCCTTCCTTCTAATTATAGTAGTATAGCTGGGAATCTTCATTTTATTTGTTCGCATGAGATTTCTGAACGATAAGGATAAGACTGCCACAAGCTGAGTTTAACAGTATAAACAAAGCTAGCAGTATCTCATACGCAATGAATTAATTAAAAATGGCATTTTCTAACATTATATTCGATGCTTGTAATTTCCAGTGCCGTTTTGCCCTTTAAGCATTTTAAAAGCTCTTTTGAAGACTCTGTATTGCATCCTAATGCATTTCCCAAACGATTAGCCTCTTCTGCTGGATTGTCTGTGTGTGCCCACGGGCTAGTCGCTGCTCCACTCTGTATAATTGCGTGCTGGAACAATCCTTGATTCAAGGGCGACAGAACTTGATAGTGGACACTGGCTCCTCCAGCACTTTCTCCAAAGATTGTAACTCTTTTTCTATCACCACCAAAAGCCTCAATGTTTTTCTGTACCCACTTGAGAGCCAAATGCTGATCTTTCAGTCCAAGGTTGCCTTCTATTACTCCATCTCCAGTTGTCAAAAAACCTGGAAATGCAATTAACGTCACTATCACTATATATGAATTAATTTTGCTTATACTACTCTATTTTTTGTCATTATAGTGTTCTATTATTACTAGGAATATACATATTTATGTACTTTAAAATTTGAGTATATTGTATTTTTTTCAGTATATTTTAATAAAAAATTAACAGTAAATAAAATAGCTAAGGTGTAAAAAGAAATACAGTATGCGGCACTAGAATCCCGCCATCGCCGTTTACATGAAAAAACAATTTACATTGGAAAGACACGACAATAGGTTGCGAAATTCACATAACTATTCTTCGTATTAAAAAAATATTGTTTTCCTAGATACTTGTACTTACAGCAATGTAACATTTGGCCATGTCTTTCTAATGTAAATTGTCTTTCCTATGCAAAAGGCCATGGTGGGTTTCTGATGCCGGGCACTATATATTTAGTTTTACCTAACGCGCCAAGTCGATAATTCAGTGTGACTAAAATTATATCTTGGTCCATAAAGAACTTTGCTAAATACTCATCGCTACTACCACAAACAAATCCTCCTCCATGGATAAATACCATTACAGGTAAATTCTTTTGCGTTACCTTTAAAATCCAAAAACAAAACCGTATTTTTTTAAAATTGAAAGAAAGCCACTATTTGAGTTTTGATTTCCAAATATAATTTTATGGCTAAAAAAGTTATGCAACCTTTCCGGGTACATAGACGTTAACAAATAAGCAATCTTCACTTCCCATGATGGTAGGTTCTGGAGTAAATAAGAGCTTTTGCCAACATATTTCTCCAAATTTTGTTGCATCTCGAATGCCGTTCCAAGTCTCAGGAAGTTCGGCTAGCTACAAAAATGAAAACAAAATTCAGAAATTACATAAAATACAAAAAAGTATTATAAAGGGTTTAAGGTAGTACCTATAATATATCAATGACTCAGGAAGTTATGCTAACTAGAAAAATTTAAATTATTTTCAGCTAACTACGATAGCTAACCTCATCAATGTAATAACATTTATTATTACTTATTTTCACGCGAATATGTCAATTTTACCTGAAACCGTTTTGGTGGTTTTGCATAAGGAATTCCTAAAAATGCGGAATATGTTTTATCTTCTCTAGATTTTAAATAAGTTCCTTTCAATTCGCCATTAGAAATTTTTACATGAGGGTTTTCAGTTTCGCAGTAAGTTGAACTAAAGGAAATGACTAGAACTACAACGGAGACTAAGGAGAATTTCATTTCAATTTTGAGTAAGAGTGTTGGGTTAACACTACTGACACTATTGTTTACAGAATTGCAACTGCTGTGAATGCATATTATGCCTACAAGGTCATTGTTTATGGATATTCCAACCCTAAGTTCTCACCATTAAAAAATAGTGACCACACTACATTTTATACACTATAACTTACTGTAAACCCTTTGGTTTTTGCTTAAAAGGAAACCTGTTTGTCTCAGTATTGTCAGGCTTTTATTGACTTTTATAGCATTGTATTAGTGATAATTCAGTTTGTACATAGTGCTATACAAAACATCGCATTCATCTATAAATGAAATATCAAATACCAACCACAAACTAACCATTACTATTTATACCTGCATTATTATTACATAACATATTTACTGCAAAAAATAGCCAAAAAAATCATATGACGGACTATTTATTATGACATGATAGTGAAATCTTTGCTATATAAGTACAGTGTATGATATATCCATTTACTGTTTATATGATAATTAAACCACTTTAAGTTTAGCACTTACCACCAAAGTAAGCATATAGATACTTGGACTAAAGTTAAGGTTACACTCGGCTCCAGTTTAGTCATTCAATGTTAAGAGGAGCGTAGCGAGTCATTGTAATAAAGAATGATCGGTCTGTCTCTCCGTGCGTGCTTCTCTCTGCGTGCGTGTGTTCGTTTAAAAGATGGGCACACCCACAATGTTGGAGCTGGGCACAGAAACCCACAATGTTGGAGCTGGGCACAGAAACCCACAATGTTGGAGCTGGGCACAGAAACCTACAATGTTAGAGCTGGGCACAGAAACCCACAATGTTAGAGCTGGGCACAGAAACCTACAATGTTGGAGCTGGGCACAGAAACCCACAATGTTAGAGCTGGGACAACGACCCGGAGTAACACAACAAAATTTTAATACAAGGGAATACTGACAACACATTGCAGATATCTTTGGCTGTACTAATTGTCAGTATGTGTCGTCACATTCTCTACTTTCCTACTGTTTTTCTCCACTTTCCTACTGTTTTTGCCGACTTTCCTACTGTCGACGCGACTCTGCATTACATGCTTTTTAACGGATTTATTATGATACATTTTCTTTTTACTTATTACTAGTGATAAAGTTAAACCTCTCATAATCCATATCCTTCAATTACAATACACAAATTAATATGTGATATGATTTGAATGCATGTACATTTGCACATAAAATGCATAAACACGACTTCGCGTTTATTCAAGTCTACTATATTTAGATTTCATTAAATTAAAACATAGAAAATATAGAATACTCACACAGGTTGTTTGAGTTAATTAGCCAGCACGTTTAAAATTCTCCCTAAATCTGTTCAATCATGTAATGTTGTCTGTTGATGATCCTTATGAACTGCAATGAAAAATAAAACAGTGTTAAAAACTACATCGTAGTGCTGACCCATTATCGTTTTATTATTGTCCAAATACACAATATGCAGTTCCAAAATCTGAAGCTTATTTTCTTTTTGCAAATCGTGGTATGCTTGACATCTTGAATAGAATAGAATAGAATAATTGAGGGGCTTAGGATTAAAAGTAACGCTTGGAAATTCCCCTGAAATCCCCATAGAAATTTGGAGTAAGTTATGGAAACTTAGGGAACATTCATCAACAACGTGGCACAAAATTTTTTCTTGTAGCTCAGAGAAATTGATGTTATTTTTATATTTCATTTTTTATTAACAAAAAATATGTCATAATTTATCATGCCGTATATAGTACAAAATGCCTATTACGTGCTTACACGGATTAATTTGTTGACAACATTTTTGCTCACGGACTCCTTGCAAATTAATCTACAGTTTCCATGAAGTATCCATGGTATAAATATTTAGAAACTTGTTGATAGGAAAGGAAATAAGATAGAAAGTTCATTGAAAGGAACTAGGCCACGTTGAAGAATCTGGAAATTCTGAAAAAATTCTCAAGGCCCTAAATGGCAGTTTTTCAGCCATTTCGATTTTCAAGAGCATTATTTGAGTTTATTAATGAGACAAGGTTTCTTTGAACCACTTTTTGGTTAATTTAACAAGACAACAGCTATGACTGATTTTATTCCTCGTTTACTTACTAAACACTAAAGAAGAAAACGTATATGCAGATATATTAGTAGTTAGTAGTATAATGTAGTACATTTAGTGGCTGTAATTTATAGTGTAGACCTTTAAATAACGCAAGTCTTATAATGTAGTCTATTTCAAAATTAAAGCTCAAAAATTTAGTTCTGGATCAAAAAATTCATTACTAGCTACAATAGATGAAACATTTGAGTTACACGTTTTGGCTTTTAAAAATTTCTGGATTTGAATTTTACCTTAAGAAAATTAATATAATTCGCAGGGAGCATATACAACGTATTTTAACTAGGTGATGCCCTACTTTGTTTCAAAAATGGATTAGACAACAGTTTGGGGATGAATATTTATATCATTGGGTAGAATAACTCAGTGGCTACAAACGGTACATATTCATTTCCCATTTGCGGCCGAATCATTTTTAAAGCAAGATATCACATAGTTGCTACAGAAAATTATACGTTGTATAGGTAACTGGGAAATTCGAATATCTTGTCTCAGATTTCCAAAATTACGTGTACCGAAATTGTTGTATAGCCCCTAGAAAAATTATTTATTTTGGAAAATTTTATTTAATTTCTCCGAGCGCTACTTTTAATCCTAAGCCCCTCAATTGCTTTATTGTCCACAAATAACATCTCAGATAAATCTGAGTTGATTTCCAATGTCGCGACGTTTCGGCATCTTAAATTGCTACCGAAATTTCAGGAACAATAGAATGAAACACGGTATAGGAATCGTATGGAAATGATGGAAGGATTTGACTGAATATCAGATATATGCCAGATTTGGTTAATATTACTTATTGTGATTTGATATATTATTTTTAATTTTTATATTACATATTACATCAATAAGGAAATTTTGCAAATCAACGGTTTAAT
Organism: Yoshiicerus persimilis; assembly: GCA_020352615.2. NCBI lineage: Eukaryota > Metazoa > Arthropoda > Collembola > Entomobryomorpha > Tomoceridae > Yoshiicerus > Yoshiicerus persimilis. The sequence continues at coordinate 76,608,901 of CM036940.2, forward strand.
TAAATGTTTTGCTTCACAAGAATTTGCATTACAAAAGATTCAAATTCAACGCCAACTGGAATTAAAAGAGCACCTCGAATTCCATTGAAATAGTAACGGAGGAATCAATTTTACATTAGACAAAGGCAAAATAAGGTATAAACAAACCAATACGACAATTAAATTCATGTTGAAGAACACTCTCACATAAGCTGCAGATAACATAATTTTTTGCTTTGTATAATACTCCTGCTACCGAAATTATCTCCCGTGACATTCCACCATTTGCAGTGCAATTTATTCTTTCATTAAAGTTCATCCTTTCGTGTTTGTTGCCAAACTTTATCCCAAAATGCAAGACGATCTTTCAGGGGATTTTCCAACATTTCAGGTGGAAAGTTCAAGCTGAGCCAATTTGGCTTTTTAGAAGAAAGTGGTACCCATTTGAAGTCTTGCCATTTAAATTCAGCTTTTCTGTGAAACAAATCAGTAAATCAATATAAAACTAAATAGCATTGAAATGAGTTTTACAAAATATTTTTAAAATGCATACCCTGTCTTTGCAAACTGTGCCCAAATATTTACAAAAAATTTGGATGCATTTTCATCTGCTGAATTTGGAGTTAGTTTTGGCATGAAGTCACCGTCGAATAAGTAAAGTAGGTCATCGCCATGAGAAAAACCTAAAAGAATTTGTCAAATGAACTGTAAGATGTAATTCGACTTTAATTACTCCAATTTTATTTAATATTTCGAAAATACTTACCTAACGGTTCAGGAAATCCAAATATAGCAGAAATAAGGGAGTTTTCTCCCCGATAAGTGAATAATCCAGCATGAACAGTAACATGTTTTGCGTGAAATTGGGCTGCTTTTTGCATACTGTCGAAAAACCAACGATCGGAGTACATATTTGTAAGGTTAGCAAATGTTGTTCTCCCTATTTCATTTTCACCGAAGTAAAACTTCTTGATTTGTGAAGAAACCCAGTTTTGTTGACTTTCCGTTAAACCATAATCATTGTAATTTAGTGTTATTGGAAGCACACGGAGAAACTCTTCATTGATTTCCTTTGTGAGTTTTTCAGATTGCAGAACAGCTATTTCATTAAGGTGCTGAATGAATTACATTTTAAAATTAAAAGTAGAACTGTCAATATTGTGCATAAAAATGGACACCTTCGGCATGTAAAAGAATTCCTTCTTCCATACAAGCTGTCATGATTAGAGGAACCTTATTGAATTTTCCAGACTCCATAATTGCCTTTGGATGTTCAGTAATAAATACTTGCTTACTTTTTGGAGAATCTGTAACCGGACGAAATTGCACTACAGGATCCATGTGCCATTCCTGCAGACAGAAAACATCATGTAATTCGTATTCCTTGTCATTATCTTTCGAACACTAAATTAATCCATTTGCTTCTACAATGAAAATTAAAATCTATCATTGTTTCTAAGCGTTAGAAAAATGGAGAAAACTTTGGAATTTATCGATTATACTATTATTTTCCCCTTAAGGGTCCTTCCTTCTAATTATAGTAGTATAGCTGGGAATCTTCATTTTATTTGTTCGCATGAGATTTCTGAACGATAAGGATAAGACTGCCACAAGCTGAGTTTAACAGTATAAACAAAGCTAGCAGTATCTCATACGCAATGAATTAATTAAAAATGGCATTTTCTAACATTATATTCGATGCTTGTAATTTCCAGTGCCGTTTTGCCCTTTAAGCATTTTAAAAGCTCTTTTGAAGACTCTGTATTGCATCCTAATGCATTTCCCAAACGATTAGCCTCTTCTGCTGGATTGTCTGTGTGTGCCCACGGGCTAGTCGCTGCTCCACTCTGTATAATTGCGTGCTGGAACAATCCTTGATTCAAGGGCGACAGAACTTGATAGTGGACACTGGCTCCTCCAGCACTTTCTCCAAAGATTGTAACTCTTTTTCTATCACCACCAAAAGCCTCAATGTTTTTCTGTACCCACTTGAGAGCCAAATGCTGATCTTTCAGTCCAAGGTTGCCTTCTATTACTCCATCTCCAGTTGTCAAAAAACCTGGAAATGCAATTAACGTCACTATCACTATATATGAATTAATTTTGCTTATACTACTCTATTTTCTGTCATTATAGTGTTCTATTATTACTAGGAATATACATATTTATGTAAAAATTTGAGTATATTGTATTTTTTTCAGTATATTTTAATAAACAATTAACAGTAAATAAAATAGCTAAGGTGTAAAAAGAAATACAGTATCCGGCACTAGAATCCCGCCATCGCCGTTTACATGAAAAAACAATTTACATTGGAAAGACACGACAATAGGTTGCGAAATTCACATAACTATTCTTCGGATTAAAAAAATATTGTTTTCCTAGATACTTGTACTTACAGCAATGTAACATTTGGCCATGTCTTTCTAATGTAAATTGTCTTTCCTATGCAAAAGGCCATGGTGGGTTTCTGATGCCGGGCACTATATATTTAGTTTTACCTAACGCGCCAAGTCGATAATTCAGTGTGACTAAAATTATATCTTGGTCCATAAAGAACTTTGCCAAATACTCATCGCTACTACCACAAACAAATCCTCCTCCATGGATAAATACCATTACAGGTAAATTCTTTTCAGTTGCCTTTAAAATCCAAAACAAAAACATATTTTTTAAATTGAAAGAAAGCCACTATTTCAGTTTTAATTTCCAAATATAATTTTATGGCTAAATAAGTTATGCAACCTTTCCGGGTACGTAGACGTTAACAAATAAGCAATCTTCACTTCCCATGATGGTAGATTCTGGTGTAAATAAGAGCTTTTGCCAACATATTTCTCCAAATTTTGTTGCATCTCGAATGCCGTTCCAAGTCTCAGGAGGTTCGGCTAGCTACAAAAATGAAAACAAATTTCAGAAATTACATAAAATGTAAAAGCAATATTATAAAGGGTTTAAGGTAGTACCTATATATAAGTTACTCAGGAAGTTATGCTAACTAGAAAAAAAAAATTGTTTTCAGATAGCTACGATAGCTACCCAAATCAATGGAAATAAAATTTTTATTAGTAATTCTCACGCAAATATGTCAATTTTACCTGAAATCGCTTTGGTGGTTTTGCATAAGGAATTCCTAAAAATGCGGAATATGTTTTATCTTCTCTAGATTTTAAGTAAGTTCCCTTCAATTCGCCATTAGAAATTTTTACATGAGGGTTATCACTTTCACAGTGAGCTAAACTAAGGAAAATGCCTAGAACTACAATGGAGACTAAGGAGTATTCCATTTTTATTTAGAGTAAGAGTATTTGGTTAACACTACTGACACTGTTGTTTACAGAATTGCAACTGCCGTGAATGAAGTACTATATTTACAAGGTCAATTTTTATGGATATTCCAATCCTAAGTTCTCACTATTAGAAAAATAATATGCCCAATAATAATTATGTAATGGGATGACACTACATTTCATACACAACACATAAACCATTTGGTTTTTGCTCAGAAGCAAAACTATGTTTGTCTCAGTATTGTCAATCTTATATTGACTGTATATAATTCCTTTGGTGATATTTTAGTTTCTGCGTTGTGCGATACGGAATCTCTCGCATTCATGTTTATATGAAATATCAAAAGCCAACCGCAATCGACTATTACTATGTATACCTATATTATTACATAACACAATAATATTTATTTATGTAAACTAGCCAAAAATCATATGATCATATGATGAAATGTTTATTATGAAGTGATAGTGAAATGTTTAAATACAAGTATAGTTCATGATACATGCATTTACCATTTACATGGTAATTAAACCTCTTCAAGTTTAATACGTACAATCAGAGTAAACATAACCAGGGTCATGTATACCAGGTCTAAAGTTCAGCTTATATTATATTCCAGCTCTGACGTATGCTTCACTGATACATTTTCCTTTTACTTATTACTAATGACAACGTTGAAACTCTCAAAGCCCATATCCTACAGTTACAATACTCAAATTAATATTTAGTAATTACGGTATGATTTGAATGCATCTCAGCGGAATTTTGTACTGCGAATTTTCAAAATATTTTTTCATTCTACTACAAACTTTACTAATATTCAACTACAGAATATGATGACGAGTTGAAAAACGTTTTCTAAAGTATATGAGAAATGATAACTTTAAAAAAAACTTACTTTGTGACTAGGAAAATTAAAAAAAACTTACTTTGTGACTAGGAAAATTAAAAAAAACTTACTTTGTGACTAGGAAAATTAAAAAAAACTTGTAGTATAGTTTGATTAGCTTTTATTCATAAATCTATTACTGTTTTCTTACATTTATGCATGTATATTGTCGTAGTACCATTAAGGGTAGGAAAATATATTTTGATATCATTATTTGTGCACCTTGAAGATGAATGACCATTGTAATAGGTTCTATTCTCAAGTACCAAAGATTTTGCTCAACGCATTTCAAAAGCATTTCAAATTAGAAATTTACTTTTTTAATATTTTCGAAAAAGAGAACATAGGTAACAGAACTAAGGAACATAATTCAAGTAAAATAAATAAAACTTGAATTGTGGAAAACTTAAACTTTAGAATTTTAGATCTGTGTTTCGCGTCACGTTCGATATGAAATTTTATTCCACAGACTATTTAAGTGTGCAACCCTTTTTAAATGTTTCATTGAGGTATCTTTATATCCGAAACTAAAGAGATCATACTTCTAGTTGTTGATACAATCTTTCCAACATATTCTTTGGGTTTCTAAAAAATTGGTAACAAGTTTGTTATGTTAAGTTGTGCGCTGATCAATTTTCATTGGACAGATTAAAAGCGGTGGACTTCTTTGTTAATTCACTAAAGTTCATCCTTTTGTGTTTGCTTCCAAATTTTATCCCAAAATGCAAGACGATCTTTCAGGGGGTTTTCCAACATTTCTGGTGGAAAATTCAAGCTAAGCCAAGATGGTTTTTGTGGAGAAAACTTAGTCCATTTGAAGTCTTGCCATTTAAATTCAGCCTTTCTGTGTAACAAAATATTAAATGGATTTGAAATACATAACCAATGAAATAGCTTTTGGAAACATCCAGTATGGATTCTTACCCTGTCTTTGCAAACTGTACCCAAATATTTACAAAAAATTTGGACGCTTTTTCAACTGCGGAGTCTGGAGTTGATTTTGGAAGGAAGCTGTTATCGAAAAAGTACATTCCGTCGTCGCCGTGAGCAACACCTAAAACACAATGAAAATCAAATTGGAGATGAAGTAAATTACCAAGATTTCGTATGCTAACTAAAAGCTTTTACCAATTGGCTCCAGAATTCCGAATAAAATAGTAAGTGAGGTTTTTCCTTGATGAGTCAACATTCCAGTATGTACAGTAACGTGCTTTGCGTGAAATTTGGCTGCGTTTTGCATACTGTCGAAAAACCAACGGTCGGAGTACATATTTGTCAAGTTCGTCAATGTTGCTTTTCCTATCTCATTTTCACCGAAGTAAAACTTTCTGACTTGCGAAGAGACCCAGTTTTGCTGACTTTCCGTTAAACCATAATCATTGTAGTAAAGTGTTATTGGTAGTACGCGAAGAAATTCTTCGTTAATTTCCTTTGTGAGTTTTTCAGATTGTATAACAGCTATTTCGTAAAGATTTAATGATATTAAATATATAATCATTTATTACATCATTAATCTTTTTTCTGAAATCATAAGGTTTGTCACTTCATCCATTGATGTAGTATAAATGGATTACCTGCAGAATGCAAAAGTAGTCCTTCATCCTTACAAACAGTCATGATTAAAGGAACCTTATTGAATTTTCCAGACTCCATAATTGTCTGTGGATGTTCAGGAATAAAAACTTGCTTACTTTTCGGAGAATCCGTAACTGGAGGAAATTGGGCTATGGGATCCATGTACCATTCCTTAAAACAATAAAAATCATTTTAATATTTTTATTATCACAATTATTTCTTTCTAAAACAAATTAATTCAATTGCTCCTAAAAATATATAAATTATAATCTGCCATTTGTATTGCTTTCAATAATGTTTGAAAAAATAAAAGGAAATTATTGATCAAGAAAGACTTCTGAAAGGGAAGATTAACATAATCTGGTTCTGAATTTGATAGTCTCTAAAAAGCAGTATTAAGTAAAAATAAAAAACCATATTTCTAACATTATATTCGACGCTGGCAATTTCCTTTGCCGTCTTCTTGGTTAAACAATCTAAAAGTTCTTTTGAAGACTCTGTGTTGCATTTTAATGCATTTCCCAAGCGATAAGCCTCTTCTGCAGGATTGTCTGTGTAAGCCCACGGGCTAGTAGCTGCTCCACTCTGCATTATAGCATGCTGGAACAAACCTTGATTCAAGGGCGAAAGAACTTGATAGTGGACACTGGCTCCTCCAGCACTTATTCCGAATATTGTAACCTTTCCTCTATCACCACCAAAAGCTTCAATGTTTTTCTGCACCCACTTGAGAGCCAAATGCTGGTCTTTCAGTCCAAGGTTGCCTTCTATTATTCCATCTCCAGTTGTTAAAAAGCCTGTAAATATATTCAAGGCCAATAATGTCATTATATGACTCAGCATTGTTTTTACTTTTTAACTTACATATATTTTTAGCTGTGCAATTTGTTCATAATATAAAGAATTATGTATAAGTATAGCTATATCTGTCAATATGTATTAATTTCTTCTTAGGCACAATTTTTTATATCAATGTACAAAAATTATAATGAAAATTTACATTTAAATAAATAGTATTTTATTTTTACCCAAAGCTCCAAGTCGGTAATTCATGGCGACTAAAATTACATCATGGTCCATAAAAAACCTTGCTCCAAACATATCGCCACTACCAGTAACGAATCCTCCTCCATGAATGAATACCATTACAGGTAAATTCTTTTTGGTCATCTTTAAAATCAAGAAGATAAACGTAAAATTCACAGTAAAACACATTTTGAACTGTGGTTTTTAGCAAATCCAACATTTTATTGAATGCTACCTTGCCGGGTACCCAGACATTGATAAATAAGCAATCTTCACTTCCCAGGACCATAGGTTGTGGAGTAAATAAAGTCTTTTGCCAACACATTTCCCCGGGTTTTGTGGCATCTCGAATGCCATTCCAAGGGTCAGGAAGTTCTGCTAACTAGTAAAATGTAAATTACTTTCAGTGTACTAAGATAATTACCTAAACTAAATGGAAATAAAATTTATTTTAACTTTTTTCCACGCAAATATATTAATTTTACCTGAAACCGCTTTGGTGGTTTTGCAAATGGAATTCCTAAAAACGCAGAATAAGTTTTATCCTCTCGGGATTTTAAGAAAGATCCTTTTAATTCCCCATTCGAAATTTTTACATGAGGGTTTTCACTTTCACAATAAGTTGAACTAAGAAGCGTGACTAGAAGTACACCTGAGACTAAAGAGTATTTCATCTTTATTTACTGCAACACTATTTGATTGACACTTCTGACACTGATGTGAACAGAATTGCAACTGCAGTGATTTTAGTTTATTCAGCTGAAGGTTACGGCGGACGAAAATTAATAACACCTATAGCTATGCTATGGTTATGAGTATTCCAAGCCATAAATTCTCACTATTATGTATGAGGAAAAGTAGCATAGCCGACGACAAATTAATTATGTAGCACAACTTTACATAATTATTACCTTGTGCATTCATGTATATTGTATATGTTACGGATAATATACAATATTACGGGACACAGGAAATTATCTAGATAGGTTTACATTATCAAACCGACATGAGATAGTAAATAGTATGAGTATTATACTTTATGCACCCTAATATGACATGGTCTCTGTAACATATACAACTTGAAAGCGTGTTTTTTGCGAGGAAGGAAAAACCAACTATGTATCTACTCTCTACTCTACTATCTACTCTCAATGTCCCGTCCCTCACTATTATTGTGACTCTTGTATTATTATGGCATTCAGAGTTCCACGCACAGCTTGGACTTTGTGTAGTACACAGCAGCAGTATAAATAAACTAACGCATAACAAACTCCAAAGTGGCAATTAATTAGATAAAGAATATAGCAAGAGCAGCATAGACTGGCGGTTATTAATTAAATAAGTACTAAAAGAATAATAATTAATTTATAAATACAATACTACTTCATTTTTAACATTAGCAATCAGAGTTAACAAGTAGTTAGCGTTGTATCCCAGATATTCACCTATTATATAATAACATCGATCTTCTCATAGCTAAATATCTCATAGACACTGTACTAATTGACAGAACATTAAATACGGCTTTGATATGCAACTTGGATGAAGTGAGAATATGTTTTCTCTGATAAAATTATGATTTGCAATTTCTTGCAAAAATATTGAATAAGTTTGTCGACCAATTTTTTCAATATAGATTATTCTGTATATATGTTATGTTACAGGAAATTGTGAAAAATGTAAGCCGCATTAATTGTCAAGTCAGTCCTTTGACAAGGCAATTGCTTTTTGCTTCTTTGCCTGCTTCCCGCTGGAAAATCAGAGAAATTGTAAGTGAAGGTCGCTGAGTTTTAATCCAGTCAAGTAATTTCGTTCATCACACTAATTTACACAAGACTTGGTAAGCGGTATGTACGAAGAGAAACCGTGTTGTAATCTGAAGGCCGACTAAGTCAAAACAACTGTTGCTTTTAAGTGCAGTTATATTTTTATACGAAACACATTTTATACAGAAATATATTTTTATAGTTTCAGATTTTGCAACGCAAGGCATTACACATTGATTAGTTACCGATTCGAGTGAATTTTTACAAAAATACGGTCAATCGTGTATTGGTTATATAATAATACGTGTTAAATAGAGACACGTGATATTTGTAATAACCCACCACATGTAAATTAATATACATTTATCATATTCATGAAACTACATCAACTGACAAAAAAACGTTTCTTTGTGTTACCTGAGTAGATTATTCATTCATGTAATCCCATCATTTAGGAATTCAGGGTTTGCGAATGCTACATCACAGTGCGTGTGTATAATTCAATTCATTTTACTTTTTCTTTAACAAAGTGGGATGGAAAAGTCATAAATATAAAATAAAGAACTATTAAATTTTGGTTTTTACCGATTCTTATTTAAGAAATTTTAATTTTTGTGGCGAACAAAGGGCATAAGCCTTTATTTCAGAAAACTATTTTATTTATTATTTCGATATTAATTCTTGTTTACTACACTATTTGATGAATTATAAAATTATAATAGGGAAATAAACCGTAGGCATATGAAAAACATAATTTAGGAGAAACTTTCAAAATACCAAATTTTCGAAATTCAAGCACATTTTTGGAATACAAAATTTCGGCAGAAGAGGACCGCCGTTCAATTAACCAACCCTGAATATATCCATTTGATAGGTTATCATTATAACAATAAAGCGAAAAATACGTCCTGGAAGTGAGACTCAGTAAATACTATGTTATCATTATCGCCATAATTTACCGTGAAAGTAAGATAAGAACACAATATTTGCGGAAATTCAGCTATGCAATTCTCATTTTAAACTGTTTTAATAAATGAACATTCATATATTTTATGTTAAACTCACAGGTACAGTTTTTGGTTCTTCAGCAGACATTAAAACAGTGGAACACAAAATCAAAATGCATCTGTTTTGTTTCACTGCAGTTTCTTTGCTATTCACACCCTATTGCCTTGCAAGTAGTATTTGGGGATGCGATTGCATAGAAAATTGTCGGCCTAAAATAAAAATATGGAAATTGGAGCCTCCTCATGGAAATTTTCCTATAGATCCGGGTATATACAATTTTTCTAATTATTTTTTGACCATTTGCTATTTATCTTCATAGGTATGAATTTTAATTTCAGAAACAAGTTGGATAAATCAAGAGATCATGGCTTTTGAAAACACAGCGGCCGTATTTGAATGTAGCTCTAAAACGCCTATCAGGTGGACAGTTACATCCCATAGACAGGTTTCTATTTTGATATATGTCTCTATGTACTATAAAATGTATAATAATATCTCCTTCTTTTAACTGTGACTTTTTTTCCATTTACCCCAGGGCTCAATAAAAGTGCAACAGAAGAGAACATTTAAAAATTTGACTGACGAAAATACATTTTGCTATTCATCAACTGTTACAATAGAATCGATGAGTGAAGACCACATTGGACTTTACCGTTGCGAAGATCTCTCTGCATTACAGTCTTCCATTCTACTTTTCATGGACGGTAAACTAAATTGTCAATAAAGTATAGAAAATTAATACTACAGTTACTATTTCTATAAACAGTGAATCAATCACAAACTACGGTACGTCGAAGTGTAATAATTTCTCATTTAATTAAATATAGACAAAGAAAATGTCAAGGAACCGTACTACTTGAATGCCGGATCGACCCTTAAAATTAATAGTCAGAAATACAATCTTGTATTTCCTTGTTCAGTTAGCCATCCTTCCGAAAAGTTCTATCTGCAAAGCAGAAACGTAAAAACACCCATATAGATATAGTTACTACTTTTACACTTTTACGCTAGTATTGACTGCTACTATAGATACTTTTTTGCTTTGGCATTTTTAACGCGTTTGACTAATTGAAGTATTTGATATATAATATTTATCACAAAACTTATTAAAGAACATAAAACATTTATTTATGAAATAATTCCTTTAGAGTTGGCGGAAACCCAAAGTGGAAGCAACATTTATACCACATATAGGGTTTATTGTGGAGAATGCCGAAGAAAAATCAATAGAAGGAGAATTTAGGTGTGTTTTAGAAAATTGGGAAAAAACAGACGGATACTTTGTTGATATACAAGTACTTCCATTTGAAGGTATATTTGTGATAACTATTAAAATACAATAAAATTGGGCTGGGTCTTAAAGTTTTTCGTTTCTCTTTAGATTTCTATGTGTTTCCAAAGGATTCTATTATTTACGCAAAAGAAAATATAACAGTTAAATGTTCATCCACTGATCCAGTAATTATGGAATTGGACCAAGAACGGAATTTGAAGGACAATGAAATTGTTTACAAAACAGATCCGACAAATATACACCGTTTTACAGCTATGCTTATCATCAACCTAATGGAAGACGCTTTAGCGGAAGGAAAAATTCGATGTCTAAGACAAAACAAAAAAATTATAAAAGAATGGGCTTATAAAAGTATATTGTTTAGTTTATTTCAACACCAAACTGTACAATGTAAGTAAGTATCATTATAACCAACAAATAACATTTTTCTATTACAGGAGTTGAGCGGCGTCACGGAATTACTTACGATGCGGAACATAATTCTGTATTCTGTCAGTCGGATGTCCCCAATAAACCTCCGTCTGTATCAGTACAATTTTGTGGTACACCCGAAGAATGTGACTTGCATAAAAAGAGAATATCATTAAACAACACTGAAACTGTATGCTTAATTTGTAATAATGCCATCCCTATAGTTTAGCATGATTTCAATAATGAAGTAATTGCGATTGTTGAACGATATTTCGTAGGTAATCGCCGAAAATATTGTGGTAACATATTCCTGTGGAGAGAACTGTATACAGATTACTCCTGAAAGAAAAATAATGAGAGGGGGTTACCTCATTAATTGCATAGTTGATGGAATTTCATGGATGGATACTTTCTTTATTGACTTGGAATATAAAATTCGTAAGATATTAACACAATTACTACAAACTTAATTTAGAAATTACCAATATGAGTTATAGTTTCTATCGGAATCACGAATATATTCTTTATAAACAAAAACGAATGTCTAATAACTAATAAGATGTTCCGGAAGGACAAAATATCGTTTTATTTCTTAAGAGATACATTATGGTCAGATTTAGTTTAATGAAAATAAAAGCTTACTGGTAAACTATCCACAAGCTAATTAAAAGATATGGAACATAGTTAAGTCAAAAAGTTTTCAGTTCAATGTATTGCAATTTAATTTCGAATTTTGCTTAACATACATTGATTCAGGAACTGAAGCAGAAAATACTACAGAATTGATCAAATTTTCAACAAATAAGCCTTTAAATGAAGTAGAATCCGGAGAAAGTTTTATCGCGAAATGCAAATGGATTCCGTACGTATTTGCAGAAAATGCTTTTTGGGTATTAACTTCAAAAAATGGAAAAATAAATGTAATCGGCAAAGGTGAGCTGTTTAACATTTGTATATGCCTGTTTTAAAAATTCAATTGTCTGTAAAAAAGCTTACGTTCATTTCCGTTTTTGTAGAATATGTAAAGATTTTTGAGAAAAATGGAGCTATGAAATCAATATTAAATTATGCACCTGAATTGGGTGATTTTGAATCGATTAGCTGCTATGTAGGACTACGAAGTAACTCTTCTTGGGCTTCTCTCTCAGAAAGTATTCCTATTAGAAGCAAAGGTATATAATTTTACTATATTCTTCGTATAGTAATATATTCTATTTCAATGTACTTAATCAAAATGCATTAAATTACACTTTATTCTATTCAGATATTGAAATGTATGTCTACTCTGGCCTTGCACTTTTACTAGCAACGGTTGCCCAAGCTATTTATGCTGGCGTATCAAAAGCAGCACAAACATATTTTCAAAAACTGCTAAAACGATTTGAAAAGAAAATAAAAAAGCCTTCAAGCAATGGCAATAATCAAACACCAACTCGGCAAAACTCAAACGAAGTGGACGGATACGAAAACCCTGGTCCATCAACAAGTGGAACACTTTTAACTCCAAAACTGGAACGGGATGACTCAGAAACAAACAAACCAGAGAAGGAAGACTATACACGCATTACTAAATTTGATAAATATGCTAAATCAAAACGACAGAAAACAAAAGACCATGAATATGAAATTTCGGGGGATGAAGAAGGCGAAACTACAGAAGAAGAGAATAACGAACCAAATACAAATAAGACTAGTCTTGATGTAAGTCAATACGGAAAACCCGGCCAACAAGGCATTATGGCTACTCTAAATGAAAATACTCAAAATACAAATACAATTTTAGCAAATATTCGTACGGAATATAAAAAGTTGCCGATTCTTCTCGTAAGGGAACACCAAGACCAATTTGCTCTTGTTATGCTCCTGGCCATCGGAATGTTAACAGATATTTTATGTAAACAAGATTGGCAAGAGTGGGAAGCAACATTTTTTAAATTGGCCGTCAGCACGATTCTCCTAGTAACACAAACAGATCATTTTTTCATCACTAGAGAAATTCATACTTTGTGCGGACTCATTTTGGCAACAACTCAAATTTGGGAAGCCGTCTATAAGGAATACAAACGAGAAGCAGTTCATCTTTCGTACGAATTTGGAGCTATTTATGTGATTGCTGCAATGGTAGCATCGTCTGATATGTTTTCAAATGGAACTACTATTGTATACTTCTTTTATCTGTCGTGTAATTTGTGGTTGTCTAATAACAAACTTCTCATTTTTTCGTTACTCATTGCTGCTTTATGGCAGAGACGAAAAACTTTTATGGTTCCTAAAAGCCTACAACCGTATGCTAAAACGAACACAGGGTTTTGGATAGGATCCGTTATAGTCATAGGGATTGGATTAGTCTACCAGTATTGTCCGAAGCATCTTCGGAAATTGATCTTTTAAATATTCAAACGGTTAAGCACCAGTATTTCTTTTAAACCTGTTTTAACAAGATGTAAGTTTTAAGTTTTATTAAATACATATATGCAAAATAAAAGAAGTAATCCTAATTAAAAGATCTTCCAAGTTCAAAATGTGCAAGGATTTTTATTACACGACCGCTTTTAAATTAGAGAGCGTACATAAACAGCGAAACTTTTTTGCCAATTTAGTTTTAACCTTTGATTTGTTGGCAATTTTATTTTTTGGGTACTATGGCCTTAGAAATTGGATTGTTTATACAGCACAAGGTACCAACAAGGAGAGGATCTTGCTATACGTTACGACCGGCGACCCATGATTTTTGAATTTACAATCAAAATCCTGATTTTATTATACAAAATTTTCATTTGTCACATGATGTGTACACAGCTCATGCGCAGATTTCCCATTTGTAAAACATACAGCTTATTCTATTAAATAGTTTGGAAATTCACAACCAAGAAACGACATTTTGTAGTCACATTATATTATTTGGCTTTCAGTTGTTTAGATAGAGTCGAGTGAAGCACATCGTTGGATCCCTGTCGAAAGTACCTTCAAGAACGCTAAAACATCGTTTGCTAAATTAAAACAAGAAGTGACAATTGTTTCAGGTAACTTTACTGTCACATCACATTTCTACTACTTTAATAAAATATTAGTTTTTCTTCATTAAAATAATATCTAGTTTCAAACAAGACAGTAAGAATTGGTGATGCTGTAAAATGGGACAATGATAACACGGCAACATTTGTATCCAACTTTGATTGTAAACCAATCAACCTTGTCACAGCTACCTTATTTAAGTTAGAAGACTACTGTTGTCCAATATTCATCAAATGTAACACTTGGTTTAATGTCACAATGAAATTTGAGACGTCTTAGTAAACGTATCTTCATTTTATTGAATGAAATATACAAGTCTAATTAAATATTCTTTGTCATTGGTGCTTTTCAACAGATTTTCCCCATTCAACAAAATTCCAACTCAAGATGAGTTTGGTTTTTTATGGTCGATGTGTTCACAAAGTAAGAATAGTCCAAGTTCCAACAACACGAAAGATCAGATTTTGCTTATAATATTAGTATGGCTTTGTTTTGGTTATTTCTTCAAATGTATTTTCCCATTTGTTAAGTGTAACTCTGATTAATACCGTTAACAGTAAACTCGGTGTGTTTTGGGAATAAGTTTTGTTTGTAGGGTAGGGCGCTAAATTATTGCGTTTGCTATTTAAGCTTGTTGTTGAACTCGAATCGTCCAGAAATGTATTAATATTTTGTCCACTGCGTTGTATTTTACAGTTTTATTTAAAGTTTTGTTTAAAGTTAAGTATTTTTTGTTTGTGATTACGTTCATCACATTAAATTCTATTTATTTTTTTAGCAACGAATAATGGGATCGAAATGCAAGAAAATTTGTGACGAGAAATTGCCTTGTGGCCATAAATGCGACTATGTTTGCCACGCAACTGATTCTAGACACATCGCACATTCTTGCAGACAAATCTGTGAGAAAGTTTGCTCCAATGGTAAACATACTTGTTCGGGTAATCACATTTGTGGAACGGAATGTCCTCCATGCCAAGTAGAAGAAAATCCGAAGTTACCCTGTGGCCATCAACCTAAACTGCCATGTCACAAGATTTCACCTGAAATGATCTGCACAGAGCCGTGCAATAAAATTTTTCGTTGCGACCATAGGTGTGAGAAACTTTGTTGGGAAGAATGCGGCTTTTGTAATGTAATTTTTCTTAAATACTGTCATATAAATATTATTTGATTGCTAAAAGTCACGTTTTCTATTTTAACTCTTTTTATGTCTCTCTGTGACAGGCTACTGTTGACAAATATTACCGAGGATGCGGGCACGAGGTGAAAACTGCGTGTTATCTATCTTGGATACCTCGGAAATGCACTAAATTGGTCCTGACTGCAAAGCAACCTAAATGTGGACACCCCCGCTACGTGCCATGTCACATGGCAGAGTCAGTCAACAGAGATGAAAACGATCCACTCACTTGCAATGAGATATGCATTGAGGTCCCAGCTGGGAATGGATGTGGACACAATTGTCCCGGAGACTGTGATTCATGCTTTCAAGGACGATTTCACAGAAGATGCGACAGACCCTGCAACCGCAAATACTTATATTGTTCTCATTGGTAACTACATTAAAATCCATGTAATTTTGGCGAATGCTGGAATATAAATAATGTAAACTGTGAATGTGGTTTCTGAATACGGGATAGAAAATTGAATTACAACTATATTACTGTTAATAATTCAATTATATTCGTTTTTTAAAGGTGTATGTCCTCTTGCAACAAAGATTGCCCTCCTTGTGCTCAGAAATGTGAAGCTTTTTGTGACCATGGTCGATGTGAGAAATTATGCTGTATTCCATGTGATCCATGCAAAGTGAGATTTTCATTTTAATTTACAATTCATTACTTTATTTAACTATGTTTACCACTGCATCGCCTTATATTAGTCCTGTATTTATTGACATTATGTTTTTAAACAAATAAATTCAAATCCAGGAACCCTGCACAGCGAAATGTGAGCATTCTGTGTGCACAAAATTGTGTAGTGAGCCTTGTGATAGAGACCCTTGCTCCTTTCCGTGTTCTAAGAAGTTACAATGTGGTCACATGTGCATTGGCTACTGTGGAGAAATCTGTCCACCATTATGTCGCGAGTGTGATCGGGAGGAAATAGGAAGGATGTTTGTGTTGGAAGAAGATTTAACACCTGAGACTAGGTAATTATACCTTGTTTTTGTACGTAATATAAAATACTTTAATGGTATTGGTTTTAGCAGTACGTTTTTGAATTTCAGGTTTATTTACATTGAAGGATGTCAGCATACAGTTGACAGTGAAACTCTAACTGCGTGGATGAAATCTCTTAACACAGGAGTTGAATTAGAAATTGCCTCCTGCCCGACTTGTCGAGAACCGATTTACAACTTGAAAAGATTTTCCCATATCATTGCCCAAAACTTCAGGGAAATAACTGATCTTAAAATAAGACAAATTGGGAACAGTGATGAAAATGCTGAGAACATTGTTGAGTTAATGCTACGATTAGCGAACATGGGACAACCTGAATCACGATTTGAATCAACAAGACTATTTTTGATGGACACCTTAACCGAATCGTCATATTTGGTACATATTTACTTTATTTCACATTATTAAAAACTTTCAGGGAATTTATTACTTGTTTTCAAGTATATTATAGCTGATATTTAATAGTATGGTCATCAAATACAAGTAGGGAATGGCTTTGACTATTTTTATTGTGTAATTTTTTTCTATAGTACCACAAAGATGAAATAAATTGTGTTCAATGGATCGTTGGAGTACTGGAAACCGCCGAAAAAACAATGAAAGAATTTACAGGAAAATTGAACACCGTCATGTTTGAACATTTTGGAAAACTTCACAGCATTTTCTTTGACATGATCCAATCCAGATCAATTCCGTTTGGAAATCCAGAATTAGCCATCCTAAACAGAGAATTGGCTCGATTAAATGTGGCTTCAGATTTATTAAAACGAGTTTCAACACCCAGAAATGTTCACCTTTTGTTGTATACCCAAGGCCACGAGGACTCGAGGGAGCAATTTCGTGTGGCATACTCTCTCATAGTCAATAAGAGGTATTTTGGAGAAGACGAGGAAGAATGCGCTCAACTATTAATAAAGGTAAAATTAATAAATCTTAGTCCGCAAATGTATACTTTATAAGGTAATTTGTTAATTTGTTTGTTAATTATTTTTATTTTCTATTGCAGAATATTGATGAAAGATTACACTTCGAGGTTGGAATTGATGAAACAGAGCGACAGCAGATAATTACCGCTTTTGGGATGCACGCAGGAAGATGGTAAGCTTCATTTCTATTTCATAGCCGTATTTTGTGCAAGCTGATGCAAATGTAGATTCCATGGAGCTTATTATTTGAATTGTATTTTTAAAGGTGCAAATGTCCCAAAGGCCACATTTACATTATTACAGAATGTGGAGGTGCCATGGAAGTTGGAAAATGTAATGAATGTGGCGAGCAGATTGGAGGGGAACATCATCGTCTTCTTAACAGAAACAGAGTTGCACCGGAAATGTTGGATTTGAAATTGCCTTTGTTGGAATGACTTGTTGTTTACTTTATCAATCTTCATGTGTTGTATTTTATTTTGTAGATGCATACATTTTTGTTCATAATGAATTATTTTATTATCAGCTTGTTTGAAGTTGAGTCGCAGTTATGAATATCACCATTATTACTTATTGAAAAGTTAGTTTTAACAAAAATGAAATTGTTCACGCGGATTTTGTTTATATCTTTTTACAATCCGAAAAAACGTTATCAAAATAATAGATGTAAATGCTTTATAATATTTTGAAGGCCAAATTACTGGCGAAAGCAGAGTTCATAAATGTATTTAAACATTAAAATATTTTTGAATTAACTGTTAGATAGTTTATAAAGCAGGTTATTCCTTGTTCGGAGCAGTCAATACTTATAATGAGTACACTGCTCTCAGAGACATATCGCTCATGTAATATTTTTGACTTTTGTAAATTAATTAATTTTGTACCTAAAGAAATCCATGCTATTAATTTGCGACTTTCAATTAGTCTACTTATGAGATGAATTTACATATTATGTATAACTATCATCGCAGTATGTGTGTATATAAATTGAATAAATAGCATTGATATTCATGCAATACAATACGCTTTATTACAAATAGTTTTTGAAAATAAAATCAATTTGAGGTCCAATAATTCTGAGAAGTCAACTAATACAGCAAATAAGAATGCAAGAACTCATGAGGCCGGAAACGCAGGTCAAAGACTTTTCTCTGATAATTTGACTGATTCATGGAAAAGTCTCAATTTTTAAGCCAGAATAGAAAAACTTTTTCAACTATTTAAAACCTAGTGTATATTTTAATTTTTCAGACTGCAAACGAAGACCTAAATAAAATAACCTTTTTACACAACATGGCTTTACTGATTGATAAATATCAAGGGTGCATATCCAAGTGCTTTGATCACGGATAAAACTGATTTGTCATATTAGTTGCAACGGAATGGCTTTTAGCGATACATTTGCCTTTTTCGAAGGAAGCAACAAACATGTTTTTCAAAAATGGAATTAAAAATTAATAAAAGTTGCCAAGTAAGCTCGTTCAAATGATATAAATGAAATAGTAATTGGCCAACATAAGTGGTCAAATTCGGAAAATAGAATACCTAGAGCTAAAAACCCTGGTTTTTGAAATACAGTGTGTTAATATTTATTTAAAAATACAATGCATGTTATTTGAATTCGTCGAATTTTTTTGTTACTTGTATGCTTAGTCTGCTGCGTCATGGAATTTTTTTTGCATTCACTTGAAAGACCTTCAAATAGAAACTTCTTTAGTAATGTGACTAGGGATTCAAAGATTTCATATGTTCAACTATGTGACGTTATATGTCTCTTTAACCAACTGTCAATCAAGTATTGTAAGATCATAAATTTCAAACCAAGCATCTGGTCAAACACCTGTAGAGTGCTTTGTGTGTCGCAGACCTTGACTTTCACCGTTTCAGCCTTATTTTTTATAGATTTCTTGACATTCACAATTGCATCATATTTGCTTAGCGGACTACTATAAAATACGAAAGCTACTTATATTTTTACCATTAGTAGAAATGGCTTTTCTAAGAGTATCAAATTTTGCGTTTCTCTTGTTTTTCGTGCTGCTGCACGTAAATACTTTTTTAAATGCCGCCCCAGGAAAATCGGAGAGAGCAACCAACTTGAAATCAAAGTTATCCAGACATCCTAAATTGGTAGTTTTATCGTTTGATGGATTTCGATATGACTTCATTAGCAAAATTGATATGCCAAACTTCAGAAGAATTAGATCAGAAGGAATCTACGCTGACAGTTTGAGAACGCGCTTCCCGTCAAAAACATTCCCAAATCATCAGTCTATTGCTACCGGACTTTATCCAGAAAGTCATGGAGTAGTTGGAAACCAAAAAGTTTACGACGAACTCCTTGGTTACGAAGTTGGTCCTTCCGATGAAAAATTCTGGAACTACCGTCCCGATGTCGCACCTATTTGGGTAATCCTCCATTCTCTGTTTTTCCGTATTACAAAACAATTAAAAGGCAAGTTAAAGTAGAGCAAATCTTCCTCCTATTGTGGTATTATATTTTTTTAAATAGAAAAATATCCCCTACAATTTGAACTACTGAGTAGGAGAATTTTGTTTCTATTTTCAATCGCGATTCCCTTCGCGATGTTCATTTCAATCATATCACTGACAAAGCATTTTTCAAAGAATTTTACTTATTTTATTCACAACTTTCTGAAGAAATAATTTTCAAAAGCTTATTAAAATGATGAAAACATTTTACCGTAAATTTCTAGAGTTTTTGTGCAAAGCGAATAAATGCATTTTATATTTGTTTAATTTTTTCTCTTTTGAGAACTTATTAACCCATGGTTCATTTATCATTTATCAATTTCAGATTCATAATGAATGGGCCGGTAATGGTCGCTACAGCGGATCGAATTGGGCTGGGTCAACCATGCCATACGGAAGTAATAGAACGAGACAAACTTATGTATTTGATTATAAATCGTCAGATTTCAATAGCCGAATGGATGAAATAATTAATTCATTGACCGACACCAACAAACCAGCTAATTTGCTAACCATGTACTTTAATGAACCTGATAGTAAGTTTGAATATTTAACAATTGATACTATTATTATGTTTTCTATTTAAAAGCCAAGTGTAAAGAATATCCGGCAAACAAAACGTGGAAAATCGATTTAAGGAATGAATCCCTTCAGTTATTATTACCCCTCCTAATAATTATTATCTGGGTATTTTGTAATCCAGAAACCGAGCATTCTTATGGCCCAGAATCTACAAACGTATTAACAGCAATTAAGAAGGTCGACGATGCTACAGGATATTTGCTTCGGAGATTAGAAGAAACAGGAATCAAGGACGAAGTCAATTTGATTGTATTAAGTGACCACGGCTTTCAAGAAGTTTCGAAGAAAAAATTAATCAACATTAGCAAGTGGATTAACCAAGATTGGGTTCACACACCGTATATATCCTCACCAGTGTTCATGATTGCTCCAAATGCAGGTGTGCTCCTAAATACATAATAGAACAGATATTATTAAGCAAATACTACAATATGGCTTGTCAGAAATGATATTCGTCCGTTATGGCATAACATCATTAATGTTATGCAAATGAGAATGAATACTATGCAACTACACATTAATATCAACTTTATAAATGTGGATTTTTGTTTAACAGGAAAGACACAAGCCGTTTATGATCAATTGAAGGCGGCGTCTAGTGGAAACCACTTTACCGTGTACAAGCGAGAAGATATACCAGAATCATGGCACTTTAAATATAATGATAGAAGAATCTACAGAATTCTTGTGGTTGCTGATCTCGGATATATCTTTGAAGATGAAAATAGATCCGGATGTAAGAAATTATTATTTATATAACTGAGTATTGCAGAAATAACAGAAATTGAAAGATAAACTTTTAACTCGTTTGCAGATGGAACAGACCAAAAATTCGGTGTTCACGGTTATGACAATAATGCTGACACTATGAAAGCATTCTTTATGGGTACCGGACCTGCATTTAAAAAGAACTACAAGTACCCACAAACATTTTCTAATGTTGATGTATTTCCATTCATGTGTAACGTCCTTCATCTGAATCCACCACCAAATAATGGAAGCATGCTCAAAATAGGACCAGGTCTATTGTAACTCAAATCCTCTTTGCTAAAATCTTTTTAAATTATGGTGTGCTATTATTATATGTGCAATATATCAAAAACGCAACCAAATGTATACGTAATGCTGATAAGATATTTTCATTTGAAAATAAAATCAACATTTTTCTGTGCAACGTTATTTTTATGTTTATAAATAGATAAAAACCCCAAAACAGGTTTCTAGCATCGGATTACTTTGCAAGTATTATATTTTACCGAAGGCAATCATTTTATTATATCAAAATTTTCATCAACTACAGCCTTCAGAATAACTGTTTTTCCCAGATGACCAATTAAGTAATTATATCATCTTTATAGAAATTTTTTTATTCATTCACATTTTGAACTAAGTTTTAGTTTGCACGGTCAATGTAAAACCAAACATAGACAGCACAAAATAATATCTCAGATAATTATAATAATATCCCAGAATAATTACTAACCGGGTTGAACTAGGGAATTTGCATTAAGTATCCCATTTAAATCAATCTTATATATGTACTCGATACGGACGGTCATCAAAAATTAATACTGCATACTTACATAAAAGTAGAAAGATTTTATAATATTTTATTATCAAAATCAATATCTCCGTACGTGTAGTCATATGTATTACCTTCAGGTACATTACAATTGGGCTTCGGGCACTTTATCAATGAGTTTCGGGTACATAGAAAGATCAATAACTGAATTATAACATTTTCACACTCAAACAAATATCAGGCCACATAGACAATACCAGAAATCTGCGATGTTATATTACTCACACACCTAAATACATGCCGATACGTACACTTTCTTGTGTACGTCCAAAAGGGTGGTAGATTTCAAATCCTGGCTGTTTGGCTCTCAACGATTGATAGTTAGGTAAACACAAACACAACAAAAGTTCCAACTTTTTACGATTATTAGCAATAATTTTGGAATCTCCCTACAATAAAAGTAAAGGTGAGTTAATTCAGTTAATAACATTTTCACTTTTTAATCTTATTCCAAATTTTTCGTCGAATTTCATAATTTAATTAATATTTACTGGGAGCTACTTTTACGAATGATTTAATTTACTGTTTTTAATTTATTTGTTGTTTGCTTTTAATTTCGAGTTTGGTTTGACGTTATTCTAAAATATTTAAAACAACTGCTATTGTTTTGATTATATAAAGCAGGGCTGCTGACACGTAATCATGACGATTTTCCTATAAAGATGTCTCAAGCAAAATTTTTAATTTACAATTTCAGTTTTTTGTTTGAAACTAACTTTAAGGAAATTAACCACACGACATATGTAATCAATAGCTCTGGAAATGTGAAATAAATAATACGCAAAACCAAAAATTTTAGATGCCAAATTTTTGTTTGAATAGTGAAAGAAATATTTAACAAATTTAACACTCGATATATCTGAAACTATTCAATGTTATACTTTAAATTATATTGGGTTCAAATTACTATTCAAACAAAACAACAAAAGGACACTAATATATTATAAAATAGGCTATAAAAATTATTACACTAATCATATGTTCCTATTTTAGTTGTTTACATTTTACTATTTCTATTTCAGAGTTTTGAAAGGAGACAATAATGGGAAAAGACAGAAAACGGAGGTCGCGGTCCCGCGACCGAGAAAGAATTCGGGAGCGAGAAAATCGTGAGCGTGATCGAAACTACAGAGGGGAACGAATTATTCGGATTTCCCGTCGATTATCGCGAAGTCCGTCAAGATCAAGGTCCAGATCCCCTCATTCAAGGTCCAGATCATCTAGTCGTGAAAGGGATCGAGACGGTGCCAAATACAGAGGTGACAGGTTAGGTTCAAGTAAGAAAAAGACTTCTCGTCGTGAAAAGTCAAAAGAACGTGAGTCTAGAAACGACCGTCAAGAGGGAGAGAGGGACTCTCGAAGCAGTCGAGGCGATCGTGACAGGCACAAAACTGAGCGGAATGAAAAGGATAGGGAAAAAGACAAACTGGAGGTTGTGATAAGTGACAACGTGTTTGATAACATTTTAGACAAGGAGACAGCGCAGAAGAAATTGGAGGCGGAAATGCAGAAAAGGAGGGAACGAATCGAAAAGTAATTAATTCTCGTTTATGTTAATATTTTAATTCAAAATTCAGCAAACATTTTCAAAACTGATTACTTTGTTTATAAATAGTTATAAGTGAATTAGAAATTGAAATTGTAAATATTTTTAACTAACTTCAGGTGGAGGGCAGACCGTCGTGAAGCCGATTTAAAAAAGGAAGTCATGACTAAAAAGGAAATGTTAACCAACATGGCATTGCAAGCACGAAAACAGTGGACTTTGGACGGGGACGACGATGACGACATTGACGAAGAACCAGCGGGACAGCGTGACAAAACAGATACAGCAACCGTAAATGGTCCAGAAAACAGTACCGGAATTGCGGATCCCCAGGGTGTCGGACCAGATGCCACTGTCGACAAAGCTGAGCCGATGGAAGACGAAGAAGATCCCTTGGATGCTTTTATGCGTGGAGTCCAGGATGAAGTTCGAAAAGTCAATCACGGTGGTAATTTAATTACTTTATTACACTCTATCCTTTGAAGAATTCAATTGCAATAGTCGTTTCAAATATTTTGTAACTGCTTTGGGTTTCAGGTGAAAGTCAAACAGGTCCGAAAGGTTCTGTCCAGAAAATGGTTATAGTTCAAACTGGTGTTGCTAAGAAATTATTGGAGAACAAGAATAAAGGGGAACTTATAGAGCAGAATATGGATGGCCTTGAGGTAATTGTGCAATTATGATATTCTCTTCTAAATACGTTGTATTGACTTTAAACTTCATTTTTATTGGGATATTGTTATTCTACATACAAAAGAACATGGGTTTGCGACGGTTTTGTATAGAATGACTGCATATGAGCAGTATACAGTATGACCTTGTAGTATTCAAATTCTGAACATATGTTTATTTATGTATCGTAGGAAGCAGATCAATATCTTCGACAAGCTTTTTAACGGCAAATATTCTGCTTTTTATTTTACGCTTTTGTAAACTTTTTTTAATTTTACACAAGATATAAAGTTTGAATTTTAGATGAATTTTATTTCAACTTTCTATAAGATATTTTTCTAATTGACCTCTACGATTTAGTTATAATTTGTATATTAAAAAAATAAATATAAATAATAACATGGTAACTAATTTAAACTGTGTTTTTAGTATTCATCAGAAGAGGAAGGTCAAGATTTAGAATCGATGTCGAATATGAACACTAACAAAGGGAAGAAGGATCTTGTCAAAGTTGATCATACAACAATAGAGTACTCAAGCTTCCGAAAAAACTTTTATGTTGAAGTGCCTGAATTAGCAAGAATGACTCCTGAGGTGGTTGAGGCTTACCGATGCGAGTTGGAAGGGATCAGAGTAAAAGGTAAGGGTTGTCCTAAACCAATTAAAGCCTGGGCTCATGCTGGCGTTTCAAAAAAGGAAATGGATGTGCTTAAAAAGCTTGGATTTGAAAAACCAACTCCTATACAATGCCAAGCCATTCCTGCTATTATGTCCGGTCGTGACTTGATTGGGGTAAGATATCTTAACCTAAAAAATTATTTTTTGTTATTTTTCCTTCGTGTACTACAGTGTAATATTAAATGACTGGTTTTAATAGATTGCGAAAACGGGATCTGGAAAAACATTAGCTTTTCTTTTACCGATGTTTCGCCACATTTTAGATCAGCCTCCTTTAGAAGAAACCGATGGACCTATATGTAAGTCAATACTGTAGTACTGTGAAATACTGTAACTTGATGAGTTAATGAAAACTCATAGCTCACTATTTTGAACGATTCTAATGAGTCAAAGTTAGTGTATTAATTATAAATCGATTAATTAAACCATTATTTCAATTTCAGCCATTCTAATGGCCCCTACTAGAGAACTTTGTATGCAAATTGGTAAGGATGCGAAGAAATTTTGCAAATCTTTGAATTTAAGAGTTGTATGTGTCTATGGAGGAACTGGAATTTCTGAACAGATTGCTGAATTAAAGGTAAAATTTTTTGGGTTATCATATTTAATGTAATTAAAGATTTACGTGTATCTGCTTTCTAATGCATGGATTGTTGTCTGTAAGTTTTTTAAATACTATTTATTTAAGCGTGTATCAACAACCTAAAATAGTGCTTAGTACCTAGTTAGTTATTTTATTTGTCGGTCAGATGAGGTGTTGGCAAACTTAAACAAAAATCTGTGATCGCTTAATAAATATTTTTGTAAACTTTTGTTCGCTCTTAACAGAGAGGAGCAGAAATCATTGTATGCACACCTGGACGAATGATTGACATGTTAGCTGCAAATTCCGGGAGGGTGACTAATTTACGCCGTTGTACATACATTGTTTTGGATGAAGCTGACAGAATGGTAATTCTCTATTTTTATTATTCACTACTAAAATCTTTTGAAATGAGGATGTATTACTAATATCTATATACATTTCTTATGTGTTTAGTTTGACATGGGATTTGAACCCCAGGTAATGAGAATAGTTGATAATGTACGACCGGATAGACAAACTGTGATGTTTTCTGCAACCTTTCCTAGACAAATGGAAGCCTTGGCGCGGAGAATATTGAATAAACCGATTGAAGTTCAAGTCGGCGGACGTTCCGTAGTGTGTAAGGAAGTGGAGCAACATGTAGTCGTCCTTGAGGAAGAAACAAAGTTTTTGAAATTACTAGAACTCTTGGGAATTTATCAAGAACAAGGAAGTGTCATAACTTTTGTAGACACACAGGAGAATGCTGATCAATTACTGAAGGAATTAATGAGGGCAGGATACCCTTGTTTATCTCTTCATGGAGGAATAGATCAGTATGATAGAGATTCCACAATTACCGATTTTAAATCCGGGAAAACGAAATTACTGGTTGCTACCAGTGTTGCTGCGAGAGGACTTGACGTAAAACAATTGATTCTCGTTATTAACTACGACTGCCCCAACCACTATGAAGATTATGTACATCGATGTGGGAGAACGGGACGGTAAGTATTCATTAGCATAACTTGCAGTTATAAATTTTATTCCTCAGTTAAATAGGAAAAATAGACTTTTTTAAGCAACTTATAAGGAAAAAATCGAAAACGATATTTTTGTGATGAACACATTTTGGCGTAGGTTTAAAGCTATTTAATTTACGTATACTATATTGATTACTTAGAAAAGATTATCTTTTTCTGAAATTCTGAGTTGGAAACTAAATAATTGTTATCATTCATGTTTAGAGCGGGAAACAAAGGTTTTGCATACACTTTTCTTACACCTGAGCAAGACCGCTACTCCGGAGACATCTTAAAAGCATTGGAACTTTCTGGTGCTGAAGTTCCTGAAGAACTTACCAAATTATGGGAATTGCACCGAGCCAAATTGGAAGTTGAAGGTAAAAAAGTTAAGACAGGAGGAGGATTTTCAGGAAAGGGCTACAAATTTGATGAAACAGAAGCTCAATTTTCAAACGAGAAGAAGAAATTCCAGAAACATGCATTAGGTACTATTAAAGAATTTAAAACCTAAGAATTATTACTTTACACTAAATGTTCATAAGTATTAATTGAGTCATTATTTCTGCAGGATTGCAAGATTCTGATGACGAAGACATTGAAGAAGATATTGACCAACAAATACAAACCATGATGGCTCCAAAGCAAATTGTTACTGAAGTCACCACGCCTGTTGTTCCTACTCAACCTAATACGGCAACTACAACCACAGCATCCGTTTCAGTTGACAAATTAGAATTGGCCAAAAAGCTGGCTTCCAGAATCCAAGCTGAGAAAAATCTAGGAACGGATACAAAAGCTCAAATGACTGCGGAAGCTGTAATGAAAGGAGGCCTTATGGCTGCTCAACCAAAGATTACGGTAATTTGTTATTTACTAATTCCTTTCAAAGTACAGTATCCACTAAACATGTTGATTTTATGATCATTGTAGGTTGTTTTCCTTTTTTCTGATCATCAGTTTTAATTGATTTCAGCTTACGTATTTGAAATATGTATTACGTACTTTTAAATGACATCTTACGTAATCTTAATTGCGTTATTTGCGTAAAGTTATGAAAATTCTAAACTCAAATTCAAGAAGAATACATTTTGGTTTTCATAAATGAAAGGATGAAAAGACACTTGATAAATAATTTGATAAAAAAATCACTTACACTGTGTTTTTATGTAAATTTTAGGCAAAGAACGTTGCTGAACAGCTTGCTGCAAAATTGAACGCCAAGATAAATTATCAACCACCAGAAGAACAAACCGGCACGTCAAATTTGGTATGTCGAAGTATTTAGTAATTATGCATTTCAACTGTTGTTTTTTTGAAATTCAAAATAGTGTTTATAAAGCTTACTAAAATGTCAGGAAACAAAAAAGAATCTACGTATTTCTTTTTTGTAGTTCTTTAGAATTAGAACATTTTAATTAATTATTTAATTGAACTGAGTTTTCGGATTAAATGAGACACAAACGAGGAACAGTTCTATACACCGTAGTTATCGAAATAATACTTCAGAGGAGTATTATTGTTTTTACTTGGGGTACTACTTTGATAAGTTATACGGTATGTACATTTACCAACAGTTGTGCAAATATGCCTAGTACAATGGAATTATTTCTAAAGTTGGACAAATAGCATTAATTTTTGAATTCCAAAGAATATTAATTGCTATGTAGGCATTCACATTAAAAGGCTTATCACAAGTAAAATATTAAATGACTATCATCAAATATAATTTATGTGTACTCATATTATGTATTTTTGTCAACAGGAGTCGACTCCATTCTCGATAGAATCCACAAATCCGCCAGTACAGAAAAAGTACGAAGA
The DNA here is from genome assembly GCA_020352615.2 of Yoshiicerus persimilis. Classification (NCBI taxonomy): domain Eukaryota; kingdom Metazoa; phylum Arthropoda; class Collembola; order Entomobryomorpha; family Tomoceridae; genus Yoshiicerus; species Yoshiicerus persimilis. Next base: position 76,637,231 of record CM036940.2, read on the forward strand.
AGAATTGGAGATTAACGATTTCCCTCAGCAAGCCAGGTGGCGAATTACATCCAAAGAAACCCTGGCACAAATCGGAGATTATTCTGAGGCTGGCATCACAGTAAGGGGAACTTTCGTTACCCAAGGAAAAAGCGCTCCCGAAGGAGAAAGAAAATTGTATCTCGCTATAGAGTCGATGTCGGAATTAGCAGTTAGTAAAGCTAAGAATGAAATTTGTAGAATTCTTAAAGAAGAAATGTTGCGAATACAGACATCTGCTCATCATTTCATGGGCGGAAGCAAAGGAAGATACAAAGTTTTATAACATGCGTATTTCCATTGTATTACTATAACTTATAACTTATCTTATCGTGTTTTATTATTTTGGCATGTCAACCAGCATAAATGAAACGGTAGCAACACATTAAATACAGAATAACTTGTTTCTTTTTCTATTTGAGCAATAAACAAGTGCCCACCTTTGGCAATAAAGTAGAATGCCCACTTTCTTTATTTCTCTTACACCGGGTCGGGCATTTCGTCAATAGTTTTTAATTATTAAGGACAATTGATTTGTTATTAGGTTTTGAAATATATTATTATGTCTTGTCTTTATATAGACCATACGTTAAATAGGTACATCTAAGGATTACTCAGTTTAATTCCCTTTAAGCCATACACTACAGAATATAAATCTACATTTACTTATTTCATTTCACTGTCAGCATTATAAATACCGCAATAATATTTGGTAATCATAATATAAATTTAATAGAACTTTAAAGCGTGTGGTACTCGCAGGCATTTAGAACTATTACTATATTATAACCTACAACTTACAAATACTTCAGGTACTATGAATTCCCGTTTTGTATTCTGCTCGATTCCAAAAAAACATATAGTTACCGGCAGTTTTCTTTCTATTCCAACTGGTTTCAGACAATTCTATTTATCTTATTCGTATATTGGGCTTATTGCCTGACGAAGAATAATTCTATCTAGTTTATTGCTTTCATAGTTAGCGATATGAAACTAGCATGGTCACTAACGTATCAGTAATAGAGGCATAGGTATCTAATAGATGTTTATATTTTATAACTTTAAGAGTGCCGAAACGAATTCCAAATGGAAATATGCTGGAAACCACTTTTCTTTGTACGGTAGACAAATTGGGGTATTCCTTCTTCATGTTATTAACGAATTCGCTACAATTGTCGTGACATTTAGCGGCCGCTAGTAAAAATGACGTAAGAAAAAGAAATGGAATGAATGTTAGCGAAATGTAAAGAATTGTAGCGAATGGAGAATTATCCAAACGAATTAATGCAAATGCAAATAGTGCTACAAATGAACCCGTGAAGAATACTAAAAATTGGGTGTACATATTCAGAATGCTTCGGTTATACAAGATGTTAACAACTTGTAGCCTTTTATAAATTCTAATCTTCTCTTCAAATGGCACTTTCGAATCCCTGTTAAAATGTTACAAAAGATTATTACATCAAAAAATTTGATAACAGCAGGATTGGTATAATTTGCTTGTAACCTTAAGTGAGATGTCCAAAAACTGTGTCGAATCATGTACATTAACATGTAGAGACAAAATATGTTATTCCAGAATGATCCAGCCCAGACAGAATACACGTCCACAAACGTGAAAAAGATGCACGGAATAATATCCTCCTTGCGACTCCAAGAAAACCATTGTGCGGAAATATGGGTTTTGTGCAGAAATGGTGAAAATAAAAACCCGTAGAGAATCATACATGGTATACTGAGGAAATTAAGATGTATACAAATTGTTTGCAGATTTTCGCAAGTATGTAATTTTGTGAATCGACCTACAACATTAAAAAGAGAGTTTTGATAAGCGCAATTCTTAATTCAAATGCTCTGCAAAATAAATTCAAATCCTTTTTACTCACCCGTAACATATTGTTCAATTTTCGTGAACTGTTGAAAAGCAAAAACGATTTCGTCCTTTTTCATATGATAGTGTAAACTTGTAACCGTAAAATGAACATTCAAGACAGTCACTAAAATTGTAAGTATTGGTGGCTTAGACGTAATATTGTCATATTTTTGACTTTCTAAAATCATGTTAACTTGGTAGCATCCATGTATAATTTGTAAGAATTGTACAAGGATAATTACTTTACTCCAAAGGAGTTTGTATTTCGATTTTGTAATAATTAGGGATTCGTCCCACTCAAAAGGTGAGAGTTTAAATGAAGATGTCCAACTAATAAAACGTCCAAAATATTTCACGCTTGAACTTTCTTTGTCTCCAGTCGATTTTATATTGAAAAACTTTCTTTTAATTAAAATAGAGGAATATACATTAGTCAATTTGTCTTTTTGTTCGGTTCCTAAAATGAAAAACATTTTTTCAAATAATAATAGAAAGTAGACGGATTTTGAAATTAAACCGTATATTTAGAAAAGAAAGAGTTATTTATTTGGAATTCCACGAATATGTGGAACAAGTTAACCTATGTTGCATAACCAGTTGATGACTATAGCGCCTATACATTGTTGAAATCATACTTAAGCTTTTCCATTTTACATTTGGCAGTATATGTCAAAAAGTCAGACCAACAATTACAGTTTGGGATTTTAATTACAGGATAGCGAAGAAAAGGATAGGAAAGAACTGCAAGCATGAGGAGTGTTAAATTTTTGCTTATTGCAAGCGCTGTGAAGGTTTATTTTTATTTGCTGACAACTTCAGGAGCGTGTACCATATTTCGTCATGAATGATTGTGCGGCATGAAATGTGAAGTCGCAGTAATATTTATTTCTTTTGTCATAGCTATTATAAGTACAACATACCATTTTCTCCAATAAAGCATCATTTTTTCGATGGTCAAAGATTAGAAGCTGGACTCTCAAAAGTTATTTTAGTTTCGACTCTAGTTTTTTGAATAACCTTTGTCAACATTAGGCGTCTATTTGCTTGAATTAGACAAATCTATGATCAGAAAAAGCCTTGTTGGGCGATGCGACGAAGAAAACCAAATAGAAATAATTATTAGTTCTCTAAATTGACGAGGGTTGATTTCAATTATTGTCTGAGCATCGCAAAATGTAAAGTAACTGTTATCAAAGAAACTGAAGGTTACGTAAACAATTTCTCCTGAAATAGCAGAAAAGGTCATTTAAATGGTTTATTTAGCTAGTGAAATACTTTGTTTTCTGCTTTCGTATACACACAGCTACCTAACGCATTTTAAAAGTAAATTTCACAAGGTTATGAAACATAGTGTTAAAAAATTATACACCAAAGTTATTGATATTATTTGGCATTTCTTTAAAACTTTATTGAATAAAAATGTACAACTGATGTGTGAAGAAACATGTTTGCAAATTAAGTAGGGAGCATCATTAAAAATGTGACATACAAAATGATGCATGCGAGTATTTCTGTAAGGACAGTAATTGTGCATGCATGTGTCTACCTACGTATGCTGCAAAATCATTATATAAGTGAAAAATTGCTTAAATATCTGCAAGACTGGGGAATAGTGAGAATTTGTACTCTACTCTAGCTAAATGTACTAAAAACCAAATTGCATTCAAACTTGAGCTAAGGTATTTAAGGTATATTAGCAGTTCGGAGTAATTATACTTGAGAATGAATATTTATTAGCTAAATGTATTTATATACGTTAAATTCATTATTTTTCTTGAGGTAAATCGATAATTGCTGAGGTGAGTTTCCTCGTAAGAAGTAGCATTATAAGAACACAAATATATTTAAAATTTGGTTGAAATAGAGCAGATAATTTTGGGCTTGGGTTGAGCAGTATTTAATGATACTGGGCTCCAGTTTAAATCAAAAAGTGGGGTTTTCAAATATTTGACCCTCTTACAGCTCTGCTGACTATCTACCGGATTATTTTGAATATTTGGTTTCAACCCTAGAATATTTCTGAAATTTACACCGAAATAGGATATACTCATACTTCAAAATTTATTTGCCAAGCCATGATTTGTGTATAATTTACATTCAAATGAATGACTCTCCAAAATGCAATAAAAATGCAGAAATTTGGCAGGTTACCAAAAATGACATTAGGTTTTCGAAAATCCAAAACCGTGTTTTTACTTGTTTATATTGTGTTGCTAGTTAGCCGTAATAGACTCTGTCGACGATATACGAATTCATCAATAAAAACGCTACATAACAATTACTTGTGGTTGGTGTAAACTATAGGTTTTCAATGCATAGTTAACTACGACTTTATTATTCTAACACAGTCACTGCTCCACTCCACAGTCCACAATTTGAAAACATTGTAATAAAAAATTTGACTTCCACAATTTCTGGCATTTTTTGAGTTATGAAGATTTACGATAACAACAGTACGTAGTAGTAACGTACAATTTCGTGTAGTTTGTGTTGGCCCCTAATTGTACGTTTTTATTCAAGAAATACTGTCGCTTGCGTCTATTAAAATGAACGCCTGATAAAGCAAATACAGCAAACGTTTTCCAGTAACCCATATATTTAAATAAATGCCCAATACTTTTCCCTATTATCCATAAATTATTTTTACTTACATAAAGAATCAGATTTAGCAGTGTAGATGTAGAAAACAACAAGTTGAATTTTCTATCCATTTTAAAAACAAAAAAAAGGTTTTGGATAATATCTACAATTTAGATAACTGGACTCTAAATGTCATGTCACCCTTACACCAGCATTTATGCTCTTATAAATAATTACACATTATTTCAATGTAACCCCTTTCGTTGTTATTGTTGTATGCTTCATACGAAACAAAAATTATTCTGCTTTTAACGCGAATTTATAATAGTTTGTGTAAGTAATACCTGTTACTTTTCCAGCTTAAATAAGTTACGCTAAAAATTCTACCGACTATCATTGTACTCCTTCAAACAAACAAACATACAGGTCGTAATTTGATGTGCTATGTACTTTAAAGCAAATATTGCATAAGCAAACTTTAAAGAATCAGAGTTTTGAGACAAACTTGAATTTCGTACAACCTCCCTGGTGGTACTAACTAAACTTCGAAATTTCAACATTATATATATCATGTCGTCCTCTTTTGTGGAAAAGAAGTTGCCATTCATTCAACAGTACTTTGCATTTTATCCATTTTTAAATGCCACAATATTCGAATGGGAAAAGGGTAAAAAAAGAATAGTACTGACCCAAAACCGATTTCGATTCTTTATATGGTGCTACAACACTGTTTTCTTAGGCACACTGAGTATTCTTTACCTTACGCTGAGACTACTATATGAAATATTCAAACCAGATCCAGATTTCAAGGCATATTATGTTGTTATTTACATACTCCTTTACGTCAGCTTTTCCTTAGTGTGGTCTTTCCACTGTAGCTTCTTTTTCAAACGAAAACAATTTCTGACCGTGTTCAATGCTGTTCTGCAATTCAATGAAGATTTGTCCACTTCTATAGTAGAATGTGGTAAGAATATCAGGATTTTTAAAGCCAATGTTAAATTTCGTATAAAATGGACTATTTCATTTACTGAACATAAGTTTATTTTACGCATATTTTAATACCCATTTATAACGCATGAAGAATTAAAATATTAACTTTTATTGCCTAAAAACTAAATTATATTTATTTGAAACCGTGCTAGGACCACAAACGGAAAGTGAAATGGAAAATCTGCAAAAAAATAATACAAAGGGTATTTGGGCTAAATATCGTCAACGACTATTCATTCCATTTTTAATTTCAGTAGCATTTGGATTTTCTTCTATTGCATTTGTTGATGAATTGGATGTAACACAGCGCTTTTATATTGACCATTTTCCAGAAGGATTTTCCAGAAATATTTTTGCAAAAGTTATTGCGTTTGAACTCATTTTCATGGTCTGTATGTTCGGTCAAGGATCAGCCTCATTGCTAATATTCTTTCACATCATGTACACTGAAACCATTACAAATTGCATGATAGCATTGAAATCTAATTTGCAATCCAGAAAACGAAAAACAATGCTGAAGAAATATAATTCTACTGAGATTTCAGAAATAGAAAAACTACTTCAAGTTTATGACCGCCTTCAACTGCTATTAAATGAAATCAATAGCTTTATGTGGTTCGTCAATCCAGTAACGTTGCTTTCAGTTGCAATAATTCACGTTACGTCGATTTATGGCACCGTCATGTTACACGACGTCGTCCCAATGCCCGGCTACACATTATTCCCGTTGTTGAACATATTTATGCTTGGAGTTGAGAAATACAGTATATCTCCTTCAGTAAATATATTTGAATCATCGTCCGATTTCATTAAGTATTCCCGTGAACTAAATGCAGATGCTTATTTTAGAAGGAAATTTTGGAGTATTCGACCACTAAACTTGAAAATTGCTGACTTCTTGTCCTTCAAAATGTCCACGTTCATATTATTCTTCCAAGTTATTGTTGATAACACCATAAATTTAATGATGTCTGTGAGTGTTACTGGTTCTTAATAAAAGTTGTACATTTCCTTATACAGAAACCAAAAAAATATCCCTAGTAAATATACACAGTCTTTCTGTACTATTAAGATGGCAATTTTAAAGATAACAAGATCATTATACACAAATCTGGAAAATAAATGTGTAATTGTATTGTATAATGAAGTAAATCTTTAACTGTAGACATACCAATACTGATGTATGTGTTGAATTATAGAAATACAAAAAAATGCAAGTCGGCAGAGTAGGTATACACAATTAACCTTGTAAATTTCATGCACTCATGAGTACTCATAAGGAAATTACGCACATCAATGAACATTATGGCATATTTATGTACACTAATAATAGTGATAAAATCTAGTACAAGATTTTCTACTGAGTGCGTAACAAACAAATACATCGTGACCTTGTCTCATTATTAAGTATCAAAGACGCTTTTTGTGAATGCCCAAGCCGTCTGTCTGACCGTACGTCTATTCGAGCGACAACTTCCGAACGGTTTGACAGATTGACTTCAAACTTAGAACATACTTAGATAATGTCCGGAGAAAATTTAAATGCGCCTCAAAAACAATTGATTTATCTCAAGAAAAATAATCGTTTTACCTAAGATAACTAGTGATGATCTGTAGACAGGTAAGCTGTCTACATGTAAAAAAATAAAATTTCACTTTTTTTCAAATTAACTCGAATTCTGAGGATTGAGAGCGAAATCTTAGTACCCAAAGCTAAAGTAATATCGTTCAACCACTACCAAAATGAAGAGAAATGAATATGAATTATTCTGAATTCACCATAAGCTAACTGTATAGGGCTAAAGATAGGAGCCGTCTTCTTTAGTACATTTAGCTCAAATATGGAGGCTTTTGTACGCTACCTGAGGTAAATATATTAGTACTTTGGCAAATTGCATCAAAACTTCAGACATGTATTTCATCAGTTCGGAGTAATTATACTGGAGACTGGATAAATATTTATTAGCTGAATGCATTTATATGATGTAAGCAATTTATTTTTCTTGAGGTAAATGGATTATTATTGAGGTACACTTAAATACAAACCTTTTTATACATGTATAATATAGTATGTATATTGAATATTGTGTAGATATTACCACCCATGTATTCAATGTCTTACTATATGTACAGTGCAAATAAAACAAATACAAATATACATTCAACTCACCTCCCGGCCACAATTTAACAAGTACATTATTACACGTTTTGCAGTTAATCGTAACAAGATATTTAGTAGTTTCCATTCCAATACAATTCGATACTTATTTACTCCCAGTGTTGCACTAGTCTATTATATATATTCTAAGCCACGAGCTAGGCGTTTTATACAGGGTGTCCACAACTCGAGAGTATTTATAGCAAGAATTTCAGAGGTTTTTCGCACTTAAAATTTAGCTTAAGGGATAACACCGGATTTACACCAAACAAGACATGAGAAGCAATTTTGATAAAAAAAGTTTGAATTTTTTTTTTCAAAATTCTTCCTGATGTTTTGTTTGGTGTAAATTCTGTGTTATCTCCATGTCCCCCAAAACATTTTGCTATGAATACTTTCGAGTTAGATACCCTGTACATAATTGTTCACGACTTACATTTACGACTTACTTACTTTTCTGACTTACATTGCACACTTTTCATGCTACCAATTTGTCCATAAAACGATATGGAGAAACCATGGAGCTACTGGAATTTACATGTGAAAGAAATATATTATATAATAAACGTAGCAATGTTCCTACGCTTCCTACTTGTACACTAGCCAATTGTAAGTTAAGGGAGATTAAATAAGGAGAAAAAAATGTTTTCATCATTTTATCATACTGTTCAATGGTACTGCATACACATCATACAATACCGACAGATATCACCATTTGGGAAACTGCATTATAGGATATCTAAACTATTCTTCATTGTAGTTTTCGCATCCAAGATATTTGTTTGTATAAATAAATAGCACAACTCATTTTTCAATTATTTTCTTACACACACCTAAATGCTAATAGATATTTTAAATAGAAAATACTAGGAAGGAGTGTAACATGTTTCTTTATTTTTTATATTTTTCCCTTTTATTAACAAAATTTACAAACTCCCTTCACCACACTACATGTTCTGAGGACCAGAAACATTTCGCTGATGTTTGCTTCACGCCAAAACCGCTTCAAACTTTTGACATCAATTGGGTAAAAATACATCTTTAAATATTTTAAAATAAAAATCGAAAACATTATCCGTCTTCCACCTCCAATACTAAATAAAAGTTGTCCGTTTTGATTATATATATCCTCTTTCAATTAGTAAGACAAAAATCAAAAGTTTAATAAATTGTGAAATCCCTCCTCCAGCTGTTAGAAAGTGAGCCAACCGATGGGTGGTATATTGGATTGGGAAACGATATTTTTAGGCTGCATTTTGCTGAAGTACTAAAAGGGGAGCCGCTGAACCTGAAGGAAAATTTCGATAACCCGTGTTTCAGAGGTAGCCTTATGATTGGTCAAACAGGTCTCATGGCAAATCTAACAGGATTTGGAAATCTCCATGGTACATGGGATTGTAAATACTCCAAGGACACTCTTGGAGTGAACATTTGTGATGCAATTTCTAGTGGTCCTAGTAAATATCGTAAGAGATTTTTCAGATTTTTAAATACAAAGTTTATAGTAATGCTTATTAACGGCACTTTCTAAAAAATTCCATGATTATGCAATATGCCTATAAAAATAGTTGCATAAATGTTAAGTAAAAACTCGTGACCTTTAAGCAACTCTAAATTAATATTATATTTCCAAGGTATTCCATAATTCTTATTTCTACAGATGAAAAATTTCACAGCTATGCCGTTTTCATGGACGGAAAGAATTTTATGATAAATATAACTTGTTTCCCAAACGGCCAAGCAGGCTGGGGTATTATGGCACGCACTCCAACATTAACAGACGAAGAAATAAAGGTTATTTCCGAAAAGGTCAAAGAACTGGGATTTTCCTTTGAGAATCATGTCACCCTTTACAGGGAATCCTGTTAGAACTTAAATAGGTAACTGAATATTATAATTGCAATTGAAATTGGATTGCTTAGACATTATGGGAAAATACATCACATTGTATTACATTAAAAACGAGTTTCAATAAACGCAAGAAATTGTTGGAAAATTCAAATCCTAGTCATTCGTTGCAAAACGTTTTTGGTCTTACATTTAATTTTTTTGTTTCACTACTTTTTCCATTATTTCATTTTCTGGAGAATCTAGTTTTGCTTCTGATTTCTCGGTGTTGCGAAATCATTCATATTACGAACACTTTGGTGTTCTAATGTTTAGCAGAGGTTTTTACAGTAAATAAGATAACAAGATAACTGAGAAATTCATTTTCAATTTTTTTAAATATTCGTAAATATTATGAGTATTTTGGATATTTTAAACTTAGGGTTTTGGAATCCTGTTTTTCTGCACACTTGAAGGGAATCTTCTATCTGGTTAACTTAACACTTAAAAAGAAAACTGTAAATAGGTGTGCATTTTGCAAAGTTTCTCATATACATGTTAACATAAGAATTGAAACATTGGAGAACGGTGTCGGATAACTTCATTGTTGCTGCATAGTAAAGCTAGAACCTGAAACGTACGGAGTTACTGAAGTGATACTCGAAAGTATAAATAAACAATTGTCTAAAACAGAACAGAACTGCGATATTATGTGCAATTACTGTCTCTATCATCGAACACGAAGGTCCTAGTTGTATTTATCCACTTCTACGATCAATGTTTAACTTTTGTAGCTAATAAACTTAGGTAGTAGACACAGGACTCTATAAAATACTATGTGATAAGTGATAATATTCCTCCTAATTTCCTTTAAGTCAGTCAACCCATATTTTCGAAAATGAATAGTTTACTTCGGATTCTTAACATATTTTAATTTTTCATTTACAATACATTTACATAATACATGCCTTCAATCGCTAATCGAGACTGTCAATAATCCAAAACAGGTAAGTAAAGGTGCATAATCATATATAGTGTATTAACTTTTCATAGCTGAAAAACTGTTTACAAACATTGCAGTATAAAGACATTTATTAGTATTATTAGTATCCCATTACACATTTATACATACAACAGATGTAAATAAAGTACGTACAGCGTAGCAATTGCAATTAACAACCATCTAGCATTTATCTTTTATAAAAATCCTCTCTTTGCGCTGTACGATGTAGATTATATACCTATGATTGTAAAAGTGTAATTATACTCTGGCACCAGCAAGTAGATACTCTATTTATATATCACTGTGCCGTATTTCCGTTAATAACTGCCGGGTTTCGAAAACTGCCTCATTTCATTATAAACTAATTAATCCCTAATAATACTTTGAAAGCATTGAGTTTGAATGGCCTTCCTGTGAATTTTGCACGTGTCGTTTGTCTATTTCAATGCGTACTTAATAATCTAATATCTAAAATACCTTTTTCCTAATTAGTAGCTCCGGCTTGAAAACTTTAAAGTCCTTAAAAGTTGGGAATGGAAAATGTGATCCACCCTTAAAACAGCTACACTGTTTTAAAAGTGGGGTTTCGCCATATATATGCTTAGAACAAATATTGGGGCTTGGGACGCATTAAGGAAATTTTAAAAGTAACTATATAACAGGTTCCAGCTCCGTAACTCTCGATTTCAATCAATAGCTCTCGGCTCGGGGATTCGGGGTTCGTTATAATTTTGAATATAATGTCACAGGGAGTTAATAATAAAGGAAATGCGGTAATTACATCGTTGAGCTGAAGTATATTTAGAACTTGGATCTTGAGATATTTTTGCTTACGTTTGCAGATTTGCTTATGAGATTGTTTAAAGCAAATCTGTGTTGTTTGCACGCGCTGTCTGTGTTAATCGAAATGCATTTGCAAACTGCATAAGTATCAAGTTCAAACTGCTGCTGATCAAGATAGTTTTACTTTTAACGCATACCGATTCAAACTTTGGTCAAACTTAGCAGTCTCGTTATAATTATAGGTAAACTGTGTATAAATAAGTGTAAATAATAACTGTTTAATACTTAGCATGATTAAAAAAGTAATTTCAACTCTTTTTCAGAACTGAATAGAATTTTGTTCCATTGGAACCAAAGCTATAGAAATAATGAGCAGCTTGGACCCTTTTGCGGACATGCGACGACGTCGTAGTCAGGGTATTATTAAAGAAAAAGAGACATACGAAGAAGAGGAAGACGAAGACGATGGTCCGCATGATGTAAGCGTTCATGAAGAATCCTTCTGGGAAATTGTCTCTCAAGTTTTCATTCCCTTTTTGATAGCAGGAATGGGAATGGTTGGAGCTGGGCTTGTTCTCGATATTGTCCAGGTGAGATGTCTATGCTAATTGAAAAGTAGGTACAAGTTTTAAATTCCTTAGGTAATTAGTTACAACATGTTGTAATTTCATATCATGACTTTGTAAGATAACGAACTAAATCTCATTGTTATGGTATTTTAAAAAAATTTCTACTAGCATTGGCCTGTGTTTGTGGAAGTCCCAGAAGTTTTCATTTTAGTTCCAGCGCTGTTAGGGTTAAAGGGAAATTTGGAAATGACGTTAGCATCCAGACTGTCTACTCAAGCCAACCTTGGAAACTTAGACAATCCAAAATCCCAATGGCAATTAACGGTTGGAAATCTAAGCTTGGTGCAGGTAATTTTGAATATCACTGCTGTAATTATTTTATCAGCTGATCGATTTTACTTTCGCTAATATCTATGATAACAGTGTAAATATTGCTTTATATGTTGCTTTACATTCACTTAATTTTATTATTGTTCACTTTTAGTGTCAGGCGATTGTTGTAGGATTTTTAGCATCTCTGGCTGCCGTGGTATTGCGATGGTTGTCGGATGGCTCTTTCGATAGTGATCACGCTTTAATTCTTTGCACTAGCAGTGTCCTCACAGCTTCTATTGCTAGCTTTGTTTTAGGTTAGTCACTCAACTCTATTTTATTCAGCTCATTGATCTAATTACCATATTTTATAAATTTGTTATTATAAGGTTGACCTTGTATGTAAAAATAATGATGTGTATGTTTGCCTGATTCGAAGTAATCATTTTATTTTATTTATCTAGGAGTCGCCATGATTTTTGTCATAATTGTTTCTCGGAGGTATGGAATCAATCCGGATAACGTAGCAACTCCGATTGCCGCCAGCTTAGGAGATCTCACTACATTGGCACTTCTTTCATCAATTTCCAATACAGTTTACAATATCATGGGTTAGTATTAGTGGGGAGTATTTGAAAATCTTTGAGTGTATAAATACGTACAATAAAAAATTACTATATAACCACGTTTCTTCTAAAAGCCAATTTTATTTTTTATTCTTTCAGATGATTATATCTGGGTGCCTTTATTAATACTTGGCTGCTACTTACTGTCCATGCCAGTCTGGATTTTCTATGCAAAGAAGAGCAAACTTACCAAAAACGTCTTATATACTGGATGGACGCCAGTTTTAAGCGCAATGATGATAAGCAGGCAAGAAAGTTAAAAAATATTGTTATACATAGAATTGACTATAATTTTTATAAACAGTTTATCAAAAGGTTGTGCTCAATATAAGTAATTTTAAGTAGACGTCACATAAGCAGATCATGAATTTCTTGTGCAATACGTCTTAACATTTTTATAACTGGACAATATAGGTTTCAGGCTAAATATGTATATAAGAATTACCATTGTATCATAAGAGAAATTATTTCATAGTTTTGGTGGTTGCATTCTGGATCACGCTGTGAAGAGTTTTAAAGGAATTGCAGTCTTCCAGCCTGTCATTAATGGAGTTGGTGGAAATTTGGTGGCTGTCCAAGCTAGTCGATTATCAACAGCTCTACATCGTGAATGTGTAATGGGAGATCTTCCAGGAAGTATCCGTACAAATCCTTTTCTTATATTTTTCTCAAAAGGTAACCTTGATTTTACTTGTACCACAATACTTACTAATTATATAATATTCGTATAAATAATATCTGTATAATATACATAATTTACTGGCTAACTGCTTTTTAATTGCGGTAGTAATATTTATTAGGAATATTGTACTCTTCATGTAAATTAAATTTAAATCATATTTTTGCCAAATATCACAAATATCATAAAATATTAAATCACAAAGCTTAATATTTTGGGTGCTATTTATTTTATTCAGGTGGACCTGCAGTTACTGCAAGAGCATTATTGTCGATGGTTGTACCTGGACATTTATTATTTGCTTTAACAATAAGTTACGTCAAAGCGGGGCACACTGACGTCACGCCTGTATTTCTTCTCTTTTATTTTACAGCAGCTCTCATTCAAGTAAGAATTAACCTAATTTACAGTATTAATTATAAAACTTAGTTAATAAACGATATTTTAAATATTAATTGATTACGCGTAATTTTGTAGTTTCATTCTAAATGGCGAATTTCAGTCTAAATAGTGTTGTATTTGGTTAGGTTTCAATATTGTTGTACATAGCTGAAATATTAGTGCAAAATTTATGGAAACGAAAAATAGATCCAGATAGTTCCGCTATTCCTTATTTAACTGCACTTGGAGATTTAATTGGAACTGGATTGCTTGCAGTCGCCTTTTTTCTTCTATATTTCATTGGAATGACCGAAAAGGATATCAAAGAATGAAAGGAAAATAATTTGTTATTTATTCTGTACTCCTTGACATTCTTTTGCCATTAGAAAAGACAATTATTGTTTTGGTATTAATGTTACCAAATCTTCAGTTAACGAAAGCCGCTTTCCCCATTGTGTTCAACATTAGTTAATTAATGAATTATTCCTGTTTAACCACTTATAATATTATAATACGCAATTTTTATCTATTTTGAAAACCGTGATATAGAGTTTATCAAAACTGTAAAAATTTCTAAAATTTTGACAAAGTATTCACAATGCTGTCTTTTTAATCCCCATGTCAATTCTAAAAAATGTAAATTTTTAGGAAATTCGAAGCCTTAAATTTAAAAAAATTACAACTGTACGTGTTAGCTCTTAAACATTAAGCATAGTATGTAAATATAAATACGTAACCAAAGTTTTAGCCTACAACTCCTGAATTAACAGTATACTTCATATTCAGAAATGTATTTGGGAGTTGTAAGTATTATTAGACTGAAAAACAATCCTGACCAGTACCCTATAAGACTTGCCGATTTAGGTATACTTAACCCTGCTTGCCCTTTTATTCAGTGGTATATCGAAATGTGATTTAGTAAACGTAAGTATCTTTTCCATTGACAACTTTTATTGGTTATTTGTTGTTAACAACTGTTTAAATTATGCAGCTTTTTTGCTTCTTCAAATTTGTGTTGAGTGAAAAATGTAGTAATGAAATATAAAGTACGACTTATAATTATTGTTATTATGTATTGATTTATTTCCATTATTTCATTTGGGTGGAGTACTTTTACTGCATCGAATCCTGAATACCATTTTGTGAATGTACATATTTTGCTGTTATATTTTGCTATTACAAAGTAATATACAATAATCCTAGTATTGATTAGACATTGCACCTTCATTATATTACATATCAACTATAGTTAACAAAAATCAACTACTAGAGTTATAAAATTACCAGTCCTAATATTTCTACATCGTTTTGCAACGGTTTATTTATTTTACGCAAAGGAAATGATTTCCATTACAAAGTTTGTCTTTCTCTTTTGATTTTGTGAAATTTGCAAAAGAGTAATACCAAGGTATTTCGATTTATATCGTTCATCTCTGTAAACTGGGCTGTAACCATAATGACATAAATCGAAATACCTTGGGTAATACTTTAAGCACTTAAGCATGCTTAAGCACATGAATTTTTGTGAATTATACTGACATGATGAAATCAACAGAAAAGTCAGTGACAGCTGCGAAATAACGCAATGTGGCTCCTCTCTGAAGAGAAAAGAACGACCCAACTTTGACAGCATTCGGACGAAGTGCCAAGACTTTTCTCTTAAAACACATATCCCTCGGACTCGACTTGCACATTGCGATTACTTTAAGAGATTCGCTATGCAGCTTGACTGCCGCAGGAAGGGCAAATCCAACTAAGATGTGGATAATGACTGATATTAGTGGCATCATCAAGTATCCAGGCATTGGGATGACTTCGTACATTGTAACAGTTGCATAGTTGCAGAAAATCGCTATAAGACCAGCAATGGCCAATGCGAATGGGAGAATATTGCCGATAAAGCTGTTCGTCAAAACATTTATCATTGTTAAAACGTTGTACAGCTGAAAAAACAGGTTTTGACATTCTTCCGTGTTCAAATCAATTGCCGCCCTTACGCGCTGCGCGTCTTCTTCCTTGTTTTCACCGTTCAAGGATGTCATCCAAAATACTGCTCCATTGAGGTAAATCAGCATCCCAGTACAGAGAAGAATTATAGGACACCAGATGTAGATCCCAATAATGATGACTCCAAAAAGACTAGCAATCTTCACGTACCATTTGTATTCCACGTACATCTCAGGGAAGTAGTCTATTATAAATCTTTGGAAAGGATCCAGTGGTGCAGCCATTGAGAGACATCCTCCAAAAACCGAACAAATCAAAGCTCCGGGTAGCATTTGCAGAAGAACCTTTTCGTAAATTTTCATTACGGGTTTTTTGTTTTTCTTTGGTGGACATAACTTTGCTGTCAATGAAATACACGCTCAAATGACACATTTTAAATGTATATATACTATTTAATACAAAAATATTCTGAAAATTTGTCCTTTAATATTGCAATCTTCTCAAATTTTAAATGAGAAATGTTTTGAAACCTGTGTTACCTTTGTAGGCTAAATCCAGTCGTATTGCCATGTTTATGGCCACCACAAACGTTTCATTTTGAAATATGATTGCTGAGCTCATTCCGCATGAAGTTATTGTGATGAGGATATAGAAAATGTACATCACTATTTGATGAGATTTGAACGTTGGGTCTCGAATGAAGAACTCTTTAGAGATTCGAAGTACTCCGTAGGAAGAAACTGCAATTCCAAAGATAACTGCAGAATAGTAGTGAAGCAACTGAATAGTGTTTGTTGTTTTGCTGATGAAGCGCCTATTTTTGTCCCAATTTAGAGATGTGAAACGCATTGATTTGTAAAATGCGAAAAAGTTGTCCAAAGATTTCATTGCTGCTTCGGTCGCCATTGTGTCTCAAATAAGTTGGCATTAAAATGAAGTTATATTTAAGCTTTCTGGTTCGTTTTAATATTTTATTACTACTTAAGTTTGGAAAAATAAAATTAGCATAACGGTATACTGGTTCTGTATTTGAATTCCCCTGTTATTGCTTTATGCTCTACTTATAAGCTTTGCATGAAACCTAGTTTTCCTTAACCATCCATTTATATTTTGTAAGTACTTCTTTCTACGTTCTGTTTCTATGCATAATATACAAAAGGTACTTGTGAATAATTTAAAGATATTGTTGATAATCATTTCAGTACCAGGAGCCAATTTCATAGAACATTGGCTAGAATATTACGAGCTTGCTAATTCCAATTACTATTCCTAATTCTAATATACTATATCTAATTCCATAACTTCAATTCGAGTCATCATAGTATTTGTTTTGTGGTAAATTGACTGCATTGTACTTACTATAGCATTATGCTCTATATTGAATTTTTAATTAGGAGAATATATATCCCAGTTCTCTATAATATTATATGCGCATTTATATTACAAGCAATTTAAACACATAGGTAAATTTTATTGGCAGTATAGTAACTGAAATCTCAATATAATATATGCTTACGGCAAAAGTAAATGGCAATACAATTTTCTCTTTCCAAAATTACAAAATTAAACTTTTTTACGGGTATTTACGTTTTTACAAAAGAAGATCTGGCCCAAGCAGTACATTTGATATCTGGACGATTGTTTGCCTTCCCGCATGCTCTGACGGATCCAGAATTCTGATTCTCCATAGGATTATCTATATTGAACATGAGAGTTCTCCATCCACGGGAACCAGAAGGGATTCGGGTGCTTCCTAATTTACTTCCTTCCAGCCAAGTAAATCCTCCGTCAAATGATCTATCCAACCAAACTTCATCGCCTGGATCTCCAGAATCAATGGACCCCCAAGCCATATTATCAGAATCTGATATATG
Organism: Yoshiicerus persimilis; assembly: GCA_020352615.2. Classification (NCBI taxonomy): domain Eukaryota; kingdom Metazoa; phylum Arthropoda; class Collembola; order Entomobryomorpha; family Tomoceridae; genus Yoshiicerus; species Yoshiicerus persimilis. Next base: position 76,654,854 of record CM036940.2, read on the forward strand.
CAATTGGATCTTTCGCCAGAATACTTCTGTTGACTGTGCGATTCGGGAATTAGATGCCAAGGAAGGGTCTGTCCCATCGCAGTAGGTGTCGCATACTCTTTTAGATTCTACAATTGAAGTTATTATTAAAGTTAGAATAATGTTTATTAGAATCTGCTTCATTTTTTGTAGTTCCTGTTTTAATTGCGCTTTTAATGGTTATAGATAGATTTTGAACCTTTAATTATATCCCAATTATTCATAATGACGACATGATATTTATACTATTCTAGAGTGTCTTAAATACTGTACACAAATCGAAATTAATAAATTAAAAAGACATTAGACTACATTACCGAGAATTGATATCGCATGTCAACATGCATTAACGGAGTGCAATTAACAATGTTGGATTAGAATATGAAATTTTTAATATTATTCTTGGAAGACTTTGTTTTATAATTACATTTTAAGGGGTTAGCAATAATTGTAATTATCCATTCTAAAAACACGTACTAATTATCATTATGACCAGGCATGTGACTCTAGATAACTCTGATAATATGATTACTGTAGAAATCGAATTAACACTGCTTAGGCGTTATTGTATCAAACCTATGATTTTGGTTAATTTGTACTTAATAGAAGCCCTGGGGTGAATAAATTTAATGAAAGATAGAGTTAATCAGTAAGTATCGACGGTAGGTCTCAGTTAAATCTAATTGTCTGCAGCATAATAGTTAAATCACCGAAAGAATTTACAGTTCAAACACAGGATCAGAGTTCAAAAATGCCAAAGACCAAAAACTATGCTGGGACAAGTGTCGATGAATTGTTAGTCAGGTCAAATTTATCGTAAACCAAACTTTAATATAGATAAACTGACCCAGTGACAACCACACCAGAAGAGAATGAACGTTCCAGTCGAACGGCAGATACTAGACTAAACTAACTTCTAACAATCAAGAATATTCAAGAACAATGATTACAACACACTATTGAAATACAATATTACTAATACATTATGAATACAGCTACATATTAATATACAATTTAATTTTAGTTCGCTGGCGTTCACATATAGAAAAACATACACACACAGAATCATACATTACGAAATATTAAACTGCATAGGTAGGTCTACTACATATGACATACTCCCACCTTAAGTTCTGAAACAATGAAGAACTTAACAAATTAATTAAACCAATAATAATATTTAATTACAATCAGCTAAGACAAAAATACCCAACAAGAAATAAAATTAAACTCCCAAACGATCCGGTTTTCTGATAACACGTCCGCTACGAGTTTTCACTTCCGGTTCCTTTCCAACATCCGGCATCAAAATGTGAGGCCTTTCCTCAAGCGACACCTCCAAAGGGTACAAACGCTGAACGGGTCGAGTCACTTCTCCAGTCGCTGTCTTCAAACGCGCAACTCGAACCACTCCATCCCGTCCGGGAAAAACCTCCAATACTCTTGCCATCACCCAGTCCAAACGCTTGGCGTTGTCATTCCCAATAAGGACAATGTCTCCAGGCTTAATGGCTCCACCAACCTTCTTCCCTTTTCCAGGTTGCACCAGCGTTGCTAAATATTCTTGGCGAAAACGACTTCGCAAGTCATCTCGCAAACGCTGACGATACTTCCATCTCCGATTTAAGCCTTCTCCGTCAAGAACATCTAAATCTGCTACTCCATCTCCTCTTATTTCTCTTAAAAACATCGCAGGGGTAAGAGGGATGAGATCTTCCACATCTTCCGATAAATAGGTGAGAGGGCGGCCATTGACAATACTCTCACACTCACACAGGACAGTCAATAATTCCTCATATGTAAGAGCAGCCTTTCCAAGTATTTTCCTTAGAATCCTCTTTACAGACTGAATTAGTCGCTCCCACCATCCGCCCCACCAAGCCCCAGTGGGGGGATGAACCTCCATTGAACCTTACGGATGGCAGCTCGAGATTCCACTAATTTCCAATCCAGACCACGGAATAAATTTTCAGCCCCAGTAAAATTTGTCCCATTATCACTGTAGATTACAGATGGTCTTCCTCTCCGGGCAACAAATCTTCTGAAGGACTGCAGAAAGTCATCAGTGGTAAGGGAAGTCACGAGCTCCAAATGTACAGTACGATAAACCGCACAAGTATACAATACAATATACGCTTTTCCTCCTCCCTTTAAATACAACGGGCCGGCTAAATCAACCCCCGTAATTTCGAAGACTTCAGCGTCACGAACACGTCTCCGTCATCTTCATCTCCGCCTTTGCAAGATCTTCAACAGTAAACACTCCGGTTTTTATAGCTCCTGATTTTTTCTTGCTCTGACAATTGGAAATGCAACGCTGAATCACGGCAACTGCTTGCAGAATTTTCTGATAGTCAGATATCGCTTCATCTAAGTTTTTCAAAATCTTGTCTCCTGACTCGATATTGAGGTAAGCTGAAACAGTCTTTCGCTTCTCTGCATTCACTACTTCGGCATCAAACCCAATTTTACTTTTCGGCCAATTATTTTCTGGCAACTTCAACCAGCTCGGTCCCTCCCACCATGACGACTCCAATAACTGTTTTGGACTGCAACCACGGGAAGGTAAGTCGGCTGGATTCTGCACACCAGGAACATGTCTCCACATCTTAGGGTCACTTAACGAACTAATCTCTTTTACTCTAATCGCTACAAATGTAGCCCACGGTTCGTCATTTTGTATCCAGCAAAGAGCATTCGACGAGTCAGTCCAATAAGTAGTGGGAATATCCTCAAACTCCAAAATTTTCTTTACAGAGGCAGCCCAACGTACTCCAATAGTACATGACAAAAGTTCCAGCCTTGGGATAGTAATTTCTTTAATTGGAGCAACTTTACTTTTGGCTAACACGAGTTGAGTAGTAACCCCATGTTCACTTTCTCCTCTCATGTACACACAAGCAGCATAAGCGTATTTGCAGGCATCTACAAACACATGGAGACTCCAAGTTTCTTTCTTGCATTCAGATGTGAAAAGCCATCTCGGTATTTTCACAGAGTTCAACAGAGGTAATTGTTTTAACCAGTTCCCAAATTTATTTGACATTTCTTCTGAAAGCTCCTCGTCCCATCCTGACTTGAGCATCCAAGTTTCCTGTAAAAGCAACTTTGGAAGAAGAGTTACAGGACAACTAAAACCAATGGGATCGAAAACACGATGAGCGGTTGACAAGATTTTCCGCTTAGTTACTGGCCCTGATATTTCCAGTGGTAGACTCCTCAAGTCACAACCCAAAGTATCTTCTTTTAAATCCCAAGTCAACCCAAGCACAGGTTTATTACTTACGTCCTTTTCCAAATTAGATATCCAACCTCTTAAGTTGAATTTCGCATCTGCAAGCATCTGTATTGACTCTGCTTGAAATTTTCTGAGGCTTTCCTCGTCATCAAGGCTAGTCACGCAGTTGTCAACATAAAGCGATGACTTCAGCTTGCTTGCACTTTCACTAAAGTTTGTAGCCACACGATCCAAATGATAATTTAGTGTGGCACCAAGAAGAAATGGGCTGGATGAAACCCCAAACACCACTCTTCTGTGACGGAATTCCTTTATTCTCCTGCACTCCAGATTCTCCCACCACAGAAATCGGAGAAAATCACGATCCTCGGGTCTCACACTTATTTGGAGAAAGGCCTTCTTGATGTCTGCAACTACACCAATTTTTTTCAGTCGAAAGCGAGTTACAACAGCAGGAATTATTTCCAGTAGGTTTGGCCCTTTCTCCAAACAATCGTTCAACGACGGGGAAAACTTGCCTCTCGCTGAGGCATCAAACACTGGACGAACAGGAGTAGTTTCACTATTTGGATTTAATTGTGCACGATGAGGTAGGTAATGTCCATCATTTTTAATTTCCTCTGAGGGAATTTCCTCAATTATACCTTCATCTTGCCAAACATTAAATATATTTTGATATACCTCTATCAATTGTTCAGATTTCAGTTTCTTGGTTGCTGTCTGGAGTCTTCTCTCTGCAATATCCTTATTGTTGGGAAGATTTTCATGGCCAGCCACCCATGGTAAAGACACTTCGTAGCGACCATCTGATTCCTGTTTTACAGTTTTCAGAAAGTAATCCACAGCCGCCTCTTGAAGTTCTTCCCGAGATTTACTTTCTGCTGGATCTGAGATTCCCAAATTGTCCAGTCTCCACAAGTTTGAAATATCCGCATCAGCCACATGAAGGGTAGTCACCATCATTGTACTATCTGATCCGGTATTTTGACTTGGAACCTTTCCAGTTAAACTCCAGCCAAGATGAGTTTGAATTGCCACGGGCCCACTTGTCAGTTCATGTTTTGCTCCAGTAAGCAACTTGCCATAAACATCACCACCAATGAGTAATTTAATTTCTGGACAATCTTTGCCTGCATCAGTGAGCTTAATTCCCCATTTTTTAATTTCCGTTAGCCAAGGTCCGTTTTTCACCCGAGGGAGATTACCACAAATTTTTTCTTGACTCAAGGCTGCAAACGTACACTTGTACGACTTATCCAAGCTACTGACCAGTATTTGGTATTTACTGTGTACCTGTACAGCAGTTTCAACACCCCCAAACAAATTGTGAATGGTTTCGACTTCACCCAGACTTCCGTATCCCATTTCCTTTGCAGCACCCTTGCTGATGTATGAGCGCTGGGATCCATTGTCGAAAACCGCTCGCACAATAATTTCTTTCCCATTGCGGGGATGAAGTAGACGTACCATGAGTGTTTCCATTAACACCTCAGATGTACAAGTTTGGTTTGCCAAAGTACTGACCTTCGACTCTTCTTTCTTGGTTTCAGTTTTGGCTTCCACTTTATTACTTGGAATACCTGGACACATTATAACATAATGTTTGCGGGAGCAAACTACACACTTGTGTCCAGACTTACAGTCTTTATACCAATGACCTCTTTTATTGCAAGCCATGCATCCTTTCTGCTGCATAACAATTTTTTTCTTTTCCTCCAGAGACATACTTTGTGCCTTCCAGCAGTCATGGCTCTCGTGCTCCTTATCACAAAACAGACATTTCGATTTTTGTTTTTTCTTTGTCTGTACCTGATTCGTAGTCAAGAGTCCAGCTGCGGTGGGGACATCCGATTTTACTACTTCTGGTTTTTCTTTAGCTTTTTTCTCTTTGTCCACGCCGAATCCTTTTCGGGCCATCACAATTATTTCTTCACCTTTCACCTCAGCTTTCAAGAACTTCATCAGTAATGACAGCTGACTAGGTGGAGTACCACTGGAAGTTGAACTTGCTTCGATAAGATTGCTGTTTCTCTCCCACGCTCTCATCACGTCCTCCGGCAATGAAGATTCCACTAGTGGGTAGAGCATTGAGGCATATTTGTCACTGGCAACACCCAACGAATCCAATGCTCTCAAATAAGTCTCTAGTTTGTCGTACAAACTAGACAACACTATTTTCTGTTTATTGTTCAGTGCGTTATTCAATACCAATTTTAATAGTTCACGTACGTACACTTCCACAAGAATGTCATCACGTCCAAAGCGTTCTTTTAAACTTTCGATTGCTTTTGGATAGCAAGCTGCACTGGGGGGAAAGCTTTCCACCAACTCCGCTGCTCTCGAACCTTTTTCAACGGCCTGCAGCAAATACTGAAACTTGTCTGCATTGTCCATGGCCTTGTCATCGTCGATTTTCTGGAACTGACCCCAGAAACCAAGCCAGTCTTTTGGTTCACCATTGAACCGCTTCCACTCAATTTTAGGAAGCTTGAATTTTCTTTTAGATCCCCGTGACCCAGTTGGGTGGACTGCACTCTGGAATTCACTACCACCATCAATTATTTTATTTGTGAATCCTGTTGCATCCACTTTTGCCCTGCAGAAACTGAGTCTGTCACGATACACTTCTGCGGACTCAAACTCTTGGTTGTAAGCTTCTTCATTGACATCATCGTCATCGCGAAGGGCTTGCAATATTTGATCGTCGACTGCCACCAGTCGCTCATATTTATCTTCTAATTGTTTTAGGAATGTGTTGATTGTTACCTCGTCAATTTCTTTTTTCTTCAACTCATCCTCCAACATATTAGCCGTCCTAGTAAAGGCCGCACGAAGGGGGTCCGTCCCTTCTTCAAATTATCCATTGACACGACGTCTTCTTCGTCTGCCATTGTCTACAGGTACCACTAAGTCACTTGTAACTTTTGATTTTTTCACTGATCCTAACCAGGGGCGCCACGATGTTAAATCACCGAAAGAATTTACAGTTCAAACACAGGATCAGAGTTCAAAAATGCCGAAGACCAAAAACTATGCTGGGACAAGTGTCGATGAATTGTTAGTCAGGTCAAATTTATCGTAAACCAAAGTTTAATATAGATAAACTGACCCAGTGACAACCACACCAGAAGAGAATGAACGTTCCAGTCGAACGGCAGATACTAGACTAAACTAACTTCTAACAATCAAGAATATTCAAGAACAATGATTACAACACACTATTGAAATACAATATTACTAATACATTATGAATACAGCTACATATTAATATACAATTTAATTTTAGTTCGCTGGCGTTCACATATAGAAAAACATACACACACAGAATCATACATTACGAAATATTAAACTACATAGGTAGGTCTACTACATATGACAATAATTTCTTACCACATGAGAAATATTTGTTTCTGGATGCAAGTTTTCTAGATCCTCGCTCATTTGCCCAATCAATCAACCAATTTTCTAAATAGTTTAGAGATAATTTTATTCGTGCACCTTTGATTCTTTACGGCAGACGATTCGCTGATACCTAAATATGGGGAATTATTTCGCAAGGGTCATATTATTTCAATTTCGCTTTATGTGGCATTTTCAATGTAATACGCCTGCTGAGGGTTTTATTATGGATAGCTTTTTATTACGAACGGGTGTATTAAATCGATTTTTATGGTACACGGAAAAACTAATAAGATAACCTTTTACAATTTCAATAGGACTACAATCAATAACTTTGCAGGATCACAATGCACAATGCTTTGTGAAAGTAGCTTACCGGAACAGCTATTAATTAATACCTAGAAACTTTTTGAGATTGAAAAGTCCACTAGCGTCCAAAATCATTGGACAATATTATACAGACATTTATTTTTGGTTGTTTCAAAATAAGAATTAGTTTTCAGTACGTCATGTCGAAGGGAAGCAAGTTGTGGCCCTTGATAACTGTGTGCCTAATTAGAGCTGACAATTATAAAACTACATTATGGAATTTATCTTTTTTGAAGCTTGCATCATTATTGAAGCATATGTATCAGCTTTCCCTTTACATAATGCTTGTACACGGCGAGATAACTCCTGCAAATAATATCGTATGGAATATGCATCTAAGTAGGTCAACAAAAATTTTTGTATACTAAATAAGTCTTTTATTGAAATACTCATGTACCTACAAATACTTATTATAAATGACTTAAAAGAGATTTATGTACAAATAACGATCTTGAGAAACATTTTTAGATAGCCTAGTAATCCCAATGCTTTTATCACTCAATAAATTAGAAATCCTAAAGAATAATGGCAATACTACAAAATGAAGTCAACTACGCGTTTTAATGTTAGTTTAGTAAAAAAAAGAGTTTAGTCAGTTCAGTCTGTGAGTGACGTATGGCATAGCTGTAAAGAGTACGCTCATTATCCTTGCCAACAAAATCGATTTTTGTTATGCTCAGCCTAATCCAATATTATTTTATTTCTTAGCAAGGGCTATGTTCGCATTTAGCAAACCTATAGACATTTAAGTTAAAATAAATAATATAACGTAATCAACAATTCACAGCCATATCAAAGAATCCCGACTTTGTACAGTGAATTACTTCTAATAACTACACGAGATAACAAATACCGACTTGTACTATTAAGGTTTGTATAATGGGTTCTTATTAAGCACCGTATAATCTAAAAGTATGCTTGGTAATAAAAATTAGCCTTCAGCACGCTATTTCGCAGTTAACTGAACAACTTGTAAATGTATTATTCCATTTATGGACGATTAAATCAGTCTGCTGGTTACGACATGTGATGTGACGTTCATTATTATGTAGCGGAGGCTACATCATGGGAACGAAGGGGAATATGGGACCAGCGATGTATGGGGGGAAAACAAGCGCAAAGTCCTACTACAATGCATACTTTGCAGCATACTGCTGTATTCAAGTAGGACTTTTGCGTCTATTCTCCCTCCATAGCAATGGTGAAAAAAGGCCAGCAGTGTCTGTCTGTCTGTCCGTCCGTATCCACTGCCCGTATCCACTTTTCGTATCCACTTCCCGTATCCACGCGGGTAATACAAAATATAACATCCAATGATCAAATAGTAATCAAACAATAACAAACAATAATAAAACAATAATCAATCAATAATCAACCATGATCAACCGATGACCAACTGATTAATAATCAACTGATTATATCTCCGCTACATACTTACTACGTTTTGCACAACGGTTTATTAGTTCTACCCAACTTGGTACTTTCAACAGCCATTAAATTCTCATTCTCCATTGTTATATTTCACTCTTTGTAAAAAGCTGTAATTGTAATTATAAATGTTTTCTTAAAAGGAAGAGGTAAAAGATAGTTAAATTTTCCTTTTGTTAGCACTCCTTTTGTGCCAGGTTAATTAAGCGTGCACAATCTCCCAGTATAAAATCTGGTGTTGTAATTTGAAAAAATCCAATTCAAAGGGTAAAGGTAACAAAAGAAGATTCCATTATATTCCTTTAAGTATTATTGCGCACTACAAAATTAGCAGTACACAATTTTGGCGGACGATGAAGTATATAAAACTCCTTTGTGTCGTATTGTCCTTTTCCATTATGATGATTGATGCTCAAAAGGAACGGCCCACTCAGAAAGTAAGTAAAATATTTCCGGATTATTTTCATTTTTTGACAAATAAAGAAAATCTGAAGACATATGTAGGTATATTAAGCTGACTATTTCCCACTTTTGCTTATTTCTAAGATTTTATCTTGCAGTAAATATTAATAATTTTCATTGAAGCCTTCATCAGGTCCCGAGCCCTGTTGGGTGGGTCATGCCATAACGATGCCTTGTTGCAGGAAGTATTCAACTGATGGAAAGTGTATCGAGACTCAGGATCAGTGAAACGGCTGTGTATTACAAACGTCGTTATTTGTTGACATCATCAAATAAACATTTCAGCGAATCTATGGATCCAATGCCATATTGTTTTTAAATGAGTCAGTTGCAAATATAACTTTTACTTACTTCATATATTAATGCTACCAAAATTTCATGTCTTTTGAAATTATGGTATACTTGTAGAAGGGAAATAAAGGCAAATAATAAAATTGTGACTCTAAATTTTAAATTGTGTTGTAATTGTTTTATTTGTTTAAGGTTCCTGTCTTTACGACTTGACATCACTGGGTATTATTTGTGCTAAAGCCTTAGCTAAGTTTAAGCATTTATTTCAATAGTAGACAATTTGTGTAGTGTAGCCAGTTTCTTAAAAACTAGTATACAAGGAGAAAACTCTTCATTCCTCCTGGTATTTTCTTCTTGCCCTTTGGGCTTGCTGCCTAGCTCTCCCCTTCCACATAAACTTGAGACGGGCTTATTCTGCTGCAGGCGACTGTAGCTTTTGGGATTTAGACTATTCTTTCCTTTTCCCTATCTATATGTTACAAAAGGTTGTGTTCAATTCAGTGACACATAGGTCTAAGTTCAAAATTTTAAATTAAATAAATTTGTCTTTTACCTATAAAGTGAATCGAACCTTTCTATCTTTTCCTATCATCTTAAAATATATGGTTTTTGGATTCCCTAATTAAGCCAAGGCCACAATATGATTTTAAATGTGGAAATGTCGCTGAGATAAGAAGATATCCTTATTAATGGCAAAAAATTATTTACAGGATTCTTTTACAAATGTTACAAATAAATATTAAATAAGTTTTAAGAGCATTTTCTTATATTTGGTTTACCCATGAAATTGCAGCATGAGCTTAGACTTAGATTAACATAAGCGCTCAATTCTACTAGTAATTTCCAAGAATTACCAGGCTGATCGTTTAAGCCGCGCTGGTTACGCAAATGTTATTCCTTCGTTTAACACTTAATTTCGATAACGATAGTGATTTCTTCTCTAATGCTGAGTTAATATAGCTTCCATTAATATTGCTTGAAGTTTTATTCGGCAGTGAGGTTAATTACCTTTCTGTTGATAGAATGATTCATGTATAAATTAAATGCTAAGCATTGGTAGATAGTATTAGATATATTAAAATTACCAAATGATAAATAACTAACGATTGTGGAATAGTAGCAGCGTAGATCTGAAGCCTTGTAGAATGCGGAAAAGCACTAAACACCAATATATTATTTCATACTATTTGGATAGAAACTGTGCCGCCAATGATATAAGTAAATAAAAACATTTCGTCGACTTATCACTAAAAAGGGTGATAAGGATAGTGTATATTGAGCTTACCGAAATAATTCCGCAGAATTATTTGTGTATACTTAATTATTACTAACACTACGGTCGATCTTACTGTGAATTATAAATGTTCCGTCTAAATAATTAAGTACCTCAGTGTGACAAGGAAGGCTGTGCAGAGAGTTAACCACAGATTATTTAACGAAGGGCAAAGACTGCGAAAGCACATTCTATGGAAAACATACGTGTTTATGTAAGCATTATTAATAATATTGACGACTTCATAATCTCTCCTTACTACAAACGTATATGGTAATTAATAATTGGTGTCCTCAGTAACAAATATAAGCAATTTCGTGCTTAGATATTATTGTGAAAGCACATTTATTAAGAACTTTCCTCGAATTAATGTTGATTTACGAACATAATAGGGTCACATTAATTTCATTAAGTGCTGAATAACCTATTTTGTCATACGTTGTGAGATGCTCAGATTATGACTGTTATTTAGTTTTCGACTGGGTAATGCCACCATCAAGTAATGTAATATAGGGGCAGTATTGTTACAGAACAAGTCAAATAACATTCATAAATAAGACATTGAAAAACATGTAAATAACAATAACAGAAAACCAATTATAGAAAATAAGTAAAAGTCAGCAACAATAGCTATGAACTGTACTGGAGCGGAACACAAAAACCTAATTTTCCGAATAAAAATAACCTCGGTTCCGTTTACCTGCAAAACTAATTTGTGATTTAAAAGATATAATTTGGATAAATCAAACAAACCTCAAGTTATGATTATGAAACTTTATATTACGATGTATTGAACTTATGTATTTTACTGTACCCTATCTACAACATCCATTTCCTAACTCCCATTTATTTTCCATTTGCACAACACATTGTATCATGGCTTTAATAGCATGGCTTTAATAGCATTGCTACCCATATCTATTAATCAGATCAAATTTCGTCTCCTAAGGTGCTTCGATGAAATATTGGCACTGGAAGAATATACGTCAACTTCTGACTAAGTAATTCTTGGAAAAGAACGTAAGGATAATGTAGAATAATTATTGATGTTAGTAAACTTTCCGTCACACTAACTTAATTATTTGTCCTAAATAAATATGAGTTATTTATGTAAGAAGTTTTGATTTCCAGGATTTAGAATACCTTTTATGAATTATGTCACAATAATAACACTAATTTATCCTTATGTATACCAAATTAGGTTACTAGAATAAGAACACACGTAATTATTACGAGATTCAATTTGTCATGTAATAAACTGTACGAAGATAGACCACAAACAAAATTGTATTTAAGCACAGCAAATGTGAATAATAAACCAGTTATAAAACTCATTCCTAAGATTCGAGTCTTCATTTTGAGTCTTAATCTATATTCAATACTTTTCAAGACATTTCTTTCACATATCAATCTTTGCTAGTATAAGTAGACTCATTATCACTCTCTTAGGGCGTATCAGTTCCACATAATATTACTATAGAGAACATCCTAGATATACAACGTGTTAGAATTAGCTGAAGTAATTCATCTTAATCATTTATTACTAACATAGCAAGTATTTCTCAGTTCACTGTACAGTATAAACTATTATAGGAACAGATATACTTCCATCAAGTGTTCAATAATACATTGGCACTACGCATAATAGTGTTATTAATACACCAAAGTTAGAAGTACATTAATTGTGTATTAGTATTACATACACTGTCGTAGACCAGGTTCATGTATCAACACAAGTAATTATAACTCAAGTATTAAAGTGGGATATATCAAGCAGAAGCAGATCCCTGTAGGTATCATTCCATTATTTGGCTCCCTAGAAGGAATCGAACTCAATCGTGCCATCAAGCACTCGTTTTAGTACCTCGCGAAAATTAAAAGTTCCAGTGACTCAAACCATAAGTTAGTCAGGAAGAAACGGAATTAATCGTGCCATCAGGTACTCGGTTTAGTGCTTCGCGAAAAACGAATTCAGGCAAAAATAAAACGGTCGAAATACGCCATTAGTTTATAAGTGTTTAGCAGTAGTATTCCTCGTGGTACAAAGGAATCAGAATTAATCGTGCAAGTAGGTACTCGTTTTAGTACCTCACGAAAAAACAGGCTACACTTAAATCGGTTGCACTAAAAGGCACCGCACTTTTACTCTCTTAGTAAAAAAGTTTAGTGATAACTATATTTAGGCATAGATTATTAAGTCTAGAGATAAGTAAGCCCAAAGTTATACGTCAGGAAGTGTGTAAATAATTAAAATAAGTTACCTTAAGTGAAAAAAGTGTACAAATATTGGACAAAGTGAATATCAGATCGCAAATTGTGTTTTCAAGTAACACTGTGGATCCAAAATTAAGGTCTGTATCTAACTTCAATTTAATATAGTCAAAGTCTGAGTTTAAGACAAGTTACGACAATAAAATAGGTACAAATTAGGACCAATTTAAAAAAAAAAAATTTATCACGACCAATAAACGGTAGACACAAATTTCCAAGGTATTAACATAATTAGTAACACACAATAGTATTACGGCTACTTAAGATTTAACGATAACGCTGGTAAAATCCTAAACATCAAAAATACCAAGAAAATCACGTAAAAAGCCCGCAACAGCGAAGCTTATAAATTAAAAAGCTTTCTAAAAATCCTCCAATTACCTACATAGAAATTTTAAACCACAAATTACTCAAGGGAAGAAGTATAAAGGCTTTGGCAACCTTGTTCCAGGGTAATTGTGACGCAAAATATTTCTGTAGCATAAAATTGTGGACGGTAACCGGGCTGTAAGCTGTTGAAAATTTTAAATTCGGGAGGGTATCATAGGCATGATAAACTAAAATACTAGCAAGTATTGTATTAAAAATCTTGAAAATAATTGACTCAAGGGAAGAAGTATAAAGGCTTTGGCAACCTTGTTCCAGGGTCAACCCTTAAGATTCGTTCATAAAGCAATACATGCTACATGCTTAGAGATAACCCAAATAATTTCACAATATTACGTGTACAAACCAAGGTATATAAATAATTTTAAGAGAATAATAATACATAATTTGTGTGTGACAAAACAGTTCCATTCGGAAACTAGGCACAAGTTAGATAATTTACAGAATCTGTGTGTGACAAAACAGTCCCATTCGGTGACTAGGCACAGATTAGAGAAAGAAATAGAGCAGATAAACCACAGACTTAAAATAAGTAATAGTCTAGAATCGGTAGAAATAAGACTCTATAATAAATCTTAACTATATCTAAGTATAGCATTAAGTAACTACTAGTGACGAATAGCTATTGAAAGGTGGATAAGAGCAAAGACGTCCAACAAAATAGTCTCACTGATAACATTGACGGCATTAAAACATTAATTGTACGCAAGGTACAAGAGAATACGGTAACGTAAAACTATTCGCTATAGCTCTAAGATAAGACGCAGAAGTACACAACGTCATAGGGAACACGAGAAGGCATAAGAAATACAACACTACATCTTGTTAACGAGATATATTGATTGACGAATTAATATATCTGGATAAATTAGTTGACGAATTAGTTTATTCACATAAGTAAATATTAACAGATTATAAGTGTAGTAAGCCAGTTCACACAAAAATCATAGAGTCGAAATAAGTTCTTACCAACACGCAAGATTATTAAAGGCAATTAGGTAGCGCTCTAAGAGTAAGTCCAAACAATAACTTGCACAAAATAAAGAGGAAGAGCAGAATATTAAGAAACAAGATTACCGAACTGAGTAATTTGTTCACCGACTTGGTTAATGATATCTCTTCATCATATGTATAAGCAAGGTCATGAAAATAAGTACCTATTAAATAAGGCTATACACTAAAGTATAGTAATCAGAAAACTGGGACAAGCCGAACCAGTAAAATTACTACACTAAGCACCTAGTACTATAGATTTTATACAAATCTCCAACTGAGTAAAAATAAGAATCTGTTAGGTGATAAGTTTCCATAGAGGAAACCGACGGAAGTTTAATACCTACAACCACGGTAGGCAACTGATCTCAGTAACTTCTGGTTCAAACCTAAAGGGTAGCACAATAGTTGACCCACAAGGTAGTAATAAACGGAGTAAATAGTGAACACTCCAGATAAGTTGATTAAGGTTCACCCCGCAGTCTCGAAGACAGAGTACTTGTGGGAAAATTCAACCTTAAAAACAAGGCTATATCACGGTGCAGGAGAATAAAACATTTACCCGACTGTAAGCAAGGCTACAAGGTAGATAAATTAGCACTAACATAAGATATAGATACTAAGTAAGAACAGAAAGTCATGGCACAATTAAGACACCATGAAAGCGTTCAAAACTTGACCAATCCTCAAGTAGGAAAAATAAGGGTATTTAATACCGAACAAGAATGTTATGAGCTACCATCAGAATTGTTAATGCTGAATGGAAAAATCTATACATCCACAGCACAGCAAGGTAGTCTAAGTACAAACTGTACAAATAACATAGGAGCTGAAAAATCTACGAATAAACAAACCAAAGCTGAGAAAAAAGATGATTCGTCAGATTCAGGACATAGTAGCTCCAATCAAGTGAATTCTGGTCAAACTTTCTTAGGGCTATTCTCAGGGATGCCAGAAGATTGGCTAGGATTCAGAAACCAGGTTAATTCCTTAAGTCCTACGTGTAGTCCACAAGAAAAACTCCGGATGTTACACGGAGCGCTTCAAGATGGAGAAGCGGGACTGATGCTTAAGGACCTGGACTTAATAGGTACAAATTGGGCACAGGCTTGGAGTAGGCTTGAAACACGTTTTAATGATCCAAAATTAATTGCTCACACAGCAATTAGAAAGTTGATCAACGCACCCAGGTTTGCAAAACAATTTAGTTTCGGATATCAACGAATTGCAGATGAGATTCGTGCCTTCCAAACACAAATGGATCAGGTTCTACCTGACATCCAATCCCAATTTGACGCTATACTCATTCATTTGGTACTAATGAAATTAGACAAGAAAACTATACAGGAGTTTAATAGAGGGTACCAGCCCATGATATTTCCGACTATCGACATGCTAATTGAATTTCTAGAAAAACAAGCATCTCGAAGGGAGATCATGGAGGAATTAGAGTTCACCACTCTGCCACCTAGCAAATCCTTATACTCAACTAAGGGATCAGTCTCAGCTGACAATGAATCAGATTCAAGCGAGGAGGATCAGTGGAGAAAGCCCAGAAAGAGTGTAACATTTGTATCCAAGAAAGGTCAGAACAAAAACAAGGTTGTGCAGGACAATCATGTTTTTGGTGGAGGGTGGAAAATTAAGCCCAAAAGGTTTGGTGATACACCAAGGGCAAAATATCAAAGTTGTAACTACTGCCAGAACAAAAGTCATTTCAGGGTAAATGATTGCGCTCAATTTCAGAAGTTGAGCGAAGAGGAGAAACTTCAGTGGATACATGAAAGGAAAGCATGTGTAAATTGCATGTGCCTTCATGACGTAAAACTGTGCGTATCAGAACATACGTGTAAGATTTGTCATAGAAAACATCATACTTGGATTCACAACGTAATGTGAACCAGACACGATACAATTACAAAACACTAAAAACTTATATTCCTAAACAATAGTATAGAATCTAGATTAAGTAGAATAAGTACTACCATAATGTTAAGGAAATATGTAAACCTGACGTAAATGCCGACGTGGGAAAAAGGAGGTACCTGGCTTGTGGTCCAACAAGTTGGGGCAAGAATACCTTTTTGCTAAATACGCAGGTAATAAGGTGTAAAATAGTAATGTAAGGTTATATATATAAGTAGTGTAAGTAAATGGTAAAATAGATATAAGATTGCAAGTCATGAAACACAAGGAAGTGTTAAGAAAGGGCTCGATAAAATTATATACTATATTCTGGAACAAGAATAACTTGTAAGACATGCATAAGGTAGTACAAGAAAGTTAATATTAGAATACTTTACACATGCATTTTACAAGCACATGAATTAGCGTTCCAGGAAACCTAATTGTCCTACTGCCTACTTAATCTGGAATAATAACCGAACAAACCACATATTAATTAAAATTAGAGTAAAATATATGACAAGTATATAAAACTAGCGCAACAGAGCAATGCACCAGAAATTACATTTACAATTTCAGGAAAATGTTCAGGAAAATGTTCAAAGGAAAATGAACGGTAAAATGTTAAGGAAAACTTGGAATAGTATCAATCGGGTCAGACCAAAGTGTAAATCGTACAGAAAGATACGACGATTGATGTACAATATATGTAGTAGTAGTTAAGATATAATCTAATGGAGCACATAAAATGTACACAACAATAAATCTTAACATGCATGTAACTAGTATGCAATTGAATGAAATGATCACAGGAAAATTAGGAGTACAATTACTTAAAAGTGCATTGGCACACATTGTAAAAACCAAATACAGTGGAATAAGCTAAAATAGATCCTAGTTTTGAAATACATATAATTGTGGTAAGCAAACCACAAAAAAGAAATATATAAAATACTGGTACTCTGTGTAGCTTTAATCACTAGCAATTCGACAAAACTCGTCTAAGTTAACTTAGATTTACAAGTTGCAGATACGAGTGGTTGAGATTAAACAGACATGGCAAACAACGGACACAAGGCACTAGTGGAGAGAGTAGATAAATTTCAAGAAGTGATACGTTTCCATGTAGAAGGACTTAAGGTCATCACAAAATTAGAGATGGAGATTCACCAAGAAGATTTGAAGGAGTTAGTAAGGGATATGAACCAACATCATATAAGGGTCGCATCCTCTCAAAAGGACTTCGCAAAAAATAATCTCTCCGCACTAGAATCGCGCCTGTTCGAAGTTAGGGTACAGTTCTTAAAAATTGTTAAATCCCTAAATGAGGGTAGATCTGGTGAAACAGTTGTTAAGTTTAAGATTCCAAGCTTTTCAGGTCGACAAAACGATTGGGTTCAATTTCGAAACCAGTTTGTAAAGGTTGTGGTACAATCAACAACTATGAGTGACGAGGAAAAATTGCAAGCATTGTTGGAAGCTCTCCGCGACGGAAGCGCCTACAAACGTATACAGAATATTCCTATCACGCAAACTAACTGGCTGGATGCATGGGACAGAATCAAAGAAAGGTATAATAATGCTGAAGAACTTACATTCCAGGCAGTGAAACATTTGTTATTACGACCTGCATTAACGCGTGCCTCAAAGGAGGAAGTACTGGATTTGTTGGATACTCTGCAATCAACTCAAGATCAACTTCGACCTTTCGTCGAGGAAGAGGCTACATGTACTGAGGCTACCATCTTGTATTTCTACATCACGTTGCTGAAATTGGATGAAGATACTTTTCAAGAATACATGATGAGAATAAATCCAAATCGAATTCCATCATTGCATGGATTAACCTATTTTTTAGAGCGGAAGGCGGCGTCGATTAAAATCATCGAAAATAGAGACCCAACTATAGGAAGACCGGCAGACGTTGTAAAACCGGGACCATCATTCTCGACAACACAGAGTCAAAATACTGATGACAGGAGCAAAAGAACCAGAGATGAGGACGACGAGTCAAACGCAGAATCAAGGAAACGGTCTAAGGCTTCAGACACTCGGGAGTGGGTACGTCAAGCCTCAGAAACGTCAAATCAAAGGTATGACGATGATGAATACAAAGGGTGGCAAGAGAACATGGGACCAGTTTTTCATCAAATTTTAATGTTACAAAGAAATTTTTTTATTGTGATTAGTACGCTCTACATGATAGCCCTGATTCTTGGCTACAGCCCTGCACCTCTTTTTCCAACTTTCAAACACTTTACTGACCATGGCAGCATCCACGCTGTTCCATTCATCGTTCAATACTTTCCAAAGTCCTTCTAAAGTTGTAGCTTTTCTTTGGAATGCCCTCTGCTTAAGCCAGCCGAAACCGAAAAAGTCCAGGGGTGATATATCCGGTGATTTAACAGGAATTTCTTGATTTGGAATGAGGGTTATTCCATTGATTTCATGTTGTTCCTTAGCGTACTGCTGAGTTTTCTTAGCAGTGTGACTGGACGCCTTGTCGTGGTGAATGAAGACTTTGTTTTCTTCCCCAGAATAAAGGTTTGGGACATGAATGGTCATTAAAGGTTTCAAAACGGTGTCCCGGTATACCTCGGAGTTTATCTTCGCGTTTCCTTGTATTTTCATCAGTGGTAAAACTCCTCTGCCACTTATTGCTCCTACTACCATCATTTGCTTTCCATAGCTTTCTCTGGTTTCGCATACCCATCTTTCTGGTACGTCATTTCCTTTTTTTACGTAACAGATTTTCCTTTTCCCATTACAGTCGTCCACCCTGAAGAGTGCTTCGTCTAATGTGACCATATACTCCCACTTTTCACCTGATAGATGACCCTCGTACAGCTTTCTTGCATTTGTCTTCCGGTTTTGAACATGTGAAAGTTGAAGGGCGTGGTTTTTTGATTTTTTTCGAATGATCTTCCCCAAATCAGTTTGTATTGCTTTCATAACTGTTGTATGGGATGTTTTCAACTGTTTTGCCATCTGTCTTACACTTTTTGGGTTTTCTTTGTCTGTCATATTGTTGAGCTTTCTTAAAAAGTCAGAATTCCTTACTTTCTTAGTGTACACTTTCGGAGGTGTAGAATGTCCCAACGCTTTTGCTTGACGTCTAATTCCGTTGCAATGTATAATATTATGCACTAAAGTCTTACTGATGTCATACCCAGCAGTTTTTACTCGCGCAACAATCTCTCTTTCACTAGAACCTTCTTCGGAAAACACTTTCACCAGCTCTGCTACTACAGGAGGGTACTTCGGGGGCATTTTAAAGTTTTAGCAAAAAATATTTCGTACACAATTTAAAAAATAGTTAGTACTCAACTACATTTGATCAACTGGTTTCAAAAAATTAGCGCGTTTGAGTAATTGCAGAAAATAGGGTGGTCGCATGTTCTATTGCCACCCTTTGTAATTGATATATCATTAGTTACTTCAAATAGAATTAACACGACATGTAATATATACTTATAATCAAATTGAGATATTTAAATATTAGTAGCAATATAAAACTGTCTTAAACAATTAAAATGACTTGAATGCAATAGCAATACTAACAAATAAGATTAACTCTAAGTAATAGTAATCACAGACTTAATAATTTACTTTAAAAGTATCTGTAATTCTTGTGAGTAAGCTTCTGAAGAATTGCAACATAAGGATAAATAATTATTAAATAAGTACTAATCATAGTTAATCTGATCAATTAACCAGGACGTCAGTACTTGATAAAAAAATGTATAATATGTACCTAAGTTTGATAAGAAGTAACAATATACGTAATAATAATAAATAATAGAATATTACCGTATAAGGAATTATATAAAAATACCTTACAAGAAATCCGTAGTAAATCAAGGCCCGGAGAATGGAAGAATATACGTCAACTTCTGACTAAGTAATTCTTGGAAAAGAACGTAAGGATAATGTAGAATAATTATTGATGTTAGTAAACTTTCCGTCACACTAACTTAATTATTTGTCCTAAATAAATATGAGTTATTTATGTAAGAAGTTTTGATTTCCAGGATTTAGAATACCTTTTATGAATTATGTCACAATAATAACACTAATTTATCCTTATGTATACCAAATTAGGTTACTAGAATAAGAACACACGTAATTATTACGAGATTCAATTTGTCATGTAATAAACTGTACGAAGATAGACCACAAACAAAATTGTATTTAAGCACAGCAAATGTGAATAATAAACCAGTTATAAAACTCATTCCTAAGATTCGAGTCTTCATTTTGAGTCTTAATCTATATTCAATACTTTTCAAGACATTTCTTTCACATATCAATCTTTGCTAGTATAAGTAGACTCATTATCACTCTCTTAGGGCGTATCAGTTCCACATAATATTACTATAGAGAACATCCTAGATATACAACGTGTTAGAATTAGCTGAAGTAATTCATCTTAATCATTTATTACTAACATAGCAAGTATTTCTCAGTTCACTGTACAGTATAAACTATTATAGGAACAGATATACTTCCATCAAGTGTTCAATAATACATTGGCACTACGCATAATAGTGTTATTAATACACCAAAGTTAGAAGTACATTAATTGTGTATTAGTATTACATACACTGTCGTAGACCAGGTTCATGTATCAACACAAGTAATTATAACTCAAGTATTAAAGTGGGATATATCAAGCAGAAGCAGATCCCTGTAGGTATCATTCCAGGCACTCTCGTCTCATTTTACGTTTACAGTTCCAGCTGTCAGCTAAAAATACACTCCAACAATCCGCTGTTTAATTCTTAAGACCAGAAATATATATATGCACACTCTCATTGACTAATTACATCATTCTTCCCAAATTTAATATTCGTCCCCCAGTTATTAAGTAAAGTTATTCCAAGATTGATTTTTCGAAACCAAATTGTCATGTCTGCCTGTGTGGAAAACAAATTGCCTTTCATTCGACAGTATTTTATGTTTTACCGATTTTTATACGCCACAATATTTGAATGGGATAAAGATAATAACAAAATTGTATTGAACAAAAGCCTATTTCGATTAATTATTTGGTGCTACAACGCCATGTATATCAACATTTTGGCAACTAGTTACTTCACGCTGCGATTATTATACGAAATATTCAGACCGGATCCAAATTTCAAACAATATTTTGTGGTCATTTATATACTCCTTTATGTCAGCCTTTTCTTAGTATTGTCTTTCCACTACTGCTTACTTTTCAAAAGAAAACAATTTGTTACAGTGTTCAATGCAGTTTTAAAATTCACCGACTATATTCCAATGCCTACAGGAGAATGTGGTAAGAAACTTTAAATTTTTGTTGTTATCCTACTATTTCAGTTAATGGAGAGCTAGAGTTCGCGCCGTTGGAGGAAGCAGCTTTTTTGGTGGGGTAAAAGACTTCGGGTTAAATTAAATTATTTTATCCGATATATAGGCCTATTTTGGTGCAGTGTTTTACTACCTCCTGTTTCTTACCTAATCCCCGTCCTGAAGTTCATCGAAAATCATAGTTTTGAATATTTCCTTACCATTTTTTACGATAATAACAAAATTGGTTCCGTCAGCTCTTTATTTTTGCTCCAAGAAGCAATGGCTAACCAATCCACTACAGAAGAAACCGTGCCAACTAACCGAGCAGAAAACTCACCGTGGAGCACTCCCAAAAGAAACAAGCGAACAAAACTTGACGCCGCCATGGAGCTAAGCCCGACAGTGGAAATTAACCTACCTGCTTTTTCTGGAGATGACAACGCGCCAATTAACCTCGGTATGTTCAAAGAGGGAATCTCTACTATTGTAACATCTCTGAATACTATAATGAAGAATATGTCTAATTTCACGACTGCGATCCACAACCTATCTGAGAAGACAGAATTACTTGAAAGCAGAGTAGATGACCTTGAGCGCAAAGTTCAAGTCCAGCACGAAGAAATCACATTGCTGCGTAATCAGAACGAATGGATATGCTCAAACCTAAAAAAGAGAAATCTCATTGTCTCTGGACTTGACCTGTCACATACAACATTCAGATCCAACAAAGAAGCTATGGAAAGCTTTTTCCAAAAAGTGATGAAAGTAAAAGTTGACGTAGAAACTGCGGTACAGCTGAAAAGTAAAACAGACACTCCATTAATCTTAGTGACTTTTGAAAAGTTAGCCGACAAGCGAAAAATTTTTAGGCAAGCCTTTACCCTAAAAGATTTCAACCAAAAAAGAGAAAAAGGCCGAAAAGTCTTTATCCAGGACGACTTGACCAAAGAAGGGGAAAGGAAAAGAGCAGTGCTTTTAGAAGCTATGAAGCAAGCCAGAAATGAAGGCAAAAGAGCAAATCTTTCTGGAAACAGACTGTTTATTGATAATCAAATTTTCATTTTAAATGAGAAAGGATCCATCGTGCCAGCTGTCAAGAACACTTCGAACAGTACAAAAATGGAACATCAGCCAGACCAAAAAATCACTACATGATGTTTTGGTCACCACTTCAACAACAACTCTAATCCTCTCACTTATCCTTCCCGTCTTAGTAAGTCAAAATTAAAAAATCCTAATCTCCAAATTAATAAAAATCACGAAATTATCCAAAACCTAAAAACACATGACCATGATATGACTGTATTATTTTGGAATTCGCAAGGTCTTGCTAAATTTTTAAATTTAGATAAAAACGAAAAAGAAAGTATTGGTAGTTGTGATGCAATTTGCCTTTCTGAAACGTGGCTTCTTCCAACTGAAGGCCTTACTCTAGCTCCGCCCTTTACAGATTTTGTAAACATTTTGAGTCCAGCTGTAAAGGATAAACAAAAGGGACGACCTTCGGGTGGTTTGGCAATACTTGTAAATACAAAAAAACTCTCTTTTCAAAAAATTCTTGATATTTGTAATATGTGGTTAATAATCCTTGTTACTGATATATGCTCTAAGACTAAAATAATTATTGGTGTTACATATTTTAATAAATTACATGATATAGATACCTGTCTCGGAATTTTTCAGGATACAGTTGATAACATTGAAACATCTTACCCAGGAATTGAGATGCTGTTGGGTGGTGACTTTAACTGTCGTATAGGGAATCTCGGTTTCTGTGATCCCGAATTAATTCAACATTCACTTTTGTCATACACAAGACACTCAATGGATACCAAAACAGAAGCTCGAGGAAAGAAACTTGTAAATTTTTTCGACGAAAATGGCTCCATTATTATTAACGGAAGAAGCAAATCTGATCATGATGGTATGTATACATATGTTGATAAAAGAGGAAATAGTGTGATTGATTTAATTATTGTAAATCCTATATTACTAAATCGTGTACTTGACTTCAGAGTAATACCCGACATTGGACTGTCTGATCATTTAATTTGTGAAGTAAAACTTGTCCGTAATTGTGTACATTTTGAACGACCCTCAAAAAACAATTACATTGTGAAAAGAAAGCTTAAATGGAACCCAGAAAACTCTAACGCATTCAGTGAGGCTATGTCGGATATTACTCAGAACTGCAATTATTCAGAACAAAACGTGAACGAAAGCTATGTTTCTTTCACGAATTGTGTTTGGACAGCTGCAAGTAGGACTAATATGATATATAAATACAAACAAAAAGAGAAAGTGGTACCAGATAAACCTTGGTTTGATAAAGAGTGCAAAGCACAGAAAAAGACCTTTAATAAAGTAAGGAGAGTCTGCAGAAAAGAAGGGTTTTCTATCAGCTCTTGTAAAAAATTAGATTCTTTGAAAAAAGATTTAACTAAATTATACAAAACTAAAAAAGCACTCCACAACGATGTTATTCAAATGACCCTGCAAAACACATCGAGGACAACTGAGTTTTGGGTGTGTGCTAATTCTTTTAAGCAGAGGAACTACATAACAAACCCAATTAGTAAAGAATGTTGGGAAAACTTTTATAAGGAGGTAATGCCAGAGCCAAGTGAAAGTTGTTGGGCGCCTCCCGACAAAGAGGTAGATGACTTGGATAAAGAGTTTGCTCCCGCAGAGTTAGAAATTTCACTAGCAAAATTAAAAAATAAAAAGTCACCGGGTACAGATGGGATATGTAATGAATTTTTAAAAGCCCTTCCTAATTCTGTTTTAATTCTTCTCCTTGCTTTCTTTAATTCAATATTCAATAATGAAACGACTCCTAATAGATGGTCTGAAATTGAGATTAGTGCTATTTTCAAAAAAGGCGATGAAAACAATCCCAGAAACTATAGAGGAATCTCCCTACTGAATACTAGTCTCAAATTGTTTACTTCTATGCTTAATAATAGACTATCTAAATGGGCAGAAGAAAACAATATACTCCCTGAATCTCAGGCGGGCTTCCGTAAAAATAGATCATTCGAAGATCACATTTTTACTTTAAATGGCCTAATACACTATACCCTTCACTACAAGAAAAAGCAGGTTTTTGCTGCTTTTGTGGATTTTGAGCGTGCATTTGACTCCTTGAATTTTAATCTTCTGTGGAGAACATTAGCAGCGGTGGGAGTTAGCTCAAAAGTTATCCGGGTTTTCCAATCAATTTATAGCAAAGCTGTGATGGTTGTACGTACCAAAGAAGGCTTAACAAGCCCCATTAGAATGAGTCAAGGTGTAATGCAGGGAGAATTATGTTCTCCACTCCTTTTTGCGCTATTTATTTATGACCTAGAAGCAACCTTAAATAATACTATTCTTTCCAAGGTAGACATAGGACAGGGTAGGGGCATTCACCTTCTGATGTACGCCGATGACCTTGTAATTATTGCAAATTCCGCGAGGTCATTACAGCTAAAATTGAACGTTCTATCAAAATACTGTAAGCAGAAAAACTTAACAGTTAATTGCCAGAAAACAAAAGTAATGCAGTTTAGAAAAGCGGGAGGCATTCAGCCTAAGTGGACATTTATGTACAATTCAAAGCTTTTGGAGGTTGTTTCAGAATATATTTACTTGGGGGTCCTCTTTTCATCATCGGGGATGCTTAAAAAAGCTGCCCTTCGGTTACAAAAGCAATCGTCCTCCCAACTCAGTGTTGTTTGGAAAATCTTACAAAGATCCAAAGCAGAAACATGGAAATGTAGATTCTATCTATTCGATACAATATGTCGGTCTTCTGCTCTCTACTGCAGCAGTATCTGGGGGTTAGCGAATCATGAAATCGCTGAATTTACACACCTCGGGTTCATTAAACGGCTGTTGCGTCTCCCAAGAAATACCCCAGATTATGCAGCAAGATTAGAGACAGGAAGATACAATACATTATGCCAAATCTTTAAACTATCTGTCAAACATTGGTATAAGCTCCTAAGAATGTCAGACGCAAGGTATCCAAAAATGGTATACAATACACTACATGCGCTTGACCACAATAACCCCTCTAACGTAGACAAAAAATATAACTGGGCTGCGCAATTAAAACACCACGTTAATCTCATTGGTTTTAGATTTGTCTGGGACTCCCAATCTCACGAAATAGTCCACGATAATATAAATAACATGGTCGAAACATATAGGGAATATTTGATTCAAGTAGACAAAGCAAAACTGGCTAACTCTCACTCTCTAATATATAGGTATACGAATCTAGACAACTGCCAGGTTTATCTTGGATACAAACTCTCGCTGGAAAAGATTCGTGTAATTTGCCAGCTAAGATTAGCTAATAGATACTCATCGCGCATAATTGTGAATAATAATAACTATCACTTGGCTCAAAATGAAAAATGTAGTTTATGTAGAAATGAGAATAATGAGAAGGAAGACTGGTACCACTTTTTCTGCAAATGTCTAGTATATAAAGGCTTTAGAGAGAAATATAATATATGTAAGTACGTTGACTGTGAAAATCCTAATGACTTCTATACTCTATTTGAGTTTGATGATAACAGTATTGGAAGGTTGAATGATATTTATTATTTTGTCTCTATCTCATTTCGCTTAAGAGCCTGGATAATTAATGAGTAATAATAATAGGAAAATAAGTATTGCCAAACCATTGAAGTTGTTATAGTATGTTTAAGCTTAGTATTTAGTCATTGTTCCTAAAAGTACATAATTATAATTAATTATCTTCAATTTAATTTAAGATATCAAAAAAATGTTTGTTCAATTCAATATGGCTTTGTGTGTATTGACGATTGTCAGAGGAAGCACAATAAAGTATTTACTACTACTACTACTACTATTTCAGTTAATGACGTTATGACTTATTATGTGCAATTTGTGTTTTCCTTTTTATAAGACACTCCTTTTGCTATGTGGGTAAACTTGATTGGTAGTGGAATTTCTGCATTGGAATATGGTAACTAAATAATAATTTTTGGAAACATAACAGGAATAAAAACAAAAATGCCTGCAAAGGAAACGGAAAATCTAAAGAGATCTAAACTAAAGAGCATTTGGAGAAAATACCGTCAGAATCTATTCATCCCGTTTCTAGTTTCCGTGGCATTTGGATTTTCTTCCGTTGCATTTGTTAATGGATTGGACTTAACGCAACGTTTTTACATTGACCATTTTTCACACGGATTTTCTAGAAATGTTTATGCAAAAGCTTTTGGTTTTCAAATAGTGTTTATATCATGTATGTACGGTCAAGGGCCAGCCTCATTGATACTGTTCTTTCACTTCATGTACACTGAAACAATTACAAACTGCCTGAAAAACTTAAAAGCTGATTTGGAAAGCAAAAGCGAAACAATTATTCAAAAGCGATATAATCCTGCTCAGTTTCTCGAAATAGAAAAACTATTTCAGGTGTATTACCGACTTCAAATACTACTAAAGGAAATAAATAACTTAATGTGGTTCGTTTATCCATTGTCGTTGTTTTCAGTAGCCGTAATACACATTATATCTCTTTATGGTGGCGTCATGTTAAACGATGTCGTTCCAATGCCAGGCTACGCTCTATTTCCATTATTGAGCATATTTATGTTTGGAATAGAGAGATACAGCATATCTCCCTCAGTAAATATATTCGAAACATCTTCATATTTCATTAATTACTACCGAGAACTAAATGCAGATGGTTATCTGAGAAGAAAATTTCGGAGTATTCGTCCGCTTAACGTGGAAGTTGCTGACTTCTTATCATTTAGAATGTCTACGTTTACGTCATTTGTTCGAATTATCGTAGATAGTACAATAAACTTAATATTGTCTGTGAATGTTCATTGATTAAAATTGTTCAATAACCCACAATAAATCAGTAACTAAATACAATTTATTGACAACTAAAATGGGGAAATTAAACATTATAAACAATGCTGTACAATAATCTTAA
This sequence comes from Yoshiicerus persimilis, assembly GCA_020352615.2. Lineage (NCBI taxonomy): Eukaryota > Metazoa > Arthropoda > Collembola > Entomobryomorpha > Tomoceridae > Yoshiicerus > Yoshiicerus persimilis. The sequence goes on from CM036940.2 coordinate 76,682,169, forward strand.
GAAATGTGTAGTTTGCCACTCTTAGCGAATTAATTCGGAATTAATAAATTAATAATCACAGAAATGCTCATATTGCAGTATGTGTGTATTAAAATTAATTGTAGCAAACGAATAGCATATATAATGCTATTCGCAAATAGCCATCCGCAAATACCTATGTAATATTATTGGTAGATTGTTATGTTGTTTCATGAAACTGGTAACTGGATTTTGGTTTACGTTGAGAGTAAAATAAATTTTTTATAACATTGTCATATATTTATTCACATACATTTTCGTAAGGTTTAAATTGTAACGATATAGTTTTAGCAAACACCTTGTTCAATAAAGTACTAATAAACCATTGCAAAACGGATATAAGACAGTAGCGGAAGCAAAACAAATGTATTTATTCAAAATATTTTGAATTTACATGAATTAATTCAAAATATTTTGAATTTACATGAATTAATTCAAAATATTTTGAATTTACATGAATTTATTCAAAACATTTCGAATTTACTTGAATTTACTCAAAATATTTCGAATTTATTTGAATTTATTCAAAACATTTCGAAATTATTTGAATTCATTCAAAACATTTCGAATTTATTTGAATTTATTGAAAACATTTGGAATTTATTTGAATTTATTCAAAACATTTCGAATTTACTCAAAACATTTCGAATTTATTTGAATTTATTCAAAACATTTCGAATTTACTTGAATTTATTCAAAACATTTCGAATTTACTTGAATTTATTCAAAACATTTCGAATTTACTCAAAACATTTCGAATTTATTTGAATTTATTCAAAACATTTCGAATTTACTTGAATTTATTCAAAACATTTCGAATTTACTCAAAACATTTCGAATTTATTTGAATTTATTCAAAACATTTCGAATTTACTTGAATTTATTCAAAACATTTCGAATTTACTCAAAACATTTCGAATTTATTTGAATTTATTCAAAACATTTCGAAATTATTTGAATTTATTCAAAACATTTCGAATTTATTTGAATTTATTAAAAACATTTCGAAATTATTTGAATTTATTCAAAACATTTCGAAATTATTTGAATTTATTCAAAACATTTCGAAATTATTTGAATTTATTGAAAACATTTCGAATTTACTTGAATTTATTCAAAACATTTCGAATTTACTTGAATTTATTCAAAACATTTCGAATTTACTTGAATTTATTCAAAACATTTCGAATTTACTTGAATTTACTCAAAACATTTCGAAATTATTTGAATTTATTCAAAACATTTCGAAATTATTTGAATTTATTCAAAACATTTCGAAATTATTTGAATTTATTCCAATCAGATTTTAATTATTTCAATTTATTCAAAAAACGACGTATAGTGGTCACCAGTGCCGACTACGACATATAGTGGCCGCCAGTCAGACTACGTCATGTAGTGGTCACGAGTGAAGACTACGACACATACCACAACATACACACAACATTAGCAATACAACACAACATGTGGTTAGACATAAATGAGGTTAAAGGTCAGAAAGGAGTTACCGATTAACACCATTTTTGAAAGATGACCTACACTTTGTCCCTAGAAGGTCCACTGAAAGTTTCATCAAAATATTTCAAAGCGTTCCTGAGATATGGCATATACTCACTAACTACCTAACTAACTAACTAACTAACTAACTAACTAACAGACAGACAGACAGACAGACATCCCGAAAACATACAGTAGCTTTCCGCTACTGAATAATCAGCATTAGAGTGACCAAGAGAACCGTCACAAAGTACTACTGCATTCATTAATAGCGTAAACCAAAACCTGGCATAATATTTAATAAATTGATACGATGATATTACTGCGCTCTTTTGCATTTGAAATTGTGTGGATAGAATTTATTAAACCTTGTCCTTGACCTAATATAATAACTGAAGCAAAAAATTCTCAGTAGCTAAATGCATTTTTATGCTATATCACGTAAAGTTCTTCAGACGAATTGCAAGTAAAATTTAATAATAATCATAATACGTTTAACGAGATATTCACATTGACATTTAACTTTTGACTGTTGACACTGAGAAATCGCTTTAATTTAATTTAATTTTATTCATTTTGTAGTAAGAAGGTTGCGAGAGAATCTATGGAAGCATCTATATAACCCCTATGTTTGCTATAGACAGCATTTCTGGTTACAGTTTGCTAAGTATCTATCAACATAAAATTAAATTTGATCCTTGCAATCCTTTAAAAAATCTTGCCTTTGGTCATTTAATTCCGTCCACTATTAATTTGGAGAAGTTTAACGTTTCCCCTCGACTCTCCGAGTTCTTTGGAGGACAATATTGCATATTATTTCTAGTTTTCCAAAATCTTTAACAAATCATCCGCATTACTTAATAGCAATCATAATTGGATACTGTTAAAATTAAGAAAATATAAAACAAATGTTTTCTCTTCCCTGGTTGAAAATTATGTAACCGTTTTGCGTGATCCCATTAATAACAAAGTAATATATTCTTCCTTTGTAAGGTTTTAAAATGAATTACCGTACATTCCGAATTAAGGGCCCCTTCCGAAATAAGGGCCCCCTGGGGCCCTTATTACGGCCAAACCTGCCTTAAACGGCTCTTCGAACAATAAGAGCCCCGTTCGAAATAAGAGCCCCTACCCAAATATATGCATTCAGAATAGCAGCCTCGCTATGTGCATTTATTTCACCTACCTGTATGGGTACATGTGTACCTAGGTATGTCACTTTATCTCACAGCAGAGCTTAGGCAAATGGTAAGTATTATAATTAAAGAAGATAACAGTTGTCGTAGAAGAATTGTCGGCATACATAATTAGTTCTTTGACAATGCCTGAAGAAGAAGGATGAGCATGCTGGCGAACTCCAAAAAGATTACTGTCTTACTCCGTAATAGCAAAACTGGAAGTAGTGGAATACAACGAAAATTTTTCTATTCGCAAAGCAATTTAAATCTATAACGTTGATAGAAAATGTGTTAAAAGGTGAAGACAAAGAATGTCACGATGGTTTGGCTGCACTAAAAGAACGCGCAATGTGGGTACATAACGCAGCAGCACCTTATATACCATGTGATGATGATATTATTGTTCCTTCTGATGACGAATTAATGGAAATAGACGCGGATTGATGGAGCGGTACCCATGTTATTACCAATGATACTGATAAGTTTTAATACATCATAATTTTATAGCTATTTGTTACTTGTATATTTGATTTTGACTGTTAAATAAATGCGTTGAAACAATAAGGGCCCCGTCCGTTATAAGGGCCCATGGGGCTCTTAATACGAACTTTACTTGAGAAAAAATCTACTTGAAACAATGAGGGCCCTGGGCTCTTAATTCGGAATATACGGTATTCAGATTTTCAGACTTTCATGTGGCTGCTGAACATTAAGACATACATGTAGGTGAACCGTGCCAAATAAATTGGGTCATGTGCTTGGCTCAGGGTTCCATTGATTTCGTATCAGTTAAAATCGAATATAAATATTTTTTGGGAGTATATAGGAGACAAATAATTTGCGAATTCAGTACCATATCCATTTCAAGTTTTGATTGCTTTATTTGAATATTGATTACAATAAATATAACTGTAAATGTGTTTAAGATGCTAAAGATATTTATTCTGGGAGTGTCTCTTCTTTTAACGGTGGAAAGTACCTGTACGAAAAAAAGTAAAAGAAGAAATAAATGAAAGGAATCGCTAACTTTTCAACAATATTATATATTTTTTATAATGGATTAAACTTTTATATAGATTCGAGAAATATTTTTATTTTAGGTAGTCCCAAAGAACACCAAGATGAGCATGGCGGTGAGTATATCATTATCGATGACATGTACATTAAGAAAAACCTAAACCGCGCTGGACTACAAAACAATGCCTGGCCAAATGGAATTATCCCTTATTCTTTTGACTCAACTCTAAGTACGTAATGATTTAAATTAATACTTCTGCATGTGTAAATTGAAAATAATTTAAAGGATTATTATGTTGGCTAGCTTCTTGGCAGGTTGGTATGATAAATGAATCATTTTCTGACATCTCTGCCGCCACTTGTATCCAATTTAGACCAGCAAGAAGAAATGACACATACTCTTTGTTATACAAAAATGATAAAAGAGACAATGCATGCAGTTCATTAGTTGGTTGGAATAATTCGATAAACCAAGTACATTTGAATACTTTCTGTAATGTCTGTTGATTATTTATGCAAATACGGCGAATTAAATTTTTTAAATAACTTCAGAGGTTGTAAAAATAAGTTTTATGTCTACAGCCTATACAACTAAGCAACGGTTGTAGCAAGGGAAGTGCAGTACACGAAACAATTCATGCTCTAGGATTCTACCATGAGCACACCAGAGAAGACAGAGATGATTATGTTAAAATTAATTGTGATAACATCGAACCTGGTAATCCTATTCTATTACGAATTTACAATTATTGCATGCAAAGTAACGTTTTTAAGTACAAGAATTTAGGTGATTCCTCAACTGATCAAAAATTTAAAAAATAACGTAATACAAATTTAGGGACGGAGATTAACTTTAAAAAAATGAGTGAAATAAATAATTCTACAAAAACTGATTACTTTGGAGTTCGCTACAATTACGAAAGCATTATGCACTACTCGCTAAACAGCTTTTCTAGAAATCAAAAAGCGAAAACCATCGAAATTTTAGTAACTAGTTCACATTTAATTTTCTAATTTGGTTTAACCACTTGCTGCCAACCAATACATTTATTTATGCTAAGAATTTAATGCGGAAGTTTTAATGATTTCATAATTGAATAATAAAGAATAATCATCCACAAGCCATTGGAGACGCAAGTCAAGTTGGTCAGAGAGATCATCTCTCTCAAGGAGACATCGATATGATAAATGCCAAATATAAATGTAACGGTCGTTTTTTTTTACCTCAATTAAAATGTGTACAACCAAAGAAGTCATTTTTGTAACTTTTAGGTCCGCAGATGGACGATATCAAAACCACAACTAAAAACCCCATGTGCCAAACAGTGCCGAATGCTGCCATTTGCATATCGTAATGATCCATGAAGACAACGCAAAACGTCAAATGAAACTTACTTTGGAGGATTTTGAAACTTAATTAATCCAGCATACATTTAAAAGAGTTATTCAGAAGTGATGTACAAGTTCTTTATTGATTTTTGTGACTCAACCAGATTTCCAAATCATAATAAATTTTCTGAGTTGCATTACCATATTTTGGTTGAACATGGTACATAACATGGTAGAAATCATTCGCGGAACGCGAAATCTATTTTTTAAATTCATTTTTCTATATCCCATAGTTAATAAAAGTATGGACGTAGCCACAGGTATATTTTCCATTTCCAAATCTAAGTAGCTAGAATCCTTCAACATTATGCATTGCTGAGGATAATCTTAACAATAATCAGACTGTTTTTTTACATATTATACCACAGTAATGCCCTTAACACACCAAAACTAGCAGTTTTTAATAGTTTCCCATTTTTTCAATTTCTCGTAACGTTTACATTACAACGCTGCTGCAGCATTACAATACGTTCGACTAGATCATTTACTAGGTTTCCGATTGAAAGCAATTGGTTGGGGCCCGATTTATTTGTATAGATAAAATTATCTTTAGAACCCACCATTATCAACAATAATCGTAATCTCCTGGCGTTCAAATCGACTGCCAATTAAACAATTGTATTTTGAGAAATCACAAGCCCGAATTTGATCACGCTTAGGTATGTAACAGTCACTCTAAGTTTTATTTACTCAAACAGGTCAAACAGAAGTTTTTTATTTCTATGAATCATGAGCGGTAAAAAACAGTCGGCATAGCATTTTTTGTATCTATGTAGATAATAATTTGCTGCTACTAATACTCCACATTATTGTATTACTGCATTTGAACAGATGAAATTAGTGTTATATTTCTGTTTTGGCTAAAATTACAGTTATTTACATATTTAAACGTAATTTGCATTACGCTTAAATTACAGTATTTATAACGTGATCTACCCACTGTAAAGTTTATAAGGATGAGGTTACTACACCAGCAACGCAATAGTAAATATATTCCGTTTGACACCCTTTAGCATGCACAAAGTAAACTAAGATTACTTTTATCAGCAGCTTTCAATCCATTCAAAATATTTACATACATGGTATTATTGGCATACATAATACATATTTATTGGCATTAATTTGTCAAATGTTTTTTAAAACTTTGCAACTGAACGGAAGAAAAGGTTCGTTTCTGTCTACGGCGTATTATTAGCTTTCCATGCCGTGTGAAGGACGCTGATAACGTAAAATAATAATTGTTAATTCAATGTAAATTGCATAGTTTAACATGTGCAAATTATGCAGAGTGCAGAGACATGCCTTCTATCAATATTTTCGGCTTGGTTTACAATTAGGGGAAACAAGTCAGAAGTAGCAATTGTTTAGGACTCCTAGTCTATTCTGAAACCGAAAATTTTGTTTTACCTTTTGAATTGAAAATTTTTCAGCCATATATTCATTATTCATAGCCAACAGATTAACTGTCTACGTTACGTCATATCAAAATGGACAAGAATTGTGCTAATACTAGATTATTAGTGCATGATTGTGAAAGCTACATAAAGACCCCAGAAGAAATTTTTACCAAGACGGCAATTGAAAATCCCAATATTCCACAAACTAGTACGGAATTAGGGCCGTTGGTTCTATTGTTTTTTTTTTGACCTTGGAACAGATATTAACATGGCATACAATTTTCATGTTAGTTCTTACTGGGTATACTTTGGCCTGAGTTTATTATTTATTTTTGGACCTTCTGTGATTACATCTATTTGGGTGCAAAAAACGTGCGTAATTTACAGCCGTCTTCAGTTTTCATTAAGATACACTATTTTAGTATTATGAGATTTTACTTTTGAAATTACTATCTTACTTCCAGATGGTACACGGACCAGAATTCGACTTTCTCTCATCGATTATCCGGAGCTGTGACCAGCAACATGCTAATCTCTCCTCTGATAATGTGAGCCATAATTGCCTTATATCTCAACTGCTTATTTTGGTATGGTGTGTGTATATTGTGTATATCAAGCATTTAATTTAAAAGAATGAATAAAGTTTAGAAAAGACACTACTTAAATTTAAATAATGCATTAGTGCTCTAAAAATATCTGGCGTATATGCGACTGCTGTTAGGAATGATTTCCAACATAATTAAACTATAAAGAAAAAATATCCAAAAATTCTTTAATCCTTCATTTGTACATTTAGAAACATTGAATATGTCTGGTATGCTGTAGTGGCTCAGTTTTTGAAGAAAAAGACAAAGTATATTGAAATTCCTATGGTTTTTACTGAAAAATACTCAAAACAAGTGAATTGGTTAACGGCCCAGATTGCAATGCTGCGGTTATTTGAGGCATGCTTGGAAAGTTTTCCCCAGATGATGTTACAAATTTACTTCGCTTATCAAATGTATGGTTTGTCAGGAGAAGCAGGTAAGCTTCCTTAAAAAACTAATTTTCTTGTCAGCACAATTATTACCTAAAATTAACATCCGTTAAAACTTGCTTGACTTCTGTTTTTTCACAGTTAAAGTAGGAATTACTCTGAGTATTCCTATTTCAATGTTAAGTTGCACATGGTGTATTTGCTCCACGTATAAAACTTACGTCTCGGGTACACCGCTATTGGAAAAGTCTCCAGTTTCCCTGTACAGTCTTATGTGGTTGTTTTGGGGAAATTTTATGGTTCTGGGTAAGTAAAACTTGTAATCACACTTTGTACATTATTACAAATACAAATACAAAAACGAGTTTTGTTTTAATTGTATTATTCAATTGATTTTTAGGAACACGTGTGGCTTCATTGCAACTACTACTTGTGACTTCTACATATGCTTTTATTATCTTTTGTTGTGGCCATTGTTTACTTATAACAATCTGGAGTGTTATTTATGATTCAAAACATCAGGGATGGAAAAATTTATCCTTTTCTTATTATCCAATAACTGCTCTAAGATCTTTATCGTTTATTTTCATGTTTATCATGTTTGAACATGGAGGGAAAGTAGTCCTTCCGGTAGATTATCATGTTTTTCAAGCAATTTACGTTATCGAAAATGCTAGTATGTCGGCATTTTGGTACTTCTATTGTGGCTGTGACTCGACATTGTGGATTTTCATTTTTCAGGCTATTTCGGTTTTCGGATATTTGTGTTTGTATATTCATGAAAAATATTTTAGAATAGTCGAAGTGGATTGGGCGATGAACAATTCAGAACGGTTCCAAGTCTTCAAAGATATTTGCGAACAATTAGGATTTCCTAAAGGTTATTACTAATGCTTTACCTGGAATAAATAATGCTAAAGTCAATCATTCAAGTACGCCATAAAATTAAATATAGTTGTTAACTATTTGAAATGTACCATAAAAGTATTCGCAATTAATATTGTTGTGTTTAGTATTGTGTAATAGTATTCAGTTTGCAATTGTATTAAAAATGTATAATCTAGTCATACTTATTTCCCGTTTAACCTTACAACGAAATTTTTTTGTAAATATTCAAAAACTTCATTGTAATTATATGAACAATTAAATATTCTAACAAGATGTTATTTTAAGCCTGCAAAACTTTTTTTAATCCTATGTCATGAAAATGTTTCCTTTGAGATTACAAAAAATATTTAACCTATGGGAGGCAATACACCACCCCGTAAAGAATTGAAGTAATACTACTAAATATTATGGTTTCAAATAAATAGGTATATCAAAGGTGATTTTAAAAACTGAAAATACATTTTATGAAGCTTACAATTCTTTAAAAAACATTAGCTAAATAACTACAGTACCAACTATAACTTTTAATACAGTTCTCACAGTTAGAAATACTTTTGAAAAAATTGTACATGATACATATCTGAATCTATTCGTAATGCCATAATGCAAATAGCCTTCCAAATATCAATTTGAAGTATAAATAATGGGTTTCATTCCCCTTAAAATGATTAATACAGTGAGAGTATAAATATGAAAAGGACTTTAACGTTGGAATTGTAATGATGAATTCCTTAGAAATAATGCGTACTCCGTAGGTGGTAACTGCAATTAAAATGCTTCAAGCAGAAAAGAATTGAAGCAGTTTATCATTTAGTTGACGACTCGCCAATGTTTATCTTTCTTTGTGTTCAAATAAGGATAAATAAAGTAAAATAAAAAATAAAAATTCAAATGCCTTGCTTAATTTGTAACTACAGTGCCTAATCATCCTCAAAAAAGTGCTTTAATACGCCTAATTATATACATACAGTCTAAATTTCTTAATGAGACCCATTCCTAAATTACTTTTATGCTCGTGTTACATAACATTGCCAAATGTGATTCATTGAATCACTACGATACCATTTGTGAGCTTTTGGAACACAGTGCTTAAAAGGCGACGCAACTTCACTATAATAATATTTTTAAATTAAGTATATGTGCGCTTGAAGAACTAAATGACAGTTTTAATTTTAATCTAATCTAACAGTTTTGGAATATCACCATATCCGCAAACAGTTTCGAATGCATTTTGAACTGGCATTTTTTAGAGCAAAGTATATTCACATTATCACCCTGCATTGTGCTCAGTTATGTAATTAACGAGTTTTATGAGAAATAATGTTTATTAGACGTCAAAAATTTTAATGCTTGAAAACTATTATTTTATTGATAATTATTTTAAACATTTACAAATTACAATTAAAATTTTGTTTTACTAAATACCTAATATTTACCTAATCATGAGTAATTACATGTAAGCGATTTATCTAATATCCTAAAAATTAAATTTTGCTATAACATACTTTGTTTGAAATATCGATACTATTATTTCTAATCATTCGTATAATAAAGAAAAATATAAATTTCGTAAATCATTGAAAATCATGTATGTAGTAAGTTAGAATGTGGAATATTAATAGCTATTACCTAAAATTCAATATTATTATTATTATTATTATTATTATTATTATTAAGTAAAATAATTATCCTATTTAACCAATTAATCTAATCTTTATCTAGTTTTGAAGTTTTAATCAGTTTGCAGTGTGGACGATGAGAAATCTTTGATTGATATTTGTTTGTAAATGAAATAAACAATTTAGGAGTCTTTTTGAATAAATGATTAAAACCAATATTAAGACCAATTTTAGATTTTTCAAATGTAAGCATATAAGATTTTGAGCATTTCGAGTCATTTCTTGAAATATTGACTACAACTATTATGCTATTCAAACTATTGGTCATCGATATTTTTACTTTTCCTAATTCGTGGATGACGAAAGTTGGCATATTTTTAATTCTCTTGACAATAAAATGGCCGGATTGCTGATCAACACGATATTCGCTTAATTGTGAATCATTGTTGTAATAATTATGTGGGCCGTATCGAACAGAGAAGTACTGATTACTTCCTAATGGAACACTAGTGCTGTTCAAGAAACCGACCTTTTCATTGTCAGGATACGTTAACTCAAACCACTTCATGGAAGTGTTTTGTAGATAAGAAATTCGCAAGGACAAGTTTCTCTGTTGATTATTAAAAGATTGGACACCTGATTCATTATCTGCCTGTCTTTTGTGACGGCAATTAACAGCACTTTTACCAATTCTGCATTCCTTATATTTGATTAATATTTTTTCAGAGCTAGGTGCTAAATGTTTTGATTCCTGTGGAGTCAAATAATTTTTTTCATACGTAATTTTAAGAGAACCTCCTGTAGTATCTATCTTTCCTTTATAAACTTCTTGGTCGTTCAATTTTTCTGAAGTATTATTCTTTTGCAAGTGTAGTCTAGTATCCTGTAGTACCTGATGTTCACTTTCGAACAAATCTAGATAGTCTAAAAATGACATTTTCTCCTCAAGCTTAAAAATGTCAATTTTTAACTCATTTTTTTGATTTTGTTCAATGTGGATATATGGTACCGTCTTTTCTTCAGGTACAAAAGCCCATGTTTTGTTTATTTTATCCAATTCTCTAAAAGTAGGCAATGGAGATTGCTTATACATTACAGTTGAAGTATTTAAAGTTGGCATTAATATACGTGGAAAATAAAATGAATTTGACAATATTATGTTTGACTCATTTACATCGCTTTTAAGCTTTACCAGAAAGTACTTGCACACTTTTGAATTTCTGAAGTATTTATCCGAATTGATACCCAATTTAGTAGAACTTGCAATAGAGGTTGGCAGAGATGCCTGATTAAGTATTACTGAATTCTTTACTGCAATCCCTGATTTTACAACTTGTTTTCCAGAGTCAATGCGTGCTATAAAGATATTTGGTTCCGCAGTTACCAATTTAGTGACTTCAACCTGAAATTCGTCTCTGTAATATACTCTTTCCTCCAACATCGACGTATAAATGATATTGTTTGCAACAGATTTTAGATAACTATCGTCAAATGACCAAATAAACATTTTGTGTAAATGTCTATTAAAAGATTTTGATGTCAATATTCCAGTGCTCCCAGTTGAAATATTTAATTTTACTGCATCTTTGATGCGAAAGCTGAAATGGTCTTTATTGATGGATTCAATTTGCTTTTCTTTTCTAATATTCCAACTGACCTGACTGTTGTTAAGTGTACAAGCTTCCACTACAGGTTTAACTACAGTGCAGTTCTTTGTAAAATTTATCAGCAAAATCCATGCTGAATCATTCATTAAGCTCTCTTTTGACAGATTTAGAACTTTGGTGTTTTGTAAGGCTTGAGGATACAATTTAACAGACGTTGTTGGAGAAGTGACGTTACTATTGCGTTGAATATCAGTTATTACAACTGTCAGGAATTTTTTCTCTTTTACGGATTTTGAGTCAAAATTACGTGTACTAATTCGCTTTTTAATTCCACTTATGTGAAAACTATTTCCCTTAGGAATAATTATAAATGGAAGGGCACAATTTCCTTCAAAGCAGTCAACACTGAACTGTTGGCTATTAGTGAATCCATTTGTTTTAGCCTTTTGGGAGCCATTTGTTACTCGTGATGTATTATAGTAAAGCTCAATTATGAGCACACTCAAACCCAATTGTGTTTCCTGAAAGTACTCAATCCCAAAAGACGATCCAACTACGACAGTGAAGTAAAAAATATTACTAATCTCATTACTGAAAATGGGAATCTTTAATGAGCAAAGGCTGGAACTGCTGTTATACTTTGGCTTAGATGTATTATTATGTCTTATGTAGTGTAATGCTCTACCTTTCGGCATCAACGGTATTGAGTTCTTTCTATAGCGTTGAGTAACAGAAACAACAGACTTTGAACCATCAAATAAGCTAATATCTTCATAACTAGGTGTAAATGAAGAACCAAAACTGGAGGGAAACGTAGACTCACTAAATTCAGATTGTTGTGAAGTGTAAAAATTAGTGGGTGTAGCCGAATCAGCAAACTCGGAATGTTGAGTAGGATAAATACTACTTGGAATACCGGAATCAAAAAATTCTGATTGATGAGAAATACTACTAGGAGTAGAAGCTTTACTTTCATCTAATATGGACTCGCTAAATCCAGATTGTGGCGAAGCAAAAATACTACTGGGAGTAAGTGCTTCGCTATCGCTCAGCAAAAGTTCGCTAAACACAGATTGCTTCGAAGCAAAAGCGCTACTGACAGTGAATGCATCACTTTCACTTATCATGACGTCGCTAAGAAAAGATTGCTGTGAAACGGAAGATTGTGTAGTTGGTTTCGCAACACTAGAACTGGTACTTGATTGTGAAATATCAGTAACGTTTTTGGACACCGAAATATTAGTTGTATTAGTTGATTCTATAACGTCAGTAGTATTAGTTGATTCTATAACGTCAGTGGTATTAGTTGACTCTATGACGTCAGTGGTATTAGTTGATTCTATAACGTCAGTGGTATTAGTTGACTCTATAACGTCAGTGGTATTAGTTGACTCTATGACGTCAGTGGTATTAGTTGACTCTATGACATCAGTGGTATTAGTTGACTCTATGACATCAGTGGTATTAGTTGACTCTATGACATCAGTGGTATTAGTTGACTCTATGACGTCAGTGGTATTAGTTGACTCTATGACGTCAGTGGTATTAGTTGATTCTATAACGTCAGTGGTATTAGTTGACTCTATAACGTCAGTGGTATTAGTTGACTCTATGACGTCAGTGGTATTAGTTGAATCTATGACGTCAGTGGTATTAGTTGACTCTATGACGTCAGTGGTATTAGTTGACTCTATGACGTCAGTGGTATTAGTTGACTCTATGACGTCAGTGGTATTAGTTGACTCTATGACGTCAGTGGTATTAGTTGACTCTATGACGTCAGTGGCATTAGTAGACTCTATGACGTCAGTGGTATTAGTTGACTCTATGACGTCAGTGGTATTAGTTGACTCTATGACGTCAGTGGTATTCGTTGACTCTATGACGTCAGTGGTATTAGTTGACTCTATGACGTCAGTGGTATTCGTTGACTCTATGACGTCAGTGGTATTAGTTGACTCCATGACGTCAGTGGTATTAGTTGACTCTATGACGTCAGTGGCATTAGTTGACTCTATGACGTCAGTGGTATTCGTTGACTCTATGACATCAGTGGTATTAGTTGACTCTATGACGTCAGTGGTATTAGTTGACTCTATGACGTCAGTGGTATTACTTGATTCGATTACGACAGTTGATTTTACCGTAGTAGAAATATCCGTGCTACTTGTCAGAGCGCTACTAGAATTGGTGAAGCCCAACAAAACTTTTCCAGCAAAATAGGTAGAGCGAAATTTAGTAGTAGGAGAGAAAGTGCTGCCTGTTTTAATGACAGGAGTGGTCTTGGAAGATGGCAGAGCTGTTGTAATTGTAAAGACAGTAGACGCCTGAGTTGGTACCCGAGTTGGAGCTGATGGGCTGCTTGTTGGCGTTAGGGTAGACATTTGGGCAGACGTCGTCTTTGACAGTGAAGTTGTTATTGGGACTGTCGTTGGAAGCTCGGTAGTTGGTGTTGTGCTATATGTAAGAGTTGTATATTTGATGGTCGTTTGGGGTACACTTGTTGTAATACCCTGAGATGTTGTCATAAAGGTTGGTTTAGTTGTCGTCACTTTGATGGATGTTGTATAAATGTTGGTAGTTTTAGGTGGCGGAGCTACTGTTGTCGTTCTCGTACCAGATGTATACGGAGATGAAAACGGAACGATGGTGGTAACATGAGTAGTACCGCTTGAAGTGAGACGTGGGGTAGTTTTGCTTTCTGATGGAAGCAATGTAGTTGACCTGGATGGTGATGAAGATTGGACAGATGACTTGGATGGTTGTTGAGTAGATGCACGAGATGTAGTGTGAATCTGAGTAGTAGGAGAGAAAGTGCTGCCTGTGCTAATGACAGGAGTGGATTTTGTTGTTAGCACTGTAGTCTGAGTTACTCTTGGTGTTGTAGAGACTAGACTAGTCGGAGAGGTACTTGGCTGTTTAGTAGTGGAACTTTCTCCGGTTGTCGTCCAAGTTGATTTTGGTGTTGATTGGTAAGTTGTTGGATGGGTTACTACAGGTGATGTAGAAACCATTGGTGGTAGAGTCGATGATGGTATTGGTGTGGATGTGAATGGAGTGGTCTTGGAAGATGGCAGAGCTGTTGTAATTGTAAAGACAGTAGACGCCTGAGTTGGTACCCGAGTTGGAGCTGATGGGCTGCTTGTTGGCGTTAGGGTAGACATTTGGGCAGACGTCGTCTTTGACAGTGAAGTTGTTATTGGGACTGTCGTTGGAAGCTCGGTAGTTGGTGTTGTGCTATATGTAAGAGTTGTATATTTGATGGTCGTTTGGGGTACACTTGTTGTAATACCCTGAGATGTTGTCATAAAGGTTGGTTTAGTTGTCGTCACTTTGATGGATGTTGTATAAATGTTGGTAGTTTTAGGTGGCGGAGCTACTGTTGTCGTTCTCGTACCAGATGTATACGGAGATGAAAACGGAACGATGGTGGTAACATGAGTAGTACCGCTTGAAGTGAGACGTGGGGTAGTTTTGCTTTCTGATGGAAGCAATGTAGTTGACCTGGATGGTGATGAAGATTGGACAGATGACTTGGATGGTTGTTGAGTAGATGCACGAGATGTAGTGTGAATCTGAGTAGTAGGAGAGAAAGTGCTGCCTGTGCTAATGACAGGAGTGGATTTTGTTGTTAGCACTGTAGTCTGAGTTACTCTTGGTGTTGTAGAGACTAGACTAGTCGGAGAGGTACTTGGCTGTTTAGTAGTGGAACTTTCTCCGGTTGTCGTCCAAGTTGATTTTGGTGTTGATTGGTAAGTTGTTGGATGGGTTACTACAGGTGATGTAGAAACCATTGGTGGTAGAGTCGATGATGGTATTGGTGTGGATGTGAATGGAGTGGTCTTGGAAGATGGCAGAGCTGTTGTAATTGTAAAGACAGTAGACGCCTGAGTTGGTACCCGAGTTGGAGCTGATGGGCTGCTTGTTGGCGTTAGGGTAGACATTTGGGCAGACGTCGTCTTTGACAGTGAAGTTGTTATTGGGACTGTCGTTGGAAGCTCGGTAGTTGGTGTTGTGCTATATGTAAGAGTTGTATATTTGATGGTCGTTTGGGGTACACTTGTTGTAATACCCTGAGATGTTGTCATAAAGGTTGGTTTAGTTGTCGTCACTTTGATGGATGTTGTATAAATGTTGGTAGTTTTAGGTGGCGGAGCTACTGTTGTCGTTCTCGTACCAGATGTATACGGAGATGAAAACGGAACGATGGTGGTAACATGAGTAGTACCGCTTGAAGTGAGACGTGGGGTAGTTTTGCTTTCTGATGGAAGCAATGTAGTTGACCTGGATGGTGATGAAGATTGGACAGATGACTTGGATGGTTGTTGAGTAGATGCACGAGATGTAGTGTGAATCTGAGTAGTAGGAGAGAAAGTGCTGCCTGTGCTAATGACAGGAGTGGATTTTGTTGTTAGCACTGTAGTCTGAGTTACTCTTGGTGTTGTAGAGACTAGACTAGTCGGAGAGGTACTTGGCTGTTTAGTAGTGGAACTTTCTCCGGTTGTCGTCCAAGTTGATTTTGGTGTTGATTGGTAAGTTGTTGGATGGGTTACTACAGGTGATGTAGAAACCATTGGTGGTAGAGTCGATGATGGTATTGGTGTGGATGTGAATGGAGTGGTCTTGGAAGATGGCAGAGCTGTTGTAATTGTAAAGACAGTAGACGCCTGAGTTGGTACCCGAGTTGGAGCTGATGGGCTGCTTGTTGGCGTTAGGGTAGACATTTGGGCAGACGTCGTCTTTGACAGTGAAGTTGTTATTGGGACTGTCGTTGGAAGCTCGGTAGTTGGTGTTGTGCTATATGTAAGAGTTGTATATTTGATGGTCGTTTGGGGTACACTTGTTGTAATACCCTGAGATGTTGTCATAAAGGTTGGTTTAGTTGTCGTCACTTTGATGGATGTTGTATAAATGTTGGTAGTTTTAGGTGGCGGAGCTACTGTTGTCGTTCTCGTACCAGATGTATACGGAGATGAAAACGGAACGATGGTGGTAACATGAGTAGTACCGCTTGAAGTGAGACGTGGGGTAGTTTTGCTTTCTGATGGAAGCAATGTAGTTGACCTGGATGGTGATGAAGATTGGACAGATGACTTGGATGGTTGTTGAGTAGATGCACGAGATGTAGTGTGAATCTGAGTAGTAGGAGAGAAAGTGCTGCCTGTGCTAATGACAGGAGTGGATTTTGTTGTTAGCACTGTAGTCTGAGTTACTCTTGGTGTTGTAGAGACTAGACTAGTCGGAGAGGTACTTGGCTGTTTAGTAGTGGAACTTTCTCCGGTTGTCGTCCAAGTTGATTTTGGTGTTGATTGGTAAGTTGTTGGATGGGTTACTACAGGTGATGTAGAAACCATTGGTGGTAGAGTCGATGATGGTATTGGTGTGGATGTGAATGGAGTGGTCTTGGAAGATGGCAGAGCTGTTGTAATTGTAAAGACAGTAGACGCCTGAGTTGGTACCCGAGTTGGAGCTGATGGGCTGCTTGTTGGCGTTAGGGTAGACATTTGGGCAGACGTCGTCTTTGACAGTGAAGTTGTTATTGGGACTGTCGTTGGAAGCTCGGTAGTTGGTGTTGTGCTATATGTAAGAGTTGTATATTTGATGGTCGTTTGGGGTACACTTGTTGTAATACCCTGAGATGTTGTCATAAAGGTTGGTTTAGTTGTCGTCACTTTGATGGATGTTGTATAAATGTTGGTAGTTTTAGGTGGCGGAGCTACTGTTGTCGTTCTCGTACCAGATGTATACGGAGATGAAAACGGAACGATGGTGGTAACATGAGTAGTACCGCTTGAAGTGAGACGTGGGGTAGTTTTGCTTTCTGATGGAAGCAATGTAGTTGACCTGGATGGTGATGAAGATTGGACAGATGACTTGGATGGTTGTTGAGTAGATGCACGAGATGTAGTGTGAATCTGAGTAGTAGGAGAGAAAGTGCTGCCTGTGCTAATGACAGGAGTGGATTTTGTTGTTAGCACTGTAGTCTGAGTTACTCTTGGTGTTGTAGAGACTAGACTAGTCGGAGAGGTACTTGGCTGTTTAGTAGTGGAACTTTCTCCGGTTGTCGTCCAAGTTGATTTTGGTGTTGATTGGTAAGTTGTTGGATGGGTTACTACAGGTGATGTAGAAACCATTGGTGGTAGAGTCGATGATGGTATTGGTGTGGATGTGAATGGAGTGGTCTTGGAAGATGGCAGAGCTGTTGTAATTGTAAAGACAGTAGACGCCTGAGTTGGTACCCGAGTTGGAGCTGATGGGCTGCTTGTTGGCGTTAGGGTAGACATTTGGGCAGACGTCGTCTTTGACAGTGAAGTTGTTATTGGGACTGTCGTTGGAAGCTCGGTAGTTGGTGTTGTGCTATATGTAAGAGTTGTATATTTGATGGTCGTTTGGGGTACACTTGTTGTAATACCCTGAGATGTTGTCATAAAGGTTGGTTTAGTTGTCGTCACTTTGATGGATGTTGTATAAATGTTGGTAGTTTTAGGTGGCGGAGCTACTGTTGTCGTTCTCGTACCAGATGTATACGGAGATGAAAACGGAACGATGGTGGTAACATGAGTAGTACCGCTTGAAGTGAGACGTGGGGTAGTTTTGCTTTCTGATGGAAGCAATGTAGTTGACCTGGATGGTGATGAAGATTGGACAGATGACTTGGATGGTTGTTGAGTAGATGCACGAGATGTAGTGTGAATCTGAGTAGTAGGAGAGAAAGTGCTGCCTGTGCTAATGACAGGAGTGGATTTTGTTGTTAGCACTGTAGTCTGAGTTACTCTTGGTGTTGTAGAGACTAGACTAGTCGGAGAGGTACTTGGCTGTTTAGTAGTGGAACTTTCTCCGGTTGTCGTCCAAGTTGATTTTGGTGTTGATTGGTAAGTTGTTGGATGGGTTACTACAGGTGATGTAGAAACCATTGGTGGTAGAGTCGATGATGGTATTGGTGTGGATGTGAATGGAGTGGTCTTGGAAGATGGCAGAGCTGTTGTAATTGTAAAGACAGTAGACGCCTGAGTTGGTACCCGAGTTGGAGCTGATGGGCTGCTTGTTGGCGTTAGGGTAGACATTTGGGCAGACGTCGTCTTTGACAGTGAAGTTGTTATTGGGACTGTCGTTGGAAGCTCGGTAGTTGGTGTTGTGCTATATGTAAGAGTTGTATATTTGATGGTCGTTTGGGGTACACTTGTTGTAATACCCTGAGATGTTGTCATAAAGGTTGGTTTAGTTGTCGTCACTTTGATGGATGTTGTATAAATGTTGGTAGTTTTAGGTGGCGGAGCTACTGTTGTCGTTCTCGTACCAGATGTATACGGAGATGAAAACGGAACGATGGTGGTAACATGAGTAGTACCGCTTGAAGTGAGACGTGGGGTAGTTTTGCTTTCTGATGGAAGCAATGTAGTTGACCTGGATGGTGATGAAGATTGGACAGATGACTTGGATGGTTGTTGAGTAGATGCACGAGATGTAGTGTGAATCTGAGTAGTAGGAGAGAAAGTGCTGCCTGTGCTAATGACAGGAGTGGATTTTGTTGTTAGCACTGTAGTCTGAGTTACTCTTGGTGTTGTAGAGACTAGACTAGTCGGAGAGGTACTTGGCTGTTTAGTAGTGGAACTTTCTCCGGTTGTCGTCCAAGTTGATTTTGGTGTTGATTGGTAAGTTGTTGGATGGGTTACTACAGGTGATGTAGAAACCATTGGTGGTAGAGTCGATGATGGTATTGGTGTGGATGTGAATGGAGTGGTCTTGGAAGATGGCAGAGCTGTTGTAATTGTAAAGACAGTAGACGCCTGAGTTGGTACCCGAGTTGGAGCTGATGGGCTGCTTGTTGGCGTTAGGGTAGACATTTGGGCAGACGTCGTCTTTGACAGTGAAGTTGTTATTGGGACTGTCGTTGGAAGCTCGGTAGTTGGTGTTGTGCTATATGTAAGAGTTGTATATTTGATGGTCGTTTGGGGTACACTTGTTGTAATACCCTGAGATGTTGTCATAAAGGTTGGTTTAGTTGTCGTCACTTTGATGGATGTTGTATAAATGTTGGTAGTTTTAGGTGGCGGAGCTACTGTTGTCGTTCTCGTACCAGATGTATACGGAGATGAAAACGGAACGATGGTGGTAACATGAGTAGTACCGCTTGAAGTGAGACGTGGGGTAGTTTTGCTTTCTGATGGAAGCAATGTAGTTGACCTGGATGGTGATGAAGATTGGACAGATGACTTGGATGGTTGTTGAGTAGATGCACGAGATGTAGTGTGAATCTGAGTAGTAGGAGAGAAAGTGCTGCCTGTGCTAATGACAGGAGTGGATTTTGTTGTTAGCACTGTAGTCTGAGTTACTCTTGGTGTTGTAGAGACTAGACTAGTCGGAGAGGTACTTGGCTGTTTAGTAGTGGAACTTTCTCCGGTTGTCGTCCAAGTTGATTTTGGTGTTGATTGGTAAGTTGTTGGATGGGTTACTACAGGTGATGTAGAAACCATTGGTGGTAGAGTCGATGATGGTATTGGTGTGGATGTGAATGGAGTGGTCTTGGAAGATGGCAGAGCTGTTGTAATTGTAAAGACAGTAGACGCCTGAGTTGGTACCCGAGTTGGAGCTGATGGACTGCTTATGGGAACTGAGTTTAGACCAAATAATGGTGAGTTCATTTCTGTAGTTTTTGATTCAGTTGGTTTCTCAGTACTTTTCGTGGGTTTTGTGAATATTGCAATTGATGTATACGTGTATTGTGAATTTGTAGATTTAGCACCGAATGGAGATTTTGTGTTCGAAATGTCAGTTGTATTAGTTGATTCTGAAATGTCAGTTGTATTATTTGATTCTGAAATGTCAGTTGTATTTGTTGATTCTGAAATGTCAGTTGTATTAGTTGATTCTGAAATGTCAGTTGTATTTGTTGATTCTGAAATGTCAGTTGTATTAGTTGATTCTGAAATGTCAGTTGTATTTGTGGATTCTGAAATGTCAGTTGTATTAGTTGATTCTGAAATGTCAGTTGTATTAGTTGATTTTAAAATGTCAGTTGTATTTGTTGATTCTGAAATGTCAGTTGTATTTGTTGATTCTGAAATGTCAGTTGTATTTGTTGATTTTGAAATATCAGTTGTATTAGTTGATTCTGAAATGTCAGTTGTATTAGTTGATTCTGAAATGTCAGTTGTATTAGTTGATTCTGAAATGTCAGTTGTATTAGTTGATTCTGAAATGTCAGTTGTATTTGTTGATTCTGAAATGTCAGTTGTATTTGTTGATTCTGAAATGTCAGTTGTATTTGTTGATTCTGAAATGTCAGTTGTATTTGTTGATTCTGAAATGTCAGTTGTATTTGTTGATTCTGAAATGTCAGTTGTATTTGTTGATTCTGAAATGTCAGTTGTATTTGTTGATTCTGAAATGTCAGTTGTATTTGTTGATTCTGAAATGTCTGTTGTATTCCACATACGTCGTTCATTAAACGGTTTTGTTGTTGTTGGTTTTGTAATTTGACTAGTTGTCACTAGTTCTACTTTCGGATTCGCTGTTGCTGTTTCCGTATTTAGGAACGCTGTTGTTGTGGTTGGTTCTGTAGTTGTAGACGTAGCAGTTGGTTCTGTAGTTGTAGACGTAGCAGTTAGTTCTGTAGTTGTAGACGTAGCAGTTGGTTCTGTAGTTGTAGACGTAGCAGTTAGTTCTGTAGTTGTAGACGTAGCAGGTGGTTCTGTAGTTGTAGACGTAGCAGTTGGTTCTGTAGTTGTAGACGTAACAGTTGGTTCTGCAGTTGTAGACGTAGCAGTTGGTTCTGTAGTTGTAGACGTAGCCGTTGGTTCTGTAGTTGTAGACGTAGCAGTTGGTTCTCTAGTTGTAGACGTAGCAGTTGGTTCTGTAGTTGTAGCAGTTGGATCTGTAGTTGTAGACGTAGCAGTTTGTTCTGTAGTTGTGGACGTAGCAGTTGGTTCTGTAGTTGTAGACGTAACAGTTGGTTCTGTAGTTGTGGACGTAGCAGTTGGTTCTGTAGTTGTAGACGTAACAGTTGGTTCTGTAGTTGTAGACGTAACAGATGGTTCAGTATCTGTAGGTGTTGTGGTTGGTTCTACAGTTGTAGGCGTTGATGGTTCTACAGTTGTAGGCGTTGTTGGTTCCACGGTTGTAGGCGTTGTTGGTTCTACAATTGTAGGCGTTGTTGGTTCTACAGTTGTAGGCGTTGTTGGTTCTACAGTTGTAGGCTTTGTTGATTCTATATTTGTAGGCGTTTTTGGTTCTACAGTTGTAGGCGTTGTTGGTTCTACAGTTGTAGGCGTTGTTGGTTCTACAGTTGTCGGCGTTGTTGGTTCTGCAGTTGTTGGCGTTGTTGGTTCTGCAGTTGTTGGCGTTGTTGGTTCTGCAGTTATGGGCGTTGTTGGTTCTGCAGTTGTTGGCGTTGTTGGTTCTGCAGTTGTAGGCGTTGTTGGTTCTACAGTTGTAGGTGTTGTTGGTTCTGCAGTTGTTGGCGTTGTTGGTTCTACAGTTGTTGGCGTTGTTTGTCCTACAGTTGTAGGTGTTGTTGGTTCTGCAGTTGTTGGCGTTGTTGGTTCTACAGTTGTTGGCGTTGTTTGTCCTACAGTTGTAGGCGTATTTGGTTCTACAGTTGTTATCGTTGTTGGTTCTACAGTTGTAGGCGTTGTGGTTGGCTCTGTTTTTGTTTGAGTGGGAGTTGTTTCTGTTGTAGTTGGAGGTGGTTCTGCTGTTGTTGGAGTGGGAGTTGGTTCTATTGTTTTTGGAGTGGGAGTTGGTTCCATTGTTTTTGGAGTGGGAGTTGGTTCTATTGTTTTTGGAGTGGAAGTTGGTGATACTGGTTTTGGAGTGGTAGTTGGTTCAGTAGTTGCTGGTGTTGTTGCTGATTCTTTAGTTGTAGTTGTTGTGGTTGGTTCAGTAGTTGTAGGTGTTGTGGTTGGTTCAGTAGTTGTAGGTGTTGTCGTTGGTTCAGTAGATGTAGGTGTTGTGGTTGGTTCTGTAGTTGTATGTTTTATGGTTGGTTCTGTAGTTGTAGGTTTTATGGTTGGTTCAGTAGTTGTAGGTGTTGTCGTTGGTTCAGTGGTTGTAGGTTTTGTGGTTGGTTCAGTAGTTGTAGGCGTTGTGGTTGGTTCAGTAGTTGTAGGTGTTGTCGTTGGTTCAGTATTTGTAGGTGTTGTCGTTGGTACTGCAGTTGTAGGTGTTGTGGTTGGTTCAGTAGTTGTAGGCGTTGTGGTTGGTTCAGTAGTTGTACGTGTTGTCGTTGGTTCAGTAGTTGTAGGTGTTGTCGTTGGTTCAGTATTTGTAGGTGTTGTCGTTGGTACTGCAGTTGTAGGTGTTGTGGTTGGTTCAGTAGTTGTAGGTGTTGTCGTTGGTTCAGTAGTTGTAGGTGTTGTGGTTGGTTCAGTAGTTGTAGGTGTTGTGGTTGGTTCAGTAGTTGTAGGTGTTGTGGTTGGTTCAGTAGTTGTAGGTGTTGTGGTTGGTTCAGTAGTTGTAGGTGTTGTCGTTGGTTCAGTAGTTGTAGGTGTTGTCATTGGTTCAGTAGTTGTAGGTGTTGTGGTTGGTTCAGTAGTTGTAGGTGTTGTGGTTGGTTCAGTAGTTGTAGGTGTTGTCGTTGGTTCAGTAGTTGTAGGCGTTGTGGTTGGTTCAGTAGTTGCAGGTGTTGTCGTTGGTTCAGTAGTTGTAGGTGTTGTCGTTGGTTCAGTATTTGTAGGTGTTGTCGTTGGTACTGTAGTTGTAGGTGTTGTGGTTGGTTCAGTAGTTGTAGGTTTTGTGGTTGGTTCAGTAGTTGTAGGTGTTGTCGTTGGTTCAGTAGTTGTAGGTGTTGTCGTTGGTTCAGTAGTTGTAGGTGTTGTGGTTGGTTCAGTAGTTGTAGGTGTTGTGGTTGGTTCAGTAGTTGTAGGTGTTGTGGTTGGTTCAGTAGTTGTAGGTGTTGTCGTTGGTTCAGTAGTTGTAGGTGTTGTCATTGGTTCAGTAGTTGTAGGTGTTGTGGTTGGTTCAGTAGTTGTAGGTGTTGTGGTTGGTTCAGTAGTTGTAGGTGTTGTCGTTGGTTCAGTAGTTGTAGGCGTTGTGGTTGGTTCAGTAGTTGCAGGTGTTGTCGTTGGTTCAGTAGTTGTAGGTGTTGTCGTTGGTTCAGTATTTGTAGGTGTTGTCGTTGGTACTGTAGTTGTAGGTGTTGTGGTTGGTTCAGTAGTTGTAGGTTTTGTTGTTGGTTCAGTAGTTGTAGGTGTTGTCGTTGGTTCAGTAGTTGTAGGTGTTGTCGTTGGTTCAGTAGTTGTAGGTGTTGTGGTTGGTTCAGTAGTTGTAGGTGTTGTGGTTGGTTCAGTAGTTGTAGGTGTTGTGGTTGGTTCAGTAGTTGTAGGTGTTGTGGTTGGTTCAGTAGTTGTAGGTGTTGTGGTTGGTTCAGTAGTTGTAGGTGTTGTCGTTGGTTCAGTAGTTGTAGGTGTTGTCGTTGGTTCAGTAGTTGTAGGTGTTGTCGTTGGTTCAGTAGTTGTAGGTGTTGTGGTTGGTTCAGTAGTTGTAGGTTTTGTGGTTGGTTCAGTAGTTGTAGGTGTTGTCGTTGGTTCAGTAGTTGTAGGTTTTGTCGTTGGTTCAGTAATTGTAGGTGTTGTCGTTGGCTCAGTAGTTGTAGGTGTTGTGGTTGGTTCAGTAGTTGTAGGTGTTGTCGTTGGTTCAGTAGTTGTAGGTGTTGTCGTTGGTTCAGTAGTTGTAGGTGTTGTGGTTGGTTCAGTAGTTGTAGGTGTTGTGGTTGGTTCAGTAGTTGTAGGTTTTGTGGTTGGTTCAGTAGTTGTAGGTGTTGTGGTTGGTTCAGTAGTTGTAGGTGTTGTGGTTGGTTCAGTAATTGTAGGTGTTGTCGTTGGTTCAGTAGTTGTAGGTGTTGTCGTTGGTTCAGTAGTTGTAGGTGTTGTGGTTGGTTCAGTAGTTGTAGGTGTTGTGGTTGGTTCAGTAGTTGTAGGTGTTGTGGTTGGTTCAGTAGTTGTAGGAGTTGTGGTTGGTTCAGTAGTTGTACTTTTTGTGGTTGGTTCTGTAGTTGCTGGGGTTGTGGTTCGTTCAGTAGTTGTAGGTGTTGTGGTTAGTTCAGTAGTTGTAGGTGTTGTGGTTAGTTCAGTAGTTGTAGGTGTTGTGGTTGGTTCAGTAGTTGTAGGTTTTGTGGTTGGTTCAGTAGTTGTAGGTGTTGTGGTTGGTTCAGTAGTTGTAGGTTTTGTGGTTGGTTCTGTAGTTGTGGATGTTGTGGTTTGTTCTGTTTTTGTAGATGTAGTGGTTGGTTCTGTTGTTGTAGGCGTTGTGGTTGGTTCTACAGTTGTAGGCGTCGTGGTCGGTTCTACAGTTGGAAGCGTTGCAGTTGGTTCTACAGTTGTAGGCGTCGTGGTTGGTTCTAATGTTAATGTTGGTTTTACGGTAATCGAAGTTACTGTTGGTGCAACGATTGGAGATGCAATCCTTGTTACTTCGGTTACAGATTGTACTTTTTTAGTTATTGTGGGTCCTACATTTGTGAATTCCAAAGATGACATTTTGGAGTTGTATCTGTCAGTTGTTTCTTTGGAGAGGGTAGATTCTTTTGTAGTTTTTCTAACAGGTTTTGAAACTATTTGCTTCGTTGTTTTTGGTTTTTTTGTTGTTTTGAAAATTTTTGTCGTGTCGGCAGTGTGGGTCAATGAAAATTCGTTGGTATCTATTCTTATACTGTTGCAAGATTTGTTTTTTATTGTTGGAATAAACGTTAGCCTTATTTCGTCATTGACTTTGAGGACCGTTGCCTTTTTAATTGCGGTATCTCCTTTTGGAGATTTTAGGGAAATGGTATACTTCGTTTTTGCTGTGGATATCTTATCAGTTTTTACAATTTCAATTTTGAATTGAATGATTTGTATGCCTTTAACAGGAAATGGTTTTGAAGAGCCGTTAATGGTAACTTGTAGAATACCTACAATATCCGCCTTTTTTTCTTTGT
Source organism: Yoshiicerus persimilis (assembly GCA_020352615.2). NCBI lineage: Eukaryota > Metazoa > Arthropoda > Collembola > Entomobryomorpha > Tomoceridae > Yoshiicerus > Yoshiicerus persimilis. The sequence continues at coordinate 76,707,670 of CM036940.2, forward strand.
GAACAAGGAATATCGATCCTGAAGATACAGTATCTATACTATATTCTGTATCTGCAATTTTCTTATCTTGGCCATCTTTTTCTGAAATATCTACTCTTGAATAAGCGGAACCATTTAGACTGCGAAGTGTGAGCTTAATTTCTTCACTGGATGAACAAACAATTTGAGGGTAGCTTTTCTTATTAGTTACACCTTTCACTTTTTTCTTGTGCTGCTTGCCATCCAAATCCATATTAGCACCATTTATGATAACATCTTTATATTTTTTACGTAGGGCACTTAATCTTTTGTCATCAATATTCCCTCCGTTTAAAATAATGAGTTTTGATTTTTTGTTCGGGTTATTTGACATACGTTTGCCCATTCTTGTGCCATTAAATGATTCAACGCTAATATCATCAATTTTGCTGAAATTTGCTGTAATCGGTTTAGTGGTTAGAACGAAGGTTTTCATTTCCGAATGTCTAATTGTTTTCTCCAATTTCTTTGATGTAAGCAAATTCGGTTTTGACGAAGTAGGGATAACCAATTTTGGACCTTGTAATTTTGATTTAGGTAATTCTGTTTTTATACGAATAAATGGTTTCTGTGTCAAAAGTTTTCTTTTCGTTGTAGGAATAAGGGGCGGTTTTGCGATGTTGGCTGATTTGGGTGGTATTCTGATTCCTCGTCCGGAAGGTTTTCCATCATTGTTTGAGTGCATGTCTTGTGCCAGGGGAACTTTGAAAAAATTCGTACTTCCAAAGCCGTCGACTTTATATTGTGCCTCAAATAATGTGCTAATAGGATCTGATAAATTTGAAATTTCTGTAACCGCAGGTTGTTTCGAAAGATGTTTAGTGGAATAAGTTTCAAACGGGTTGTATATCGTAGTATTACCATCAATAGAGGAAAGTTTGTTTGCCTTGGATAGGGATGCATTCGACACACTTGAACCAATATTAATTTGTGCAGGAATATCGCCAACTGAATAGTAATTTGATCTATTGTATTTGTCATCAAGGGTATTAATGTTCTCATAAAAGAACAAGAATTTCGCCTTTGTTGAATTAATTTTGCGAGTCGACACCAAATTAGATATTTTTTTATAATTGCCATTGATATATTGAGGAAAAGAAGTATACAAAGCATTTTTCAAACCAAATAATCTGTTATTGGTTAATCCATTTACTGAGGAAGTGGTTCCCGGTTGTGCAGGTTCAACATTTACGTTTGTGAAAGAATACAAACTTAAAGTTTTGACCGACTTTTTTGAAATTTTAAAACGTGTTTCGAAATCATAGACAACACGCAATGGCAAATCCTTAACTGGTCCTGTATAAGTTGTGTGAATGATGTTGGAAAGGGTTGAAAATTTTGCCGAATTAGAGAAATATTTGTCTGTGTTATTTGATTTGACTTCATTGTTAGTTTTGGAAATTTGATCTGAATTTGAAAGGCATGAGGTAATACAAATCAAGAATGCAATGTAGTTTACAATGAAAACTTTTTCTGTGATCATTGCTGATTAAGTAAGATCTCGAAAATGTCGTTTGAATTTTATGAAGTTAGAAGGATCCATGTTCATTTTCTGTTATCCAATCTTAAATAAATTGTTACTCAAATTGCATCTCTCGGAGACGTCACCATGACACGAACAATTGCGAAGTTAAGCCGCAGTGAGAGGTGAGTCTTCAGACAGTTGCCAGTCTTGTTAGAGGAATAAAGTTTTGAAATACAGCCAACAGTATAATGACAGTGAGTGAAGCAATTATTCATGTGATTCTGATGGTTCAGTTGTAATGTCGAGTCGAAGGGTTGTAGTAGTTTCTTTGTTGTCGTTTAGGTCTAAGGTTGCTTTCTAAAAGTACAAAATTTGCGGTAAAGCCTTAATTTCCTGAAAAGCTAAATAATTAAGCAAAACATTCTAACGGACGGGAATTGCCAAAAGCAGTTCTATTTGTAATGCAACAAAAGTCCATATTAGTTTATGCCAGTTGTCAGTGTTTATGCATAGGTGATCAATAGTTGAATAATTTTATGTTCACAGTTAGCAAGATGAAATAATCTTTTCAAGGTGCATTTAAGGTTCATGCCTTTAGAATAATGCAATACGCAATCGTTGTGCTCGTCATAATCTCATTAGTTATAACCTTTTTGGAACCCGCAGTTGAAGTTTTACGCTTAGAGTGAGCAGATTTTGTGATACGCATTCTCAATTTTCTTTTGACGATTCTAATTTTAGTATAAGAGCTTTACATCTTCAAATCATCTTATAAGTCCCAATTTTCCTTAACGTTTATTTTGGTATGTACAAAAATAAAAATAACGAAAACAGCCGACAAGGTGGCGAAATCGTAAATATTGCACAAATACTATACATACATGCACAAATTTTGCACGAAATGTGCAACCCAAATAGGTACACTACACAAAGAGGGCAGACTGTTTCCTTGAAAAAACAAATATTGTCCACTTTGGTCTATGGTACGTTTTGTATTGATTAGCAACGACTTTACTTTTAACAGAAACAAAACGCCTTTTTGTGTAAGGAAACTAATAAATCACTTTCTAGACAACTTTTTCATTGTCGTTTGAGTCAACCTAATTAAATCTATATTTAGTAATTTAACATAAATGCGTATGAAAATATTCATTTCGGTTGCAGTCTTTCTTAGAATTTTTATTTGTAGGCTGAAATGATTTCAAGTGTACTATTTATCAAGAAAAGCACTCAATCAACACAACATCTCGATAGTGTACACAGGTATCCTCTTTAATCCATATGGTTGGTTTTCATAATATGAGCAGTACTTGTAATTAATTACCGATGTATTGAAAGGCATTTAAAGTAAAAAAACAACCATTTTAAAAATTGAAATTTAACCGGACATTAATAAATATTGTCAGTAAGAACTGCATAATTTCATAATTATTCCATTTAGTTAAACTTAATTCCTTAAAATGATGTCCTCATCCTTAAAGATGTCTAAATATTTTAAAGATGTTTGAGCCGATTTTTCGGGTCGTTCACTTCTGTGAAACAAAATGATTTTTGATAAAAGTGTGAAGAGGTTTCATGAGGAAGTGAAACAAAAGTTTCGTTTTGCTTACTAAGTTTAAATTGAAACAAATCGGTCCCACATGCATTTTACTGGAGTAGCTCTGAAAGGTTCTACCTCGCTCCCACTACACCTAAACATAATGTTACCAAATTTAAAACTGCTGGGCTTTGTGAATTAGGGTGATTATTAGGTTAAAAATTCCCAATTATCCCTGACCCCTACCGTTGTTTGTATTATTGTGTTTTGAAATGAAAACAACAATTTCCAATAGAGTAGGGAAGATGCTGACTTTCAACACGATAATCATTCACAGATGCAATAATGTTATTGTACTTAAAATAGATCTTTGGTAAAATTACCATTACCGATAATGGGAGACCTTCCGTCAGTCACTCCAGTTAAAATATGTACATTTAAGAGGAGTGCCTATGAAATTCCCCGACAATATCTAACAATATTTTTATCTAAGATACCTAATTCTACTCTAATTACGATGGTGGTGGTATTGGGTCTTGTCATTTGGGCTTCATAATCGGGCTTTAAATTCGAAACGAAAGCATATCCGGGAAGTGTATTTTCCATGTTAGAATGCATGAATCTTTATAATATTATAATTAGCATAAAGCTTTTAACTTTTCCAAAACATACATAAATAAAGGCTTTTACAGATAACTTTTAAATAGTGTAATTACAGCTCCAAATTATTTGCTACTTGCTGAATATAATTAATACTATTGCAATTATTATGCATGGTCAAATATAGGAAAGAGAAACTAAAATTGGTAGGCTTATTATTCGAGATAATCTGTCAGCCATTTGCAAAAAGAGGTTTTAAAAGTTCGAGATCCTTCATCTCCTTATCGATCGGATCATAAAATGTGGATGTTTTAAAAGTCCCATAGCAACTCAATCTTTCAATAGTGCATCAAAACGACAATAAATAATTTGATCCTTATTTTCAAGTAGAATAAACTAGGTATGTTACTTTTTCCAAATTATGATAAAATGTGTTAATTTTTACCGTATACGGTTTAAAAAAAAGCGCAAATCAAAATATTTGTTGATTGTTAAAAACGACATTTTCCATTTACGATTTACAAAATCATTGTATAGGAATAAAGATCGTTTATCAATAATTAAAAAAATGACAGAAATGACTTAATTATCAGATTTTCAAGAATAATAGATCTAACAAATTGGATTTTTGATAAAGAATTTCCAATTATGTTTTAATTAATATCTACATAAAATTGGATCGGAAACGAATGTCTATTTTGAGCAAATAAAAAATAAATATGTGTTTAATTCCTACGTAACCTGGGCGTATAACAAAAATAATGGGAAAGAGCAATAATAACCGTTCCTTGGCAATACCAAAAGCGTAGGGAAGAGGTAAACGGTTCAGGGTAAATATAAAGGGCTTATGTGCCAACATAAATGAATACGTGGGAAACGATAGGGGGGGGGGGTACATTCTAGCTTAAACTATTTAACGCCAATTTAGGATGCTCTGTGCCGTCTGTGCCATTGTAAACGGTTTCCAAAGATCATAGTTGTAATGTACTAGACACGAGTTTTTCAAAATTATTAGTGAAACTGATTACCATATGAGCAAATTAAAACTATTTGAACTAATTATATACAGAATTGAAAGAGAGTTATTGCTTGGAAGTTTTCTATTTCTTCTATATTTTTCTTTTTTCCAGCAATATCGCTAAGTTACTAATAAATTCAGGAAGCTGATGTCATTTTTGTAAGCCAGTAAATAATACATTATTTACTGGCTTACAAAAATGACATCAGTTATATTTATGACAAGAGTTATATTATAATATAACTCTTAAAGTATTTTGACAACATGTTTCAGCAATTTGGGATAATTAGTTCAAATTTTTTAATTATAGGCAAAATACTCATAGGCATAGAACTTAGAAAATATTAAATCAGGATAAAAGATAAACATTATGTGACGTTCGACCATTTACAAAATTTGAAAACCGCTTTGACATCCATAGAAACTACTGGACTTCTATTGTAGATGAAGGAAAGCTATGTAGCCTATGTCTCCTAAGAGGCCAACTAACGCTAGCCAACTAAACAAATAGTACAATAATCTTTGTTGTGCTACATTAGCTTTACATCGTGGATATTCATTAACTTTGTGCATTCATACAATCGTTCAACTACCAATAACGAATCTAAAACAGTCAAATTGATTTGTTCTTCATTATACATACCAACTAGGTAGTTTAACAAAATATTGTTGCTAAATGTTTTCAAACCGTTTAAGATATTTACAAGTAAATTGTTTACAAGGCAGCTTTTTTAACAAAATACGAATTGAAAAAAAGAAAATTGAATGTACATTTAAAAAAAATCTGCTCAGACTAAGCATAGTTCTTGTATGTTGTCATTGTGCTTTCAATCAATCCAGCGTAGACGAGTATTATTTGGCGTGTATTTGATGTGCAAGTGCAGAATAGTGATCCATTTCTCTTAAACATGCCATATGCATTTGTCTGACTATTTCAGAAGCAGCAAGAAAGCTATGTTGTTAGTAAAAATTAGTAATATTACTGACCTTTGGGTGAGAGTCCAAGAAAAGAATGTTTTCAGATCAAATAAGGAGGCACAACCAATTGGAACGGTAGGCTTTTCGGCCATTCGTCCCTAAAAGTCTGGCGTCTTTTCAAATTATTTCTTGGAATTCTGTAAGCTTTTTCTCTCTTGTCCTGTACTGATACTTGACGAGAATAGGAAATAATCTTACGGTGTCGTATGTGTGCAAAATAGCATATAAGATTTGGAATTTCAAAATTTAATTCAAAAATCGTCCTCCATTGTAATTGCCAATTAAGGATATAAATTTTTAAATCTAATTAGAAGTGAAATTATTAATACACTTATAGAATATTAGCATACAATGAAATGGTAAACATGGCCTCAATTTATTTTTTAATGAAATATCATTTTTATAACGATGGTGTATATTCTGCAGTTGTTGATTAGAAAATGCCAGTTCACAATGCAAGGTCTGATTATACTTTCCTCATTGCAATTGACAAACCAAAGAATTCAATAAACAATTAGAAAGTGGAAACCATTGAGCAATATGACGACACCATGGAATTCAGCAGCAGTAGACTTACAATGAAAGGAACGGTAAATACAATTTTATTAATTGATAATCTGCTGCATACAGTATAAAGTTTACGTAGCAAATAATATTCAAATATATTTATCAACGCTTGGGTTATATATAATATAATATTAACTGAAACAGCATTTCATCCCCATGACTGTTACATTACAAACTTTGGTTGACTCTTAAGATATTTTATTGCTATATGAATGATGTTTATATATCATTGATCGAATATTATTAAGGCTTATCACTGAATCATAGGCAAGCAAAATAAAGTTTCTTCCTATTACTACTTAAGAAAAGTAAAGATTCCTCGGGTATAATATCAAGGTTGATTTCTCCTTCAATTTTTAGTAGACCATTACACTATTGAATAAAGTAAAGAAATAGTAATTTGTTTACCCATTTTTGAACAATAGGCTGACGTAGTAATGACGAACTCTTCATTAACACTTTCTGATTGCATTCATAACACGTGGCGTAATCAGGGAAGGAAAAAAACCTTTTTTGCTTTATTAAAAAGCAGCTTTTCTGCTTTTTAGCACAAAATCATAGAAAAAGTCAGTAAGAAGGAGAATGAGGAATAGATTTTTGTGTCCGATTTCTAGCGGCAGGTCTGTTTTGTTTGGACAGTGAAACGCGGCACGTCGTGTACGATTGGTTTTCAAAAATGTGGGATGGCGTTCGCACACTTTATACATACGACGTGCGGACGACGGGCGGGCATACAAAACAGAGTACTTTTGCATAGACCTTTGTGTGTCTCTTAATAGCATTATTATTACATAGTCTCTGGCACAAAATTTACTTAAAAACGTCTGGAAACTATTTTTTGTACTTGATGTAACAAGGTAATTAATATTAATTAGTAAGTAGTTTCAACTACTCTTTCTTTGAGTAGGGGGAAAAGCGGTTGTGTGGCACTTTTACATGTGTTTTGCATGTGTCGTCGTTGTCGTCTGGGGATGCCATATCTCTACATATAGAAGTTCCAGTGATGACGCATATAGGAGTAGATAATATGGATTTGTCTATATTATCTACTCTATATACTCTACAACGGATAGAGGTATTACTTTCAAACTGTTTTAAAAATATCGGACATTGAGCTAGGTTGGCCAAGTTCAAAGATGAGAATTGTGTGATTTGCAGATTTTTGCCAAATATTCGAAAACTGAGTACTCCATGTTATACTACATGGTAGCTAGAGTTAAGCAAAACACTGAGATTAAGACCGTTCAGGACAATACAACACACCTGCTATTAAAGTGCAATGCAATGAGAAAAATAGCGCCAACTTCATTCTAGCTTGTATTTTAGAAAAGTCATCGTGAATTAGTGTTTCGACAACTTTGATCGTTTTCACAAAATTGAAAGCAATATTTTCAAGTTAGCATTACGTGGCCACGGTTTATTTCATTTTGCGTTGCAATTTAGAAGTGCTATGTATTAAGTTCTATGTGTGTATTATATTTACAAGAATGAAGCAAAAAGGGGAAAAAGCAATGCCTTTTTTTACTTTTGTTCAAAAAAGCTGTTGTTTTTTTATCAATCACTCGAAAGTGGCTATTTGTACGCGTATAATCTGTGACGACCAGATTCGTCACTAGTTATATTTTCCCGTCTCCGTAGCTCAGTAGCGGGTTTGGGAGTTTCTGTTTGTATGATGCCCGATGCACCTACCGTACCTTGTCCCTAAAATTACTTAATTCCACTAGCTAGCCAGTCTAACTAGTAAGCACTCCAATAGGCTCCTATTCTGAATCGGGTCAAAAACTGGGAATAAGAAAATCGGGGTACAAGGCGATAATTTTACAATTTTACAAAATACTAAATTTTATTCTTCCAACGAACAATTCACTCGCACACACGCTTCCTTCCAACTGCCAACTTCTTCTTACATTGCATGCCTCCAAAAATCAAATTAATTCCGCCAATACAAAAAACATTAAATAATACACTTAAATACTAGGTGTCACTATTTGCACTGTAACTTTTCCTTTGCTTTTCTGGGCCGTAGCGACATCCTTCCCCCCGATTTAGATGCTTCAGCGTCTAAATCCAAACTTTCGGAGCTCGGCTCCTCCTTTTCATGTAACTGACACAATGGACACGCTGTCGGCTCTTCTCGTCGCACATCCAAAATGCAAACTTTAGTTACAGGGCGTCTGTAACTTCCGGTAGCTGTCTTCACGTCTACAACGCGGATCACTCCGTCATGTCCAGGGTACACAGCGGTGATTCTTCCTAAGGGCCACTGATTCCTGACTAGGTTAGGCTCCACAAGCAAGACGACGTCTCCAATCTCTATAGGTTTTTGATTTTTATTCCATTTGTCTCTTGAGGTAAGAGTGGGCAAGTATTCCTTGAGCCATCTCTTCCAGAAAACATCACACAGTCTCTGAGAAATTCTCCACTGTTGTTTGCGAAACAAGTCACTGTCACAGAATTCTCCTTGAGGTTTCAAATTGTTGCTTCTCATCAGCAGAAAATGATTCGGTGTAAGTACTGGTGGGTCATCATGGTCACTAGAAACATACGGGAGGGGTCGTCCATTCACCATGTTTTCCGCTTCCACAATAAGAGTATGTAGAATTTCATCACTGGGAGTTTTGGTAGTCATCGATGCCTTGAGGGCAGTCTTGATGGCCTTAACCATGCGTTCCCAACTTTCCGCCATGTGCGGCGCCCCAGTGGGTAAAAATCCCCAGTTCCACAAAATGTTTTTTGAGGTCATTTCATCCTTCAGCTTATTCTGATCCAACTCCTTGATTGCACTCTGCAATTCATTATGGGCTCCCACAAAATTAGTCCCGTTATCACTGTAGATTGCTCTGGGACTTCCTCGTCTTGAAACAAATCTCCTAATAGCCATAATGCATGAATCCGTGGTGAGGGAAGACGCTATCTCCATATGCACTGCTCGTGTAGTCAGGCAGATGAATAGTGCTCCATACCGTTTTTCTCTTCTTCTGCCAACGGTCACTTCCATTGGGCCGAAGTAGTCCAGTCCTGTTTCGGTGAATGCCGGCTGAAGGATAGCTAATCTTGACAGTGGCATTTCTCCCATCATCGGAGATTTAGGCATAACTTTCCGAATTTTGCATAATTGGCAATCCAGCCAAACTTTTCTCACAGTGTTTCGTAACTTGGGAATGCAAAATCCCATCTTCAGGTCGTTTACCACTTTGTCTTGACCGTGATGTCCAGATTTTCTATGTTGGTGTTCAATCATCAGTTTTGTATATCCATGAGTAGGAGATAAAATCACTGGGTTTCTCTCCATGTCACCTAAGTCGACTTCTGCTTGAATCCGACTTTTCATTCGCATTACTCCTTCATCATCCAGAAATGGCGTGTATCTGGTGATGCTGCTGTTCTCAACTGGTTGATTACTTTGGAGTAATTTTACTTCTTCCGGGTAACTTTCTTCTTGGGACCATTTCCACCACTGAAGTTCTGCAATCCTCAGGTCTTCGGGTTCCAAACTATTGGAAAGTTTGAAACTTTTCTTTCTAAATGACTTCAGTATGAAAGCGGTCGTGCGTATCAATACTAGCCATTTCGAGAATCTTGTTATGTCAAACGGATTCTTGACGCACTTTCCTTGGATAACAGCAACGAAGTTGTTGTTCTTCAACTCTAAGTCTTCGGTAAAGACTTCACTCTCCACATGAGATTTTCTTTCCACTGGCCAGTCCTCCTCTTTTTGCTTAAGAAATGGAGGTCCGTTTATCCATCTGCTGCCAGCTTCCCAGTCACACATTTTGTTGTCTCTTGTTGCTTCATCGGCAACATTTTCAGTTGTTGGAATCCATCTCCAGTCTTCAGAGTTAGTCAACTCTTGAATCTCCCCAATCCGATGTGCCACGCAAGGCTGGAACTTTTTTCCGTCTGCTCTTATCCAACACATGACTGTTCGACTATCCGTCCAAAAGATTGTTTTCTTAGGTTGGTAGTCGTGCTCTTTCTTCACCATTTGTGAAAGTCTGCTTCCAAGTACAGCTGCTTGCAATTCCAGTCTTGGAATTGAGAGTGGCTTGAGCGGTGCCACCTTGATTTTTGCACACACCAGTGAGACATCCACTTGATCGCCTTTCACGATCCGGAAATATGCAACTGCAGCGAAGGCTGATTCGCTCGCATCAACGAAAACATGTAGCTGTAACTCATCTGCACTAGAAAATGAAGGTGAGTAGCATCGTTTAATCCGACATTGATTTATTTGGTTTAACTCTTCTGTCCAGGCCTGCCACTTTGCATGAATTGAGGTTGGCAATTCATCATCCCAGCCGATTTTTGATCTCCAGGTCTCCTGAAGAATGATCCTAGCCTTAACAGTCAAGTTCGCCACGAATCCCATTGGGTCAAATAACGACATTATCAAAGAAAGGGCTTCTCTCTTTGTTGGCACTTGGTCTCCACTTATGATTTCTTTTCGTACTCCTGTCAGATCGGATGTAAACGAAAAGCAGTCACTTTCTGGTTCCCATCTGAGTCCCAGAATCCTCTCAGTCCAGAAACTTTCCTTTTCGGATTCAAGGTTCTTCTGAGAATCCGATCTCAGTTCCGAGGGTAGTAGTTTCACCAACTCACGTGAGTTAGTTGTCCAGTTGCGGATTAGAAATCCTCCTCTGCTATGGACATCCGAGACTTCCTTAAACATCTTGTATGCTTCATTCACTGTGTCGCAACTGTCGAGATAATCGTCGACATAGTGTTTTTCTATAATTGCTTGGGCTGCCTCCGGAAATTCCTCTTCCCATTCTTTAGCATTGCGGTTTTTGGCTTCCTGAGCACAGTACGGTGAGCAGGCGGAGCCAAAAGTCATGACCAACATTTTATATTCTTCGGGGGCTTTTTCTCTGTCTGCACCTCTCCACAAAAATCGTTGAGAGTGCTGATCCTCTTCCAATACATGAATTTGATGGAACATTTCTTTAATGTCTCCAGTGATGGCGATTTTCTTTTGCCGAAACTTGCTAAGCACTGAGGGTAGTGGCTTCAGGGTATCCGGTCTTTTCAGTAGGTTAGCATTTAAACTTGTCATCTTTGATTTTGCGGCAGCATCAAAGACTAGCCTTAGTTTAGGTTTTCTAGGAGTGCTGGTTCCGAAATGAGGGAGGTACCATACTCGGGGTCCGTTGTAGGATAGATCCTCATCAGTGAGTTTCTTGATGTAACCTGCACTTTCGTAGTGTTGCATCTTCTTATAATACTGCTCTCCCAGATCTGGGTTTCTGTCCAATTTTCTCTCAAGTGAGTATAGTCTCTTCAGAGCATTTTCACGGCTTTCTGGCAAAGACACGTCGTCTCTCTTCCATAGGAGCGGGGCCACATATCTGCCATTAACTTTCTGCATATGTTTGTCAATCAAACTTACAGCTCTTACTTCATCTTTAGCTAAGGCTGCTTTGCAATTTGCCTTCACACCAAAGTCTTCGGTAGTGAACCGATTCTTGATTAAAGTATGTAGGTCATCAGAATTCTCTTCATAACCAATGTGGAGAATTGATTGCGTATCAGGTTTCAGTGCTCCAGGTAAGAGTCCAAATATCACCCAACCGAGTTTAGTTTCCACTGCACATGGGGAATTGGGATGACTTTGGACAACTTTCAAGTGAAGCATCAAGTGACTATGAGGTAGTCCAATTAATATTTTTGGTTCTGCATTCGCATACGGTTGTATATTCAGTCCCCGCAAATGCTTCCATTTATCCATTTCCTTCTTTGAAAGAGTCTTAGCAGGTAGATTCATTTTCTCATGAGTCCTGACATTTTCCAGAGCGAAGCTTTCCTTTGTACTTGGATTTACGATTTCAAGTTGTACAATGTTTTAAGGTACTTGTACTGTATTCTCTCCGAGACATTGAAATTTCAATGGTTTAGGTGTTCCTGTTAGTCCGAGGTTTGTTGCCAGTTTCTTGTCCACAAGAGTAAAGGCTGATCCGGGGTCCAACATTGCATAAGTTTTTTTTTCTTTTGATCCAGACTTCAAAATGACTGGAAGAACTTGATACAGTAATGGGCTTTCACTAATATGCATTACTGATTCCGATAAGTTGACATTTCCAACGTGTTCAACTTCCTTCTCTTCCTTTTTCTCCTCTTTTGGGGGAATAGCATTTTCGTGCAGAAGAATATGATGTTGTCTTTCACACCCATCCTTTCCGCAAGTCTTCTTTGAGCGACATTCCTTAAAGGGGTGGCCGAAATTAAGGCACCCAAAACATAGTCTCTTGGTTTTCACCCACTCATTTCTTGCTTCGACACTTTCTTTGGCAAAGCTTCGACAGTCAAAAATCTTGTGCCCAGGTTTAGCACAAAATCCACATTTTCTTTCTGGTGCTCCGTCACTCTTCTTCTTTTCTGAAGATTCTGAAGCAACGCATACCACTTCGTGATGTTTCTTCTGTCTCCAGCTTTCGGAGTTCTTCTTTGCGTCTTTTTTCTCTTCCTTGAACTTTGGGGGACAAACAAGACATGCACTAGTCATTTTCAGGTCCATCCATTCTGCAAAATGGTTCAGTGTTTTTTCTCTGTCTGGAACTGCAGTTACCCATTCTGCCCACTGCATCCGTAACGTAGCGGGTAGTTTATTTTCCAATATGAAGAGCATCTCCAAACTTTCCAGTTGTCCTTGCAGGTTTAAAGCTTTCACTGTTGATATTAAATTTCCAACAGCTGTTCCCAGTTCGATTAGACTTTCTAAGTTTTCAGTTTTCACTGGAGGTACCTCTTTGGCTTTGGCAATTAAGTTCTGTATGATGTGGTCTGGCTGCCCAAAGCAACGCTCCAGTGTTTTCATAATTATTGGCACATTATCTGGGGTTGTCATCATGCATTGCACTGTCTTCAAAGCTTCTCCTTTGATACACTTTCGCAGACGTAGTAAATTATCTGCGTTGTTGAAACTGCATATTTTTGTAGTTTCTTCAAATGCCATGTGGAATCCTGCCCATTCTTCTGGTCTTCCCGAAAAGAAAGGTAGTTCTTTACCGTGTGCTTGCCGTGCAAGAAACTTGTCCGTAGCACTATTTTGATGTCCACTATTTCCGAATGCCAATGCCAGCGCTTCGGCGAATTGATTCACAAACGAAGTTGATTGTGTCTCGATAGGGAGCTGCTGTGATAGCACTCCGATGTCTCCATCCGGTTTATCAGGTTTTGGAGTTACTTGTGTTTGAATTACTGTTTTGGCGGCTTCCGCTTTTTTCACTAAAAGTAACCGCTGAGCTTCAAGAGCCTCCAACTCTTTTTTCCTAATTTCGGCGGCAGCATCCGCCTCTTTTATTAATTGAAGTTTTCTGGCTTCAATCTCTGCCAACTCCAATTTTCTTTTTTCTGCTTCTACCTGGGCTTCAGCTTCTCTCTCCCGGGCGTCTTTAATAATTAATTCTTCCGCTTCCTTTGCGAGTCTTTCATTTATCAGGCGAAGTTCTTCAAGAGCTTTAGCACTGGTAGATTGTTGCTGAATGTCCATGAGTGACTCCTCACTGACCTTTTCAAATATCAAATGCTCATGTTGAGCCGCGTCACCGCTTGATGACAGAATTACTGATTCTCTGCAACTCTTTTCAAACTCGTTCATTCTGTTTGTCTCCTCCTCAGTTAATCCGGGGATGATTCCATTAGCACGATCTTCATCGCTGTCATCATCACTTAAATCGTTCAGCTGTTTCTCCAGATTGACGATTTTCTTCTGACTTTGCAACGACTTCATTTGCAGTTGCACTTCTTTTTCTTCAATGTCTGCCAGCTTTTTGGCAGACGCTAACTTTTTCTCCAGCTGTTTCCTCCGCATTGAACTAGTCGTTGTACCACTGTAGAACGTAGTTCTGTCCGAGCTTTTAGCTTGATTTTCCAATCCAGTATTTCGGTTCTCCTCTTGAGGGTACCTCATTGGTGGAACTCCAGCCGTTGACCTCACACTGTGCCTTTTGGCCTCTCCTTTCTCCAGCTCCATCCTTAACTCACAAATCAATAACGTCGATGACGTATGTTAGTACAAAATTAAACACAGGCAGAATTCGGATTGACTTCTGACCTCTATGGGAGTCCCTTATGCCGGACACAAAGCAAAATACGATTGTTATTTTGCGGTTGCAATTAACGGTTGACTCCTGACACGAACGTTGATTTTTGGCGATTCTCCTCCTCCTTAGGTAGGTAAATCCCAGTCCCAGAAATAATTTAGAAATTATTTTACCTTAATAGATGACTATGTTATGTGGAGGCAGTCATAAACCCCACATAGACAATTTGATGAGTGATGGCGATCCAGAACGATTTCCAAGACTCCCGAGTGGAACTTGTTTCCACGAACTGATTCGGCTTTTTCGAAGGACCGATGTGACGACCAGATTCGTCACTAGTTATATTTTCCCGTCTCCGTAGCTCAGTAGCGGGTTTGGGAGTTTCTGTTTGTATGATGCCCGATGCACCTACCGTACCTTGTCCCTAAAATTACTTAATTCCACTAGCTAGCCAGTCTAACTAGTAAGCACTCCAATAGGCTCCTATTCTGAATTGGGTCAAAAACTGGGAATAAGAAAATCGGGGTACAAGGCGATAATTTTACAATTTTACAAAATACTAAATTTTATTCTTCCAACGAACAATTCACTCGCACACACGCTTCCTTCCAACTGCCAACTTCTTCTTACATTGCATGCCTCCAAAAATCAAATTAATTCCGCCAATACAAAAAACATTAAATAATACACTTAAATACTAGGTGTCACTATTTGCACTGTAACTTTTCCTTTGCTTTCCTGGGCCGTAGCGACATAATCAATATATAGAACCTCTAGTGATAAATTTAATGGTTGTTAGGAGCCATAGAAAATGGATTGCTACTTGATGACACTTTTAAATGCATTTCCTCACTTCCCTAATACTTTTTGACTAGACACAAGTTTGTCGAAGTCGAAAGAGTCCAAAAAGCTCTTAGAGTGTGAGAATTATGTATCACCCTTCAATCCCTCAAGGGGTGTCGTAATGTATTAGTCATGAAAATAAATTAAACGTAGCTTTAGAATTAAAGTATTTCATTTAAATTGCACTTATCTTATAGCGCTACTCCTATGCAAATAGCAAATGAAATAAACGCAAGATTTTATTTTGAGATTCATTTTATTTCTCTATTGCTATACCTGTCTGTCGTTAATATTCCTTAATTTAAGTTGCAGGTTTACAATGTATACTAATGACAATCGAATGTTTGTTTAATGTTTAATTTTAAGGCAATTAAATACACTTTTCAACAACCGCTATCCGATTGTTCGCAACACAATGAATGCGAGAAAACAATATCGTATTCATGAAAGGCCTGATATGGACCACATAGGTTTACCGTATTTACCAAATTAAAACCCAAGGGAATTATTATTTATTGCTCCGCATTTCAATCTAAAATTCGCGTACCTAATAAAATACCATTATACCTGTATCGCATAGTTGCCAATTTAATCCTCAATATTTCATAAAGACATTGTATAAGATCATTAAACTAATGCTTTATATTACTTGGCCCCTTAATACAACGACTTTTCCTGGAAAAGCGTGTTCTTTTCTCCTGAATTTATACTTTCCTCCCTAAATATAGTCAATCGTCTTGAATTAGCACAGTAGAAAGAAAGTAATTTTTCTATGAATTATAGTCACTTCCCCTTTATTTATTTAATTTTCCTTCTTAAAAATCAATTACCATTTAAAAAGGGCACCCAGATTTTTAGTTCATTTCCCTGACTGAATATTTATTCATTACCGTCAAAAAATTCAGTTACTTTTTTCATACAAATATTAATTAGTCTAGATTTCTGTAAATCAGACCACTTTATTCAGAATCACAAGTATTACCGTACTAATACCACTTTGACTAATTAGAAATCTTCGAATTCATTCTTCTTCCTACCTTGGCAGTGAACCTAAATGGCGTAAAAGCAAACATAATATTGCACATAAAAGTAAAATGAGACAAGCAATTATTTCGGTGACAGGATTTATTATTTCAAGGTTCCCATGTTTCCATTTATGTTTCCAGTATGTAAAGAATCTTTCCATTTAATTCTACACACATAAAGAAGTATACTGTCTGGGAATTAATTCGGTAAATATGTTATACATTCTCGTGGGGGATAAAAAGCGCTCACAAAATAACGCTGATACAGCAAATAGTATTACTGTATTCGTATTCTTTGCATTCTATCAAAAATTTTAACTGTTGCCAAATGGGATGTAGAGAAGTGTTCATAGCTCTAATAACGGTGGACTATTGTTGACTTATAGATAGTTAATTAGATATTTTACTTGAAAATTCTATTAAAATATTTGTAGCCATGAATGAAAACACAATTTAAGTAAAATGTAGCGGCAATACAAAAGACAGCACGCAAATAATTACGATGATGCTACACTTCGACGTCATATTTGCAAGTTTCCCAATCCTGTGCGTGTTGAAACTTAATTTTAAGAAGGGAAAATGCAGGTCGCCTTTCTGGATTCGTTTCCCAACATTGACACATTACTTGGTATCTGAAACAGAGAGATGAAAACCATCTTGAAGCAATAAGTCAAGCAACTTGAACAGCTCTTCTAACCAAATTTGATTTCATGATATTCCTCAAACTTACATATTGGAAGACGCATATTTTGGTTTTGTATTACGTAACCCATTTTCCAGAGCTTCTATCATTTCAGCTCTGTGAAAGAGTTTGTTATTATAGGGAACTTTCCCCAGAGTGAATATTTCCCATAAAATAATTCCATAGGACCATACGTCAGTTTTCTCCGAAAATTCATTTCCTTTTAAACTTTCCAAAGCTGCATACCGCCACGGCAGTGCAATGTTCTGGAAATCCAAGTGGTCGCAATCTTGGTGTCGACTGAGACCGAAATCCGAAATTTTTGCGACATAATCGGCTGTCAACAATATATTTCTGGCTGCAAGATCACGATGGTTAATCTATATGGTAAAACAGTTTTAAAGATTACTTTGAAGATACAATAACGCTATCAATATGATTTAAGGAAAAACACTATAAAATTGGATAATAAAAATATCTTATTGTCAGTAGTTAATTAATTATATTTATATAACCTTCCTGGACGATATGAATTCCATTCCATTAGCTATTTCACAAGACCACTTCAAAAGACCAAGGATGGAATTAAAACTGGTGTCATTCGTTATTTTTTCTGGTGGTCTATTAGAAAACTTATAATTTTAATCAATGGTTCAATATAGCAGTAAATTAATAACAATAAATAATATCACTAAAATAAATTATTTTGACTACACACTTTGTGATATCATCCTCGGAATACATTTCCAAAACAGGGCACTGTTTAAAGTATTCTTTATTTGACAGCAAATGCGACTTCAATGACCCGAGGTGGCACAGCTCAAGCATCACATAAAATATTCCTATTATAAAGAAGAATTCTAGAATTTTTGTCTTTTTTTTCGTAATGTAAAATATTTAATACCTTTGTTGATTTCTTGCGCATATACTCCAAGCAGTTCAACTATATTAGGATGTTTGCCAATGTACAGCATTGTCTTAAATTCAAACACCAGTGTCCATAATTGACTTTCAGAATATCTGGAAACTGTGGATTTAATGGCAACGTAAATTTGTTCGTTAATTATCCCTTGGCTAATAGTGCCAAATTCTCCCGTTCCAAGAACTTTGGTGAACTCTGTAATACAAGTGACAGTAAATAATTGGAAATTATCCGAGACCGCCCAAAGGGCGGGCGATGGATAATTGTAATTATCCGAAGTATACGAAGACGAAGGTATACCTATAGTCACTATGTAGTTAGTCCAATAGTAGTAGCCCCGATCACCATCTATTACAAAGAGCAAGCGCAAAAGGGTTGTTCTTCAGTGCATTCTTCCTAGTCCTCTGATCGCCACCTGTAAACCTCATTGTCCAAAAAATAAAAGAAAGATTCCGGCCTACATTTTTCTTAAATTGGGTGGGTAGGGTGGGGTAGGTATACCTTCGTCTTCGTATACTTCGGATAATTACAATATCCATCGCCCGCCCTTCGGGCGGTCTCGGATAATTTCCAATTCATCCTTCAGTATACTCCATCTCGGTATACCTATAGTCACTATGTAGTTGTTCAAAGAATAAAATGTAGGGCGGTTATGCCAATTTAATTAAGCTGTTTTATTAACATTTAATTCTATTGATTACAGAAAGCTGATTAGCTTTACTTATTAATGCTTAATAACACACTATTAGCAAACTCATTTTTAGATACAATTGGTCGCTTATAAAATTTAGCAAATGTCTTAGATCCAGTAAACCATCCAGCAGCTTTATAAATAGAATCAATAGATGCTCCCATTTCTTGGGCTTTAGAAGTTGCTGAATGACGATAGCTGTGAGCAGTGTATATTTCATCGATACCGGCTTTGTTTAATACCCATTTCAACCACTTTGAAATTGTCTGTTTTGAAGCCGCCTTATAGGGCTTTCTTGTACATACAAATAATTGCTCACAGCTACGTTTACATTTAGTCATGGATAAATAACATTTTAGTGAATCACGAACACAAAGTTTTTTGTTTTCATAAGTTGGGAAATTCATTGTGGTGTATTTACCTGGCTTAGTGGTTTTTAATCTGTCTGTTATTACTATTTCAACATTTGTATCTGTAATGGTAATATTTGGAACGTGGATTGCGGCGAGTGTCTGTACTCTTTGACCTGATGTCAGAGCCATTAGGGCTGATAATTTGCAGGTTAATTCAAATAATGACAGCTCCTCATTAGATTGCCAATTGTCAAATAATTTTAGCACCTCTGCCGCATCCCATGTTCGTTGATATTTACATTTGGGTGGTCGTGAATGACCAATACCTTTGAGTAACCTAACAATTAATGGATGATTTCCTAATTGACAACCATCAACTTTTCCTAAGACTGTTGACTACGCTGACCTTGCTGTGTTTGCAGCAACGTAACCAAGACCATCGTTGTAAATGTTTCCAAGAAAATTGAGAATTGTATTTATGTTTGGCTTTTCAGGATTGTCTTTTACTAATTCACAATGAGAAAGCCATTTTTTAATTACGCCTTTATACTGTTTCCAAGTAGCCTCAGTGCAGGACGCGTGCAATAAGGTCTTAACGTTCTTGGTCAAGTTTTGTTGTTGCCCGAAACCACAGCCACTGCGAGTGATAAACTCCTACATAAAGGATGATAAGAATTATCAAATGGGCAAATGAGTTCAAATTCTCCTGGTGCAAAAATAAGTTGTTCTGATACTGACATTTGTTTAAACTTTGGGTACCAGGGTTGTGATTTCCAATTTGGTACAACTAGTATTCCAGTTGCCCTGTCTGTTACAATTTTATGTAATACTCTTTGAATAAGTGAGAATGGGGGGAAGGCATAAAAGTACTGGTTCCATGCAATAGAGAATGCATCTACAGCTGCCGCTCCTGGTTGTGGGAACCAGGAGACAAATTTTTGACATTTTGCGGTCGCTTGACTGGCAAATAAGTCAATCTCTGGTTTGCCTAGTTTCTTTAAAATATATTGGAAGGTATTTACATCTAAAGAAAAGTCATTTTCATCGGCAATGCTGTTATCAACAGTATTTATGTACGATGCTCGTATCCATATATTTCGGTGCTCACACCATTGCCAAATTTTTCTAGCCCATTCATGGCATTGATAGGATCGGCATCCACCGTATTGGTTAATGTAAGCAATAGCTGTCACATTATCTAAACGTAACAATATGTGACAATTTCGCATATTGTCAAAAAAGCATTGTAGCCCATTTAAGGCTGCCCGGAGTTCTAAAATATTTATGTGTAATCTGCTATCTGATTCAGTCCAAAACCCTCTAGTTACTTTTTCCCCCGTGTGCGCCCCCCAACCAGTCAGGGATGCGTCTGTTGTTAAAATGTAATGAAAAACTTCCTCTCTAATAACATTGTGGGCTTGAGGAATTTTTTCTTTCCACCAGTCTAAGTCAGACAATGCTTTCTGTGAAAAAGAGAATTTGGCATCATAAGAGCCTTTAGACGATACTAATGCTTGGGTTTTTTCAAACTCCAGTCGTCTAGTGTATAACGGACTGTATGCTAAGGCTGGGCAAGCAGAAATCAAAGTACCAATGAGAATCGCAGCTTCTTGTATAGAATATTCTTGTTTCGCTACAATGGAATTAATAAGAAGTAAAATTCGTTCCCGTTTTTTAATTGGTAATGAAATTGTCATGTTTCGTGAATCAAAAATGAAACCCAAATATTGGGTAACTTGTTTTGGATTAAGCTCGGATTTACTTTTGTTGACGATAAGGCCCAATGATTGAATTAGTTTTAGGTAAGCATTAGCACTTTCTGTGCATTTTTGTTCGGTACTTTCTAAGATCAGAATATCATCTAGGTAATAGTTTGAAGCGTGTCCTTCCCCACGCAATCTGCTTACAATAGGTCTCATTATTTTTGTGAACAGTCTGGGCGCACTAGTTAAACCAAACGGAACACATTTATACTCATAAATTTGAGTTTTGTAAACAAATCTTAAATACTTCTGGTCATTTTGGTGAACAGGGATAAGATAGTATGCATCTTGGAGGTCTATTGACACCATGTAATCGTTCGGTTCTAGTAAAGTTAATACCGACCGAAAATCTTCCATTTTGAAATGTGGGGAGTTCATATAATTATTCAATTCTTTTAAATTAATTATAAGTCTAAATGTACCATCTGGTTTAGGCCTTAAAAATATTTTTGAAATAAATTGACCAGTTTCTGGTTTCACTTTGGTTACTGCTCCTATAGCTAACAATTTGTCTATTGCTTTCTCAATCTCTCGTCCTTCAATTTCCGAAAATAATTTTTCATTGGGAACAATTGATTGACATGGTTTAATAATAAATGGTGACCTATAACCCTGTATTGCGTCAAGAATTTCTCTATCTGTTGTTATGTTTTTCCACTTGTCAATAAAATATTTTGAAGAACCAGCATATTTACGTACGTTTACATCTGATTTGGTTGTAATCCTTGTTGTGGAAGCCAGCGACGGGTTTCTCGGTATTGTTGTCGGTTCCGTTGGAATCGGCGATTGTTTTGGCCTCCCCTCTGAGGAGGAAAGGCCCTTTGGAAGTTTAAATTACTGGTTCTATTTTTAAAGTTTCCATAAGGTGAATACCGTGGTCCCCGATAGAATCGGTCTCCAGTGACCTTGAATACATTGCTAGCGGATCTTGATGCTTTGAGTTGCTCGCACAGGTTATCACCGAATAGAAATTCTGTGACCGAGGTATTCGTTGTGCACACGGAAGCTATATCCTTTGGTAGTAAGGGTTTGATTTCCTGCTTTCGTTTAATGTTCATTTCCTGAGCTGTATAGGCATTCATCGATGCCGCCTCCATGGTCATTTTTAAGAGATCCTGCCCAAGTTGAGGTGGCATGTCTTTACTATGCGTAAAAATATTTTCGGCCAGCTTCGCTAGCGCCACTGCAGTCAGAGATACACCCTGTTGAATTTGCTGATATTGAAAATCAACTTGTTTGTTTTTAGCTGGTAATACTCACCAGATTTCCGGATTTACCCTCGGTACACCCAGGGTTTTACAGTTGTTGGGTGTTTTACATGTATCTTTCCATTTGTCAACTTTTTCTTTCAGTATTTTGTGAACTGCAAATCGTTCGAAAGCATCTGCGATGTCTTTTTTCAATTCTGCACCGTATTCAGGTTCGGGCTGATTTTCATTTAAAATATCTATCAATTCTCCCTCAATATTTTCTTCAGGAGCAGTCTTTTTCAAAAGATTGTTGATTGCATCCTCCATATCATCGGAGTTATTTTCTGCCTGATCAACAGTTGGGTGTGTTTCTGGCAAAGAATTGTCGTCCACTGTTAACAGTGCTTTTATTTCTGCCAACGCTGTTGGCAAACTCTGGAGGTTTTGAATGGCAAAATCGTGTGACTGCAATTTGTCAGATAGGGCTGTTATTTGGCTTAATACATTGTTATCTGGAGTTTTCTTTTTTGGTACTCCTTTTTTCATTGTTGTTTTTCTATTAGAATAAAAAAAGGGGGGAAAACTGTTCTTTATTGATGTGCTAGTATTTCATACTTAGCTTATAATTGTGCAGTGACTACGTCATCTGCTATTCAAATCCGATGACTGCGTCATAGGTCGAGGGTAATTTTGTGAAAACGGATGACTACGTCATTCCGTGCCTCGAAAATTTTTAAGCCATAAAGGGTCGTTTATTTGATAATTTTTTAAAATTTCCTTACCTTTTAGAGGTTCTAGGTCGATTTCCAATGTCTTCGTCACTCATCGTATTCCTCAAATTCGAAAAAATCTGAAATTTCGGATGTAATGGTAATGCGTGATGTTGATCGGTTCACCATCAATTTGACTATGAGGTTTACAGGTGGCGATCAGAGGACTAGGAAGAATGCACTCAAGAACAACCCTTTTGCGCTTGCTCTTTGTAATAGATGGTGATCGGGGCTACTACTATTGGACTAACTACATAGTGACTATAGGTATACCGAGATGTAGTATACTGAAGGATGAATTTTTGAGTTATTCATTCATAGCTGACTTTTTAGCATCAATAAAACTCATATATGCGAAACAAGTAAGAAAATATTATTAAAGTATGAGTTATTAGCATTACAAAATGTTTTTCAGTAGTGATCTATTCGGAATTATTTCCAAATTTCATTTTAATGCTATACCTCTTCGAAAATTGCCCTTTCCTATTTCCCAGCTTATGTCGAAAGGAAAATTAAATGGGTTTCGTTCCACTTTCATTCGTTTTTGCCCGTTTAATAACTCTAGTAATCGATCCAGGTTTTTGAGTTTTTGTAATGGGTAGACCACCTTGTTGAGAACAAAAGAACAAAATATAACTCAACAAAGGAACAAAATATAACTCTTTGTGTCAAAAATTCATATTCATATTTACCTATATAAGCGAAAGCAAACTTTGAAATAATTACACATTATGTTGGGTTCTGCGCCACCTAAAGTAGATTTAGTCTTAAGTATATAAAGCTGTGGCTTTTCACATGTTTGTAGTTGTAATCGAATTGCATTGTAGTGTATTGTGTGTACTCGTTTTGAGAGTTAGTATTGGCGAGAATCATCTAGAATAGAGTCGGTTCAGTTGATTGCTGTAACTTGTTGTTAGTTAGCATAGGAATACTGATTAATTACTAATTCTGTTGATTGTTTATTGCTGATTTTGAGTTGATTAATCTTTAATAAAATAGTATTATTAGGTGAAAAGTCTCTGTGCCTAATAATTTGTCCATCGTCATTGTCCAGTACTGTCGAAACTAACAACTAAATATTTGAGGTGTTCTTGACTATTCGGGTAGGTAGTTAGCCATCAACACATTATGTAGCTTAAAAATTATAAATTCAATACACTAAATGACATGCCTCTAAATCCATTTCGGCCTCCGACAGTAAATTCATGAACAGAGCCTCCAAAGTTGAAAAGCATGGACGTTTTTCAGGGTCAATATGCCAACACATCGTCATTATGTCATATCTGTTAATATAACTCATAACAATACGAAATAATCTAAGAAATTATAAATGTTGTGGAATGGGAAAAATTTTCTTACACGTTGCCAGGAATACAATCTTGTTTAGGATTAACCAGTCCACTCTGAAGCTCCTCCAAAAAGTCCATTGACCATTTTCTAAACCAGAAGGGCGTATCTCCAAATGTAAAAATTTCCCACAAGACAATGCCATATGTCCATACATCGCTCCCTTTAGAAAATACTAATGATTTCAAAGATTCCAGTGGTAACCATCGCCAAGGTAGAAGCTCCCGGGTTGTTTTTGTGTATTCTGTATAATTATAAGTGTATAAGTTTTAATTCCGCTGTCAGCAGAACTTCTTGGGCCATTAATTCACAAAGTATTACCTAAGCCAAAGAAAGCAATTATTTTATTACTAATTCAGAGTTTCTAATGAATTATTTAACGGATATAAAATTATTTCACTGACATTTTTGGATGACAGAAAAGACATTGCACTTGCGATTTGGAAAGACCACTTCAATAGCATCTTTGGTAGGCCGTCGTTCACTGGCATTCTAGCCATCAGAACACAAAGTATGAAATGAAATTTTAAAATTATAGCAAAATAGAGCACCTCTATTTTGCCATAGTTTTAATACAATTGGTTAGTATGCCTATGGTCGGGGCAGAGCGAGATAATAAACCATAAACCCAATAAGCAAATAAAACGTCAATGTGATTCCACTGGTTTGCGCTTAACTTCTATTTGTATTCTTCTCGAATGTATTTTGACGCTCTACTATATGTAAAATAGCCCATTTTTCAAACAGTTTACCTAACACCATTATTTTTTATGTTTCAGAAAATTACCGATTGTACGACGCATGAAAAAGGTTGACATATTCGTGATATTTGAAAAGTGAGGCTTTCAAGAATTGTGTTTTGTATTCACTGAGGTAAGATTTTACAGAGCCCTTTGGGCATAATTCCACTACTAATTGTAAATCTCCTAGAATTTTTCAAATATATATTTAGTTTTATTAATAGTAAATGCCTTAACTTATTTCTCAAAATCTTGAAACATGTATGCTCACCTTTTGCCAAATTATGAGTGGCAGCTCCCAATAGTTCAATAATGTTAGGATGTTTTCCAATAAGTGTAAGAATTTTAAGTTCATTTACTAACTGCCTGAAATGATCGGGACTGTTTCCATTTATTGTTTTAATGGCCACTCGATTGGTTTTTCCTTTAATAAACCCAGAATAAACGTTGCCATTCAAGCCTACTCCAAGGGAGCTGCGGTAATCTGAAATCAAAAATTGTCAATCTCCAGTTTTTCACTTCAAGTGAAAAACTGGAGATCTCGTCTTTGAAAAGTACCTATAGCCAAGTGAATCACTTGGCTACTTTTCAAAGACGAAATCTTGAGGATTGCCATCCCCAACATATTTCATAGTGTAAATTAACGTTATAATATTCAAAACTTAATCCTAAATACAATACCAATTTTTATATCTTCATCTTTAAGGTTGCGCCAGTCATATTTTTCTTTCTTAGCGTTGTAAGCATTGTGGAGCTCCAGAGGCCAATTACAATATTCAACTCCACTCCACTCGTTATTAGCATTGTAACTATATTCTTGATTTGCCCCGTTAGCATAGAAGAGGTCTTCGACATCAATCCATTTTTCGTCATAATTTAGAAAATAGACCGGCTCCAAAATAGAAAGTTGGTCACGAAGCGTTTGCAGAGCGTATAAATTTGCAATTGAGAATTTCACCGATATTTTACCGGTAGATTTAAGAATTTCGTGGCATTTCTCAATTCATTTTGAATTTTGCGTGGAATAGTAAATCTTAAATAATTGACCTCCGATAATCGCAGGAGTGGGTTTATCATTAACACTCAAAATTTCCGTATCGTCAGTTAAAGCCGTACTACCATTTCTTAAATGGACTACAATTTTTCTTACTTCGGAAAAACTATTAAGTAAATTATTGAAAATTTTTTCTGCTTCACTGAATTCTCCCATTCTTGCAAGACATATGGCATAATTATAAGAATAAGAGGGGCAATTAAATTCCTCAAAAATAAATTTTGATAATTCAAGAGCATCCTTGTTCCTTCCCTCAACTAATAATTTTCTTAGCTCTTTGTCATCAATTAACTGTGCTCTTACATCATTAAATTCCCCTCTTATCTTGAGATCCGCGTTAAGAAATGGTACTAGCTTATAATCCAAAAATCCTTTGCATTTTAATATCTTTCGAAGTATTTTAGCTTCCATGTGCTTTCCATTCAATTTGGGTACCTAATCTACCTACTGTAGCAACCGGTGAATACTTAGCAATATCTTAGGTTTCTGTGGTGCCTTTGATCGTAAAATCCAAAAGGACCTTTCAAAAAATACAGAAGTTTTCCCAGACACATTTTTTTGAACTTCAGGCTCAGCGTAAACTGATTTGGTTACTAGGGAATAATTTTCCAAAAGTTGAACAGCCGTTTCTATATCTTTCTTTGTTCCTCCTGATAGTTTACCTAAAAATTCAACTTCAACATCATCTGGTCTCACATAACCAAATATCATCAGCATACGGTAAGCAATACTCCCTTTCGGCTCTTCTTTTATGAAATCCAGTGCAATTTTCAAATTTGAGTTGATTGTTCTTTCATAATCATCAAATAGACTATTAACTATCAAATTTGCGTCTTCTGCTGATACCTTTTCAATGTAGTTATCCAAAACCAGTTTTTTATTGTTGATACAGGCGACAGCCAATTGTAAAGCGTACGGAAGATATTCCAAAAGTCTGCTCAATTCTTTAAGTTGGTAATCCATAAAAGAAATCTCACGGCTTATGTTGACCTTTAAGAAATCCAAACTTTCAGATTCGCTAAACACGTCCAATTCAAAACTTGAAATTTCACCCAATCCTGTTTTGTTTCCCCAATCAATGGATCTGGACGTAATTAGAACACTGAAGTTTTCATTATTACCACAAGGTAAAACATTTTTAATACCCTGTTGTCCTTGGTAGGCTTCTGCATTATCGTAAACCCAAAGACATTTGAAGGGCATCAGTATTTGGGAACTTTTTCTACCCAAGTCATTCAAATCCATTTCATTTCTATGCTTAAGATTTAAGTCTCGAGACAAACTTTCAAAAGACCGGAGAAGACTTCCTTCACCGCAATCAATCCAAATGATATGTTTGTAATCTTCTTGGTAATGATGTGCATACCAATTTGCCAACGTAGTTTTGCCAATGCCGCCAAGACCAGATATCTTCGATGTGGATTTTGCATGGTATATTACCGTTGTATGATTTTCATCACTTTGGATAACCTTGTGTAACTGCTCAACCATAAGATCATCACCCAATTTTCTTTTGTGTAAAGACTTTACCAGAGGCCTCTGAAAAGGCCACCATTTTTGTCCAAGTACCTCTGGTATCAAATTTACTCCAAGCGATGTCTCCCCACCAATTATCTTGCTCACACAATGGCCATTGCACGCTTCTCTGAAAATCTCAAAAACTGTGGGTTTTATTAGTGGCCAATTTTTCTTCTGCAAAAGGTTTAGTAACTTTGAATTTCGGTCCAACGCTGTCTTTTCGCACAACTGTAATATTATTAAGAAGGTAATACTATAGTTTTCTGCATAAATACATCGCTTAGATAAATTAAAGTTCATTTTCAATTTGCTTTAACCTTATTGAGCCCTGAAAATACTCATTTTTCCCTGAACGAAAATACTCCTTTTCCCCTGAATTTATACCTTTACTCCTTAACACAATCATGAGTCATGAGTCATGAAGTGCGAAACCCTGAACAGAAAAACTCACCTTACAATGAAGTATATTCACATTCTGCTTTATTAATCAACATTTAGCCTTCAACAATGGTTATTACCAGAAGTAAAAACTCTCCCTGGATTTCATGTCAATTTCCTTGAATAATACTTCAAATACCCTGAATAATGTAATAATAATACTGATAGTAATACTTTTAATTTGCTGCATTGTTAGGTAAATCTATATCCATCTGAACTAACTGATTAGGAGTTCGAAAAAGTCACATTCATTCTTCCGATTGAGGGTACAATGAAAATGTGCAAAATTATTACGTAGTTAGGTATTCCTAATGTTTGCAATATTAAAAAGGGCCACTCAAATAAATATATAATGAAGCAAAGACGATCACCACAAATGTTGTTTCTTAGGTTTTTTCTATTGTTAGTGGCTTTCATGTCTTCCTGCTTCTAATTTATTATTCAAAATTTGAATTTTTGAAAGAAACTGCACTTGGTTTTTCCCATCGTCAAATGTGTCCTATGCTGGTTATCCTGCACCGCAGGGGAGTAAATACATATAATAGGTATGCCGTTATTATGAAAGAACAGACTGTACCTATAATGACATTTTGATGAACGTAGATTCTACAGCAGAGGTACGGTACAGGCACTTGCCCTCATTAAAGGTAAAGCATACTTACGATTCGTTCGCTTTCGTCCGTTGATAGGATCTGATATTGAATCAAGTGAGCCAAAATCTCTTCAATGTTTGTAATATTTTTTGCTAGATACACGAAATTACTGTAAATTTCGTCAGACATTTTAAAAATGGAAATGCAGTAGTCCACCTTATATTTAAAATATTCATCGTCGCATTTTTCGTTATATATTAGGAAGCAAACGAAAACCTGTCCACATTGTGTGTATTTTGATATATCGACAACGGATGTCCGGTTATTCCATTTACAAGTTCACTTGGTAAGAAGCCAGAAATTTTGCACCTCAACTTTAAACTCAGTTATTTCTGTTGCAAGGGTCGTTATTTGAAAAAACTACATGGACACAAAAACTGCCAGTGTGATTTAGTCCATTTTAGGGCGATTATATTTTTGAATTATTGTGTATTATGATTTGTAAAGTATAAAAAGTTAAGTGGTGGTGTATTCAGAGATTAAATATCCACAGTATAAGATTCAAAAAACTGATTAATTTTCTTTTTAAATGACTGCAAAACTTGTTGCAATTTGGTAATTGTGAATTTGAAAATATTTCTTCCTCAAGCACAAGTGCTTAAACTGTGGGCATTGAATGCTAAAACCGTCAGCCAACCAGGAAACAAGACATAAATATATTTAGCGTTAAGCCAGTTAGCTCACCATAAATATGTTGCGGTGTTGTGTGTATCCTAATATACAATAATTACATGTTGTATGCTTAATATATGACGTAGTCTCGGGTGTATACAAACGCAATGATTAATAGTACAGAGAAGTAAACAACTTATACATGTTCTAAAAATATATTTCATAGCGGGCTTTAACATTTAAGTGTAAGTAAAATTTATGTGTCGTACACTATTTCGCATTATGATGTTAATAAACGTATTGCATTAGTTGAGACTCAGTATAACATTAAAAATGCGTACTTAATGTACTAGTACTTACTATAATGAATTTCTTATTCATATACGATTTTTTTTAATTATATGACACATATGTATGAGAAACAGAATGTAAAGAAAAACGTCGAGTGTGGTGGTTTTGCTTCGAGACACAATAAATCATGGAGTTTTCCTTGTCCAACTATATATATTATTCCTTGAAGCGATTTCACGAAGAAGTACAACCACAGTAGAAATTGTCCTATTGTTAACATAAGGACTTAAGAAGTATCGGTTAAGCACAATATTCCTAATACTAATGAAGCTACGTCATATTTTTCATGAATGACTGCCACTATAGTAAAACAAATTAGTTGATAAACTTGTGATTACACTTTTAGAAAAATTTGACACACAAATGAATTTGCAAAATTATCAGAAGTTCATGGACAAAAAAATTGCTACTGTAAATTAAAGTTGCTTGTACATTGTCATAACTAAACAAGATAACGCAGATAATACAATGACATTTTTTTAACATTCGCAATTAAAATTACCATATCAACACAAGTGGAAGAATATTATCTTTGGGATTCCTCGCTTTAAAATTTACTTGAAAAACATCTGATTAAGGATTATTAAAATATTAATGACAGCTGTACATGCGAAGAAACTCTTGAGTGTTTTGTTACACTATCTCCTGATTCGAAACAAATCGAACGGGTGCAGTTGGACAAACTTTTTGGATATTTACTGAAATCAGATTGTCTCTCCTTTTATTATTAATGCAATTTCAAATACTCTAACTGATATAATGGAGTCAAGGGGACGTAAATAAAAATAGTAACCTCCTCAGTTCAATTCAACTTGTATAGCATGTTTAAATTTGTTTTGTTTCGAATTCGTTTATCTTTTTGCTATACCGACAGTTGGTTATTTGCTATATAGATGCTAACATTTGTGCTATGGACTCTTCTCTCCATGTTATATTTCAATCCCTCATTCAGCTTACATAGCTAATAGAGAGTACTTTTTCTTACACTTTTTAATTAAAGCTAAATAAATACACGGTGGGATTTCCTTTACCTGGTAAGCAAAAAGCCCTATTTCAATATGGGCTCTAGTATGTCTTTTGTAACCCTTAAAACCTATAGAAATCCGCAGGGAATCAATATATGACAAGTGACAGCTACATGGTTGTCTTTAACGAAGTATCGGTGATGAAAATGATTGATACCGAAATTGCACGTAGTTTTTATAGAAATAAGTTTTAAAGTTTTGCAATGGGTGACAACTCTTTCTCTAAAGTATGTTATAATAATCCATGTACCTTTACAGATTATTGATTTTTGAAATATATTATAATATTTTAAGATGAAATTACTGACCGTAATTCTTAATGTATTTAAATGCGTGTCAATTTCCAATTGCTTAGGACATTCTTTTAATATAGACTTTCAGTATTTCTCAAAATGTAATTTCCACTTGACATACTCTGCTGCTGAATCCCATTTTCTCAATTTCCCTGAAGCTTTAGTGAATTCTAACCAGTATCACCAACCATGGACAATTAGTGAAGAAAGGTATCGTCTGAACCAAACAGTAGACCAAGAAACAAAGATTTTGTTGGGAAAAGTAGATTGTGGTTTAAATATAATTTTCAGAATTTCCACAGTAAAAAATGCAAACCGTCTTCTAAGAACTTATAGAGGCCATCGGCCAACCAGCGTATTTATATTCGTGTGGCATAAAACAGATAAACCTGGCCTAACTTTGATACCGGACCGTATTCCGGACTATGGATCAAGAGTATTTGTAACAATTGTTTTTAACTTTCATCAGAACGACTGGGTAACACTTATGCCAGTCAAGGAACCTTTCACTTATACTTGGATTTATATTTATAAATGGGAAAAAGTAGAAGAGTGGACTTCGCTATGGGAATTGCACAACAGATCTTTGAATAAGAAAATAATTATTGCCACAGCTGCTTACCCATCCTGGATGTTTTCTGAAGAAATTGTACGACCTTGTTTTTCGAAAGAGTATAAGCATGTAAATTACAGAAAATGTGGACCAGAGAAGAGGATGGTCATGCTGCTGTCAGAAATTCATAATTTTACTGCATTGTTCATTTCTAATTATGATAATACCCGTAAGATACTGCGAGAAGTTAATGGCTGTGGCATTATAGGTATGCCCGAAAATCAGGGGTTATTTAATCACCATGTAGAGAAACGGTACTTTGTGCAGGATTATAGTAAAGTAATAATCATTTATTGCCAAACAAAGAATCAATTGCAGCAAATCAGTTTATCCGTGTGGTACAAAAACTAATAAAACTATTTTGATCGCACCACCTGGATTCTAATTCTGATAACCCATTTTGTCTACACTATTTATTTTGTATATTTAATATTAAAGAAAATGGGATTTTCTTTAAGAAGGCTTTTCTGTGATTTTATTTCGTCGGTGGTGTATTCTTTCGCTATTTTACTTCGTCAAGATTATTTAATAATCTTCAATTGTCTTGTCGTGATACTAGTATTTGAGGATTTGGTGATACTGATTTTGTATGAATCAATTATGACAAGTCAAGTAATAAAGCACCCCGATCCTGTGGTCTTTCAAGACTTGGAAGAGTTATTTGACAATGGATACAAATTTCTTGCTCTCATACGCAGAGAAAACTCAAATCAAACTTTCGAAGAAAAGTTTTCCCAAGTGAGTCATCTGTTTACTCATTTGAAAATCCAAAAACACAAGTTGTTGTCCAATGTTGTGGTTGAAAATATTTTGAGTGAAAGTGAAGTTTTTGAATTCATGCAAAATGGTACTAAAATGTGTACAACTTTCTACGAAACGTACGCAGAAATGCATTTGCATAGGTTGACTGCAAACGGAAGAAACGTCTTTTGCAAACAACGTTAGATGCTTTTGGTTATACTGCCATGTCATGGATATTTAGGCAGTGCTTCAGAGACAAACTTCACAAATCAATACAGTGGATTCAAGAAGTTGGAATTTCATTTCATATTTATGAAATGAGTCATTACGCCAATTTAGTAAACGATAAATATATATCGGAACAAAACTCGTATAACAAACTTTTGCCAAAAGTAATCACCTTAGAAATGAAAGTCGCCACCGCGTTTTTTATTTTGGCAATTTTTGTGGGTTTTCCGTGTATAGTTTTTATTTTCGAAATTTTATGCTCAAAAGTTGAAAAACTGACAGCCTTATTGTTATACATAATAATTTCTACAAAGAATTGTTTTTTTGTTTTGTACTCAAGCTTCAAACAAAGTTCATAGATTTGGTTATTAAGATAAGAACTAAAATATATTCTTAAATAAGGTAGAGAACCAAATGCTCATTTTCATTGTAAATTCTAAAAAGTCTCATCATATTTATTGCTTATAATCCTAGCAACGCATAAAATATCCAAACCATAGTTTCATTAATTAGTACTATTCTAATCAAGACGCGAACTTGCTGTGTAACTAATCATGCTTTGACAATTATTTTAGGGCTGGACAAAAAATAAAGACTTCAAAGTTTAACTATTATCATTTGTAATGCCTTTTCTGCTTGCACCCAAGAAACCTCAGAAGAAAAAAAGTTTAAAAAAGTTCAGCTTTCAAGAATAGAAAAATGGTGGCCTTAAAAGAAGCATTAAACAAAATTTCTCCATAAGAGGATGATCGGACTAAAGCTTTTGGTTGATGAACTGCATGAAAGATTTCTAGAAGATGGAAACTTGACTGAATCTTTGAATGCTTCCAAATTGACCGAAATGGGTGGGTAGGTAAGACCTGGGGTGCCATTGGCATACAAAAGACATAATGTAGAATAGTAAAAATTACATCGACGTTTGAAGGTGTAAAGACTTATAAACTGCGATTAAGAATAGCTATTATTTTCCTTAACAATTTAAACGTATCTAAATTTTAATCTATTCATCTTAAGTTATGCTCATTTTGTGAATAGATGATTTACTATTACTATTATTAAGTTATCTATTGTGATTTCTGAATTATAGTGTTAATTAAATTACGCAAATGCTTTAGTTTAAGGTTTTATATATAAAACTAGGAATGTTTGACTGGCACATAAAATTATTAAAATATTTGTGACCAAAAAATCATAAATCCTGAAGATGGTTTAGGTGCTTTCTATTTTCAATTAAAAAAATTATAGTTAACCCATTTTGATCCTAAAAAGAACATTCTGTAATGTACAAGTGTACAACATTCCAACAGAAACCAATTATTAGGTTTATATTCCCCTTGTCAGTGCAATTATGCAATGCCGCAAAATAAGTGACGCATGTTTATTGCGACCCTGTATTTCTGCTTATGCTTTTATTACGCATTGTTTTAACTTTAACTTTCTGTGTTAAGTTAGACTTTGCAGTATATAAAGCCAAAAGCGTTAGCATAAAAGTTGTATTAACTTTAACGCTTATTTTGTTCACAGATATTTGTATTTATTCTCACTCCGTTAGCGTCATAATTTTTGATAATTATTCAAACGAGTTGTGTCCACACATAACTAATTATAAAGAATATGAATTCCTTGGCTCTATTGCTTGCTCTATTTGTTTTTGCATTTATGGCGAGTGAATCAGGTAATATCTTCCTTGTTGTCAACCGTTAACTTTACCTTTAATCCTTATTTCTGCTTTAGGAAAGGGCGTAGAAGCTTTTTGTTGGACCGACAACGACTGCTCTAATGACTGTCGGGCAAACGTTTGTCCGAATAGTGGCCCGAACAAGCACAAAAGACCTTGCAGTGGAGACTGTACTTGGGCCAATGCGTGTCATTGTATATACTGTGCCGAATCTGAACCTTGCTAAACGTCCAAATTACTGTACGAAACTTTATTTCATTGTCAAATAGGAACAAAAGTATCTGCAAGTTTGAAATTCTTTCCAAAATAAACTATATTTTAATTATAGGTAAAAAAGTTATTTTTAAGGTAGATCAAAAAATGTATATGGAGTTTCTGCATATTTTAGAGTGGAAAATTTTACTTAATTTACGATCAGTTGCCCATTTGAAGTTTGCTTTCTAATTTTTAGTCATTTGATGACCTTTCGGTAAGATTTCATAAAGAATAAGTCATTAAAAGATGTAAAGAAAACACACTTTGATTGTTACTATTGTCTGGCGATAAGAGACCATCACAAATTATCAACAGATTTCGATTATGCATTTGGGTAGAAAAGATAGCAGTTTTCAATGCATTACAGGGCATCGATTTTGGTGATGACATGAAATTGCCATTTTATTTTAACATTTTAATAAATGATGTTATTTGGATTTACTATAGTGCATCATACCATTTATGAAATAAAACTATATCTTAGGACTAAACCTGGACGTCATATTTCCAAGTTTCCCAATCCAGAGCCTTTTCAAACATCATTTTAAGTATGGAAAACGTAGGGCGCTTTTCTGGATTTATTTCCCAGCATTGACTTATAACTTGGTAACTGAAAAGAAGAGATAAATACTATTACCTTACAGTACCACGACACTTTAGCGACTTCAACATACTTTTATTGTTTATGGATATTGACTGCGAAGAGAAATTTTCCTTAAACTTACATATTTGAAGATGCATATTTGGGTTTCGGATTGCGTAATCCATTTTCAAGAGCTTCTATCATCTCGGCTTTGGGAAAGAATTGGTTATTATAAGGAACTTTTCCAAGAGTAAACATTTCCCATAAAATAATTCCATAGGACCATACGTCACTTTTCTCCGAAAATTCATTTGCTTTTAAACTTTCCAAAGCTGCATACCGCCACGGCAGTGCAATGTTCTGGAAATCCAAGTGGTCGCAATCTTGGTGTCGACTGAGACCGAAATCCGAAATTTTCGCTACGTAATCTGCTGTCAACAATATATTTCTGGCTGCAAGATCGCGATGGATGATCTTTATGGTAAAAAAATTCTTAAGACTATTTTATGGATACAACAACACTATAAATCCATGTGATTAAAAATGCAGCGATTAATTAGCTTATATTTGACTAACCTTTTTCGAAGTTATGAATTCCATTCCATTTGCTATTTCACAGGACCACTTCAAAAGACCGAGGATAGAATTGAAATTAGTATCATTGGTTAAAATTTCTGGTGTTCTACTTGCAACATAAAAGGTGAATTTTTTAGCATTGCATTAGATTAAACAATTATAATAAACGATGCTTTACAAGTTAAACAAATGATTTGGGGAGACTTACATGCCGGTTTTACCCTCTGAATAAATTTTCAAAACAGGACACTGTTTAAAGTACTTCTTTTGGGACACCAAATATGAATTCAGTTGCCCGAGGTTGCACAGCTCCAGCATCACATAAAATATTCCTGTGTTTTCAATATTTAATGTAATATGATTATCTAGTATAATTATTTTAAAGATTTTTAGTAGTGCAAAAACTTTTGGTACCATTTTCCATTTCCTGAGAATATATTCCAAGTAATTCTACAATATTGGGATGTTTCCCAATGTAGAGTATAGTTTTAAACTCAAATACCAATGTCCATAGCTGACTTTCAGAATATCTAAAAATAGTAGATTTAATGGCAACTTCAATTTCTTTATGAATTCTTCCTTTAACTACCCTGCCGAATTCTCCGGTTCCAAGAACTGTGCTTAGCTCTGGGTAAAAAATTTTTTAATTAGGATTTAAGACCTAAACTTTGATTTTTACAACCACTTGTGTAATTCCAAAACGATAGCAAATGTCGGATAATAGAAAATGCATTGCCAATTACTGCCATTTTGAAAAGTATAGCCCAAAGTTGGTTTATATGCTTATTCTACTTACCTCTACAAAAGTTGTCCTTATCTATTTCCAAAGTTTTGTCAATAGGAAAAGAAAATGGATTATTTTCCATTAGGTTTTGCCCGTACAATAATTTAAGCAATCTGCTTGCGCTACTGAGTTTTTCGAATGGGTTGTTCAAATTCTGTTAAACAGGGAAACACACTTCATTAACTATTTTTTTCCAGGGTAGAACAAAGGTTTTGAATAACAGTAACAGTAAAGTCATACAGATGTTTCCGTTTTGTCCTCCAAAAGTAAATTCATGAACATGGCTTCTAAGGATGAAAAACAGGGACGTTGATCAGGGTCAACTTGCCAACACATTGTCATTATGTCATATCTATTATCAAAGAAAGTAAAACTTATGCACATTAATATAATATTAAAGTGCACTAGCAATTAGAAACCGTTTTGGTAGATGTTCTTACATGTTTTCCGGAATACAATCTAATTTAGCATTAACTAGCCCATTCTGAAGCTCATCCATAAAACGAGATGTCCAGCTATTAGTGGAGAAGGGCGTTTCTCCAAATGTGAAAATTTCCCACAGAAGAATACCATATGACCACACATCGCTTTTTTTCGAAAATGTTAGGGATCTCAAAGATTCTAATGACAACCATCGCCAGGGTAAAGGCTCTTTATTAGATATAATATATTCTTTCTTACTGCCTAATCTTTTACTTAAACCAAAATATGACAATTTAGGTTCAAATTCCGCAGTAAGCAGTACATTTTCGGCCATTAATTCACAAAGTATCACCTAAAAAAACAAAATATACAAATAATTCACATACAGTAAGGTTTAGCTGGTAATAGCCATGGAACTTACAGTGTACAAGGAAATACAAGTGTATTTAAATTGTCAGAGCTTGGCGTGACTCGAGAAATCAAAACCAATACGTACATACATACAATGATAGTATTATTTCCTTATACACTGACATGGCTACTATGAGCTGAACCTGAACCTCACTGCATTTCACAAAAGCTTCTGGAAATTACAATGAAAAGAAAATTCAATGATAATTTTCTAACATTTTTTGATGACAGAAATTCCAATGCACATGCAATTTGGCTGCACCATTTTAATAACGACATGTATTGGTCTTTCACTCTGACACATGAAAAACGTAGTTAAAAGTTAAATAGTGTAAGAATTGTGGTAAAATAGTTTTCTGCAGCATCAACTTAACGATAATGGTTAGAACGAAGTTATTGCTTTTTAAGTCGTTATAAATATAACTACTAAGTCATGAGGGTTTTAAAAGTAAAACCATCGTCCCGTAAAATAAAGATTTTTGTACTATTTGTAAAGCTAAATAAACAAAAAATTGACTTTTCTTTTGTTATTTACTATATATGATACAATGTGAATTTTATTTAAAGATAAATACAGCCATAATACTTGTATCAGTGCCAACAGTGGCAAATACCCTTTCAAGTGTGAAATTTTTAATAGAAAACATTTTTTACCCGGTTTCAGTAAGACAATTTTTATTTTATACATTCAGGGTAAAATTTTTCCAGTTCCCAATTCGTTAAGTTGTCTACTGGTAATGGTTGCAACTAGTATTTTAAGTGTTACTGGTTGTAAGGAGCCTGAGGAGCAAAGATATATTCATTGGTCGACGTCTCCATTGCGATTTCCAAGAAATCTTCCTTATGTTCAGATAGGTATGACTTTATAGAACCATTTTGACAAAGTTCTACGGCTACTTGTAAAGATTCTGCAAATAAATTATTTTATAGTATTACTTAAGCGTTTGAATACAATGAATACAGTATTGATAGAGCTTAGAACATATTTTGACACCATTTTGCAATGCAGTTGTGGCACATCCTAGTAGATTAATAATGTAGGGATGTTTTCCAATACATGCAAGAATTTTAATTTCATTTACTAGGAGTTTGAGATCATTTTTAGAAGGATTGGAAGGCAGTATTTTAATAGCAACTCTCCCGGATGTTCCTTTTATAGTTCCAGAGTAGACTTTGATGTTTCCTCCCATTATAAGATGGTAGCCGTAATCTGAAATAAAATCATCTTGCTTCAGGTATCTTTTGATTTTTATTCATGAGCTTGACTGTCATAAGTTTTTTATATTACAGGTAACACATGGACAGTTAAATGAAACTATTGATCAATTTAGAAAGAATAAAGCAAAATAAAAACGATTCAAAATATGTTGTACTAAATTCAGTTTACCGATTTTGATATCAACGAATCTAATCTGGGGACAATCATCTATTTCTGTGTAAGCAGATATGGCATAACCTGATTTGTATTTATCGTTTTCACCAAAAGTGCATTGATCATTACTAAAATTGTCTTCTCGAGGTGACAGTTTTCGACATGGATCCATTTGTAGTCATTATTTAGTAAATACGAATTTTCCATTCCAGAAATTTGGTCAACAAAATCTTTCATCATATTGAAATTAGTGTTCGAGAATTTTAAGGTTTTACCGATGGATTTGACAATTTCATTGCATTTATAAATCATTTCTCTAGTCTGCATCGAGCAGTAAACCTTACATAACTGACCACCAACAATCGCAGGGGTAGGTTCCTCCTTTGCACTCAAAATTTCAGTATCGTCAATAAAATTTAAAGAATATTTTCTCTGGTTAGAAAGATCTTTAAGTAAATCAATGAAGATTTCTTCTGCTTTCTTGAATTCTCCCATCCTCGCAAGACATAATGCGTAATTATAAAAACAAGAGGGATGGCTAAATTCTTCAAGAATAAATTTTGATAATTCAAGGGCATCCTTGTTCCTTTCTTCACACAGTAATTTTCTTAGCTGTTTGTGGTCAACTAATTGTTCTCTGATGTCATTGAATTCTTTTCTTATGTTTGGGTCCGCGTAGAGAAATGGTACCAGCTTGTAATCCAAAAAACCTTTACATTTTAAAATCTTTCGAAGTATTTCAACTTCCATGTCCCTTCCATTCCATTTAATCACCTGCTGTAACAACCGGTGAATGCTTAGCAATATTTTAGGTTCCTGTGGTGTCTTTGGTCGTAACACCCAAAACCATCTTTTAAAGATAGGATATTGCCCTGAAGTCCGTTTCTGAACTTTGGATTCAATACAAACTGATTTGTTCACCAGCGAATAATTTTCCAAAAGTTGAACAGCCATTTCTATATCTTTCTTTGTTCCTCCTGATAGTTTACCCAAAAAATCAACTTCAACATCATCTGGCCTCACATAACCAAATATCATCAGCATACGGTGAGCAATACTCCCTTTCGGCTCTTCTTTTATGAAATCCAATGCAATTTTCAAAGAACCGCGTACTTATTTCCAAACATTTGGCCTACAAGAGAATAACTTGAATTTTTTATATGTTGTAGCCCTTAAAATGGCGATCAATTTTTGTCCTTTGAATTTTTTTCCTAGGTCGCATAGTTTGACCTGTAGAGGCCTGCAAAGGTCAACATTTTGTATGTTTCACTATGTAAAAGTGTGCATAACTTCTGTTCTAATCAAGATAGCGCCATGAAACCAATTGCAATCGAGTTTTCTAAACATACTGATTATACTATATATGCCACTTTTTGTCCTACCCCTATTTGGGGGGAAACCCCCAAAATCGGATGTTGTCAAAAGCTGCTCATCTTTGGACA
Organism: Yoshiicerus persimilis; assembly: GCA_020352615.2. Taxonomy (NCBI): domain Eukaryota; kingdom Metazoa; phylum Arthropoda; class Collembola; order Entomobryomorpha; family Tomoceridae; genus Yoshiicerus; species Yoshiicerus persimilis. The sequence goes on from CM036940.2 coordinate 76,747,271, forward strand.
CATTGCTCTTTAAAACACTAGAAACATCATATAAATCTTTTGTACTGATTGGTAGGGCCGTTTGACTTTGAAAGAGGCATAAAGTTTACATTATAAGTCAATATGATAGGATACTATAACTGTAAGTAGGGGTAGTCACACTTAGTCACAAAAGTAATGGAAATCGGCGCTCATGTAAATGTAATTCTATTCATTTAACAATCTGAAATATGTATATCCACAATATATAATTGCGAAACAATAAGTGTGATTTCCTAACTATGATTTTCAAACCTGTCTTGTTTATTTTGCGACATTTGAGGGTGTTTTCTTGAGGTTAAGTATAAGGTTAAGTCAGTTTTACAAGAGTTCCGGCAAAAAGCTTTCAGTCGGCAGACTAGATTGCATTTTTAAAGCACCAAGCTGGTATAAGCCATTTGAGAGCTTGCCGTTTTGCAAAACCTTATTCCTGCCTGGATACGGCTGGAAGCATTAGCATTAGTATACCACAAAATAAACATGTTTGAAACCAAATCACATTGTTTCGCAATTATATATTGTGGATATACATATTTCAGATTGTTAAATGAATTACATTTACATGAGCGCCGATTTCCATTACTTTTGTGACTAAGTGTGACTACCCCTACTTACAGTTATAGTATCCTATCATATTGACTTATAATGTAAACTTTATGCCTCTTTCAAAGTCAAACGGCCCTACCAATCAGTACAAAAGATTTATATGATGTTTCTAGTGTTTTAAAGAGCAATGTGTCCAAAGATGAGCAGCTTTTGACAACATCCGATTTTGGGGGTTTCCCCCCCAAATAGGGGTAGGACAAAAAGTGGCATATATAGTATAATCAGTATGTTTAGAAAACTCGATTGCAATTGGTTTCATGGCGCTATCTTGATTAGAACAGAAGTTATGCACACTTTTACATAGTGAAACATACAAAATGTTGACCTTTGCAGGCCTCTACAGGTCAAACTATGCGACCTAGGAAAAAAATTCAAAGGACAAAAATTGATCGCCATTTTAAGGGCTACAACATATAAAAAATTCAAGTTATTCTCTTGTAGGCCAAATGTTTGGAAATAAGTACGGGGTTCTTTGAATTGATTGTTCTTTCGTAATCATCAAATAGGCTATTAACTATTAAATTTGCGTCTTCCGCTGATACCTTTTCGATGTAGTTATCCAGAACCAGTTTTTTATTGTTGATACAAGCGACAGCCAATTGTAAAGCGTACGGAAGATATTCCAAAAGTCTGCTCAATTCTTTAAGTTGGTAATCCATAAAAGATATCTCACGGCTTATGTTTACTTTCAAGAAATCCAAACTTTCAGATTCGCTAAACACGTCCAATTCAAAACTTGAAATTTCACCCAATCCTGTTTTGTTTCCCCAATCAATGGATCTGGACGTAATTAGAACACTGAAGTTCTTGCTACTACGGGGCAATACCTTTTTAATACCCTCTTGTCCTTGGTAGGCTTCTGCATTGTCGTAAATCCAAAGACATTTGAAGGGCATCAGCATTTCGGAACTTTTTCTAACCAAGTTATTCAAATCCATTTCATTTCTATGCTTAAGATTTAAGTCCAGCGACAAATTTCCAAAACACTGGAGAAGACTTCCTTCACCGCAATCAATCCAAATAATATGTTTATAATCTTCGTGGTAGTGATGTGCATACCAATTTGCTAGCGTTGTTTTGCCGATACCTCCAAGACTAGATATTTTTGATGTTGACCTTCCCTGATATATTACGGTGGTCTGTCTCTCATCGCTTCGGATTATTTTGTGCAACTCTTCTACCATAAGAATGTCTCCTACCTTTCGTTTGTGTAGAGATTTCACCAGAGGCTTTTCGTAGGGCCACCATTTTTCTTTTAGTACCTCTGCTATCACATTTACTCTGAGCGAAGTCCCTTCACCATGCATTATGTTGACACAGTGCTTATTGCAAGTTCTTCCCAAAATCTCAAATACAGTTTCCTTTATCACTGGCCAATTTTTCTTCTGCAATAGAATCAGTAATTTTGTATTGCGATCCAATGTCGTCTTTTCGCACAACTGTAATAATATTATTCGGTTTTTTATTACGGGTTAATTATTCTCAAATATTTTATATATTTAAAACCATAAATATAAACCCTAATCGTTATTAACTTTAACTCTACATTAAAAGATAATCTGTCAATGTTTTTGCATCTGGAGAAAATTATTTTTTCAACCCTATTCTAATGTGGTCTTAGATTATTCAGGTAATTACGGGGGAAAATGAAGATAATTTGTCAATCATTACCATATTCAAATCATTATTACACTGGTTATTGACATATATAAAAAGGTAGTGTTGAAAACAATAGAGGTTTCAATATTTTCTGACTTAGTTTATCACTGACTGACTGTTAGCAGCACCTCCACTGCTTTAATTTACTTTTTTACTTTAAAAAAATTACGTTTTTATGTTGAAATGTGGCTGAATGCATATGCATACCAAATGTGTTCTAATTTGGGACGTTAGGATAGTTAGGAATACATATGAACAGTGCGAACAAATTATTTCAATGTATTTTTCTATTGCAGAGGCATTCAAGTATATAAAGTCAAATAGAAGGGCAAAGCAGTAAAGCAGTTCAATAAAAAGAGTTTATGGCACATTGTGCATTCTTTTAGATACAAAAATAATGCTTACGATTCGTTCGCTTTCGTCTACTGATATAATCTGACTTTGAATCAAGTGTGTCAAAATCTCTTCGATGTTTGTAACACTTTTTGATAGGTATGCGAAGTTCTTGCTTATTTCATCCGGCATTATAAAAATGATGATCTGGAAATGCACTGGTCTACTTTTTATTTGAAATTTTGTACGTCTTACTTTGTGTTTTATTTATTTTTGGTAAATGAGCCAGTTTTCATATATCGATGACGATAATCCAGTTATTCTAGTTACCATTGAAGCTGCATTTGGGATGGAGAGAACTTCTAGGAGCGTTACCTTAGTTGTCAACTGAATGTTTTGGATGAAAATCGGATTTAAACTTGATTTTATCTGATTTAAGTAAAGTTTGTTGAAGTCGTACATAGTTTGTACATGATGAACTTTGTTGTATTAATCGTAGGTATTTATAATATTTAGAAAACTGATTGATGATTTCAATATTAAACCAAATAGTTAACTTCAAATTCTATTTAGGTAATTTGTACAATTCAAAATCTCGTCTTCAAAATGAATGAACGACTCTATGACATATGTTTACGTTAAATACGAATACTAGATTAAAATAGTACAGCATGGTCCACGGCTAAAGTGGTGAGCTATATCTGAAGAACGGGAAGTCGTACAGCAAAACTGTTAATATCACTCGAAAGCCAATACAAAGTTACATTGAAATCACAATTTTCATTATCATATCCCTGCGCATTCGTTTACAATCACAGTTCCCCCAAAAACAGTCGAAAGCTTAGAATATCCAAATTAATTACTAGCTAATTCGTGATCAAATTTTTCGTGGGACAGTTAAATCTTAAGTTCGATCCTCTTGCAAATTTTTAGTGCTTACTTCAGTTACTCTCATTAGTTTTCCTTCAAAAATGTCAGTTCTTAATGACACTGAAGAAGATCGCCATTTTGACGGCATTAAAGCAGTTGCATGGAAAAAGGCTCGCGATGCAGGAGCAACATTCATATCTCTAAGTTGGGTTCTTTTTAAAGGAACCTGACAATGTCATTGATCCTTCAGAATTAGCTTTTTTGCACGACAATAAAGCACCCTGCATGAAGGCACTGGCTACACAAGCTCTCTTGACAGAAAATCATGCGTCGACTTTTTTAATAACACGCAGTGGTCTGGCATTTCCCCGGACTTAAACTCAGCGGAGCATTTTGGGGCAGTCATAAAGAGCAGATTTGAACAGAAAATGATTCAGTTGTATCAGTATTTTGATGAAGCGAGTCCAGGAAGTATGAAAATAAAATTTTCTCATGAACAGCGGCTTCAATTTATAAGCTTTTGACCGTTTTTGGGAAAACTGTAATTGTAAACGAAGGCGCAGGGATATGGTGATGAAAATTGTGATTTCAATGTAACTTTGTATTGGCTTTCGAGTGGTATTAACAGTTTTGCTGTACTACTTCCCGTTCTTCAGATACAGCTCACCACTTTAGCCATGGACCACTCTGTATATAAAAGAATATTATGCATTAAGTAGTTTTGCTTCAAGACAATGAGTGGGTGAGTTTCATATTTTTCCTTGTTTTAGGGTTTAAGATAACAATATCAAATTCCTGGAAGAAAAATTATGACGAGCTACAAAGAGTAAACCAGGAAGGAAAGCTTGGTTGCATTTTTAAGACTCATTGCTGATTTTTTACATTGTGCCATTCCTAATCAAAACCGTACCCAAGATTTCAGCACATTGTGGTGATATTTATTATACAAACCCATCACACCCAATGAGCGTTCATTCAAGTCTAGACCGCAAAGACAATCTGAGAACAGGGTTTTTGTAAAAATATTTTTTTTAAATCGGCCCCATCCAAACTATTTAAATTCGTTCGATTTACAAAAGTTATAACTGATCCAAACCCTAAATTTTGAATGGCTGGCATTTAATGTGGCTGGGAAATAAAGGAATTTTGTCTTCTCTAAATTCATGTCTTCTAAATAAAGGACTAATTTTTTAGAAGAATGTGTTGTCAGAAAATGGATAAAGGAATTTTTATTCGAAACATAATGTTTTGATATTAGTCTGTACATGCAGTTGCACACAGTTCTGTTCTATTCTTGTATAGGATAATTATTATTGCAATTCCATAGCATTATCAAGTAAACCAAATGTTTTAACATAAAGATAAAAAAGATAGACATTCTTAACTTGTATTGTTCATACTATGGACAACCATTGACTGCGTCATGCACAGCTTCGGCAAGTCTAAGTGAAGCAAATAATAAAGACTGGACATTTACCAAACATTTTAGTGAGGCAAGCGAAGCGCTACGCTTTGTTGAAAGTCACAAATGAAATAAGTGTGAAGATATTACTTAAGGCCGCTTGGCTACTATTTACTAAAGATACAATTCCTCTGTTTCCCGGAAACCATTTGAAGACTACATTGTTTAACTCGAAGACTGTTTGTTTTATTTGAATTCAACTTGAATTACAATCCAACTAAAAAGCTAGCTTTGTTAGTGAGCTTCTGGTTCGCAAAAGCCAATTATTAATATGCCCCAAATTGAATAATTGACTAATTTTCAGTATAGAGCAACGAAGCAAATTGGCAGATTCCTTACCTTTCAGTTCACTTACGTAGCGGGGCAATGTAACGAACTTCTGAGCAACCCCACCTTAGAGCAACTTCGTGATTTATGTACGCTCCCAGGCGACACAAAACAAAAATAAACATAGCGCTCTGTAATAGGTAATAGTTATAATGCATTTATTACTTCATTGACGTATATAGTGCACATCTAGCACCGTCTAAAAAGTTTACGCAGAAATGTATTTACGTTCAATTTTCTCATATGCTTTCAATTGCTTTCATAAGTTTTGATATAAAAATACCAATAGATAGACATGCAGTTATGATTAATAATTGTAACAATGGTTTGTCCCTAATGAGATTTTCTTGTCCTCATTTCCCTATACGATTGTTCGATTTCTGTTGATTTATTTAGATTACATTACAATGGATTTAATTGTTCGTGATTATATTATGCTTAGTTAATTAAAATAAATTACAATAGCTATATCTTCGGCAATGGCCAAACATTAGCTTTTCTTTATAATACTAGTCAACCTTCTAACTACCTATACATACCTCAAGAAATAACAAGATCAGAAAAGTGTACCTAGTAAAATTATCAAGGAGCTCTATTTGCAGCATTTATGATTCTGATAATAATGCAGAAACGCATGTTACCAAACTAGAACATCAGAATGAGACTTGCAGTTTGATCAACACAAAATTGTGCCGAATTTAAGAGAGTAGTTGTACCAATGAAGAAAAATGCACCAAACCCGACACGAATTGGGAGACTTGATATTCGAAATTTCTTCATCCATTTGGTCAAATGGCAAGGATATGCTTTTTTCCAATGCTCAAACAGTTTTTCTTCGCACAATTTTGAACATCTTCCTGTAATGTAAATGACGGCCACAAAAACCGTAATGCCTGCAAATGCCAAGAAAGGCAAACCTGCATTTCCTGCAATTCCTAAAACGTTGTGCAATTTTATCAACCCTGTTAATGGAACTATTGTACATAGTAATCCAGAAACTGTTACTGCTGGTAGAAATAAATTCCTAAAGCAATCGGCAAATTGTAGATTCAAAATCTGTAATTGTCGGTATAGCTTGGCTTGCTTCTCCAACTCCAAATAACAGTCAGGGGATTTCAACGGTTTGCTAAAATGCATGTACACAATAAATTAAGACCTGAAAGCAAATTTAATCCAACGAAATTTTTTCTAAATTAAGTATGTATATAAGTAGAAATAATAAAAATGTTTTATTTACCTTATCAAATACTTGACAGTACCGATCAGAGCAAATTGTACCAGTGGAACGGAGAATACCAAAGAATAGCAGGCAAAGCATGCATGTCCAAAATAATAAACTTCCACAACGTAAAAGAAAATCATTTCTCCGAGTGACATAGCTTTGCAATCGCTATACAGCACAGAAGTAAAGAAACGGGCATTGCATGGAGCCAGGAAAAATATACAGGAAGATGCAAACGGATTGACGTAAATACTGGCATATGAGAAACTGAAAAATGGCTTAAGGATGTCAGTTAAGCCTTTAAATCCAGTTTCCTTCATTTCCTCTAATAATATAAAAAATTAAAATGTTTTGAAACAGTTTTTATTACTTTTTTTATTTTTTTAAGGTTGGAATTTCATTCAAACTTTTGAACTTACCAACTAAGCGATTGTTGAACAGAACTGTAGAATTGAGTAGTTGAAGTAATGGTTTTCTTTTGACAAGGTAAGTTGAATCAGCAGACCATACACAGGTAAACATTGTCCCCCAAAGAAAATGTATGATCACACCAATCATATTATTTGTGTTTCCGGAAGCAACCATTTGAAAAAATCGGAAATATACAAATCCAACATAAATCCACAGTAAAAAAACGTGGATTAACCAAATTAGTTTCCGAACAGGACGATTTTCTTCCACGAATATTTTTTTTCGTTTGTCATAGTAAATGGGGACGAAACACAATTTATGGGCCATATTAACCTCCCTGACAAACAATTTAAAGGCTTCCTCCGTGATCATGTTTCAACCTAGGAGTATACACTACTGCAATTTTCTTTCTGTAAGTTTAAAGACCTATCGAGTTTAGCGTAGCAAATTATTGCGAAAGTTTAAGCACTACGTATCTTTATGTACCTTTGAAATTGAAGTGCGATTGTAAAATAGTTTACGAGTGTGGTGACATGACAGCTCGACAGAGAAAATGTTTATGAAAGGAAATACTCCGAAGAATCCGAATTATACAAAGGTTACCTAATACCTAAGCCATAATAAGTCAGTACAGTAGCATATCTTAGATATCTTGTCAGTTTCCTTGTGTTTTATTGATTTGCCCCGACTGTTCGGCTGCTGGTTTACTAGCATAGATGGGCAAAATACTCAACAAAGTATTTTGAAAATACTTCGTTCAAAATACTCAAAATCTCAGTCCAAAATAAAATAACAAAATAAAATACATTTTTTTCTTAAAATACAAAATACAAAATACTCGACTCAAAATACACATTTTTGTAGGTCAAAATACAAAATGAAAATACTTTTTGAAAATACAAATACTTTTTTTAAAAATTTTATTCAAATAGTATGAAATACATACAGCGTTAGAAAATGTAAGAAAAATCAGTATACTTTATTATGACTACCATAAATTTATTTAATTTCGGAATATTGGGTACTCTACTACTCTAACAATTGGTTTTAAAATAATGTTGCATATTATTGAAATTGTTGTTTTTGCAAATTAATATAAAAATTATTATAACAGGTAGTGAAAAGAGAACTGGAGACAGTAGATATCAAAATTCGTTTATTTTTTAATAAAAGAAGTGTTTCAAGCATCTTGTCCGTCAAAAACTTTCGCTTAGATGAAAGTATCATACCCCCAGAATTGAAAATTATGGACAACCAATTGTCCTTTATTTTATTTTCTAAAGTATCAACCGGTGCAATTAACTTTTCGGACATTTTAGGGCACTCAAGTGTCTAGGTAGATCATGCCTAATGCAATGAACGTAAAAGAGATGCTAAGCACCGGTGTCTAAACACCTAATTTTATTTCCAATGGAGTACAGAAAGTAGCGCTATAATTTCGATTGTCAGATTCCACCACAGTTGATTTGAATGCAAAAATACTTACACGGCCGTGCACGGTGAGGGAAACCACGCAGCAAGTAATGTATGCGCAGCAAGTAGATGTATGAAGGAAGTCGGAAGTTAATAGTATTTTGTATTTTGAAAATGTTTTTTTTCTTCAAAATACAAAATACAAAATACATTTCGTATTTCGACAATGGAAAATACAAAATACAAAATACCCATTTTCTTACTACGACAAAATACAAATTACAAATTACAAAAAGTATTTAAAATACAGTATTTAAAATACAGTATTTTCAAAATACAAGTATTTTGCCCATCTATGTTTACTAGAGACACTTAAAGAGGATATGCATGTATAATCCTAAATTGCAACATATCTGTTTACTTATTTCACTGTATATATCATGCTGCTAATGTGATAATAATCCCGTTGTAATTAAATCATGAAACAGCTACATTGCTTTAACACTTACTGCTTTTACACCGTATTTACCAAATGAGTTCGTTCGATAAATGCGCAGATGTAAAATAAATTCAGTTCTTCGGTTCAGACATTTCAGTTTTTTCGCTACTTTAACCAATAATCTAATAATGCCATCTTGATAACAAAATCGAAAAGACAACACAGATCTCAATCCAACAAAGTCTAAAAGTTTTATTGATTTCAGAGGTAGAGCTCACTAATCAATTTAGGCTTTAAAGTGACAGCTACAACATGTATGAAGCAACAATTCCCTGGGGTATTAATTCGGTAGATATGGTTATAATACTTTGCATTGTGCTAGTCGCTATGTTGCGCAAATTATCTTTCACAATTCGCCCTAAATATCTAATAATGACCTGAGTTTTGCAATTGTCTAGAACAAAGCCTCATGTCTAGAGATAAGTAAAGATAAATGCATAAAAGTGTAAAGCTACTTAATTTATAATGCCAGACCCATAAAATACAAAGACAGGGAAGTGAAATATTATTTTAGTAATTAGCCTAGCCGCACACTACTTTTGCAATGCCAAACCGAACATTCAAACCCGGATATTGGAACTGAGAGAAAGCATAAAATCCGTAGGACAGGACTGAGAAGCAAAGTTTTAGTAGTTAGCTAATTGTTACATTTTTGCGGAACCAAACCTGAGTTTCTATATGCTGGATGAACAAAAGTAAAAGCTAATCCTATGTACAACAGGAGGTCATCTGAATGCAAATTGGCAGCGATTGAAGCAAATAAAGAAACAACCAGAAATGGTGAAGGTTTGAAGAATCATCTTGCCATACTTAATTTGAAATACTACTGTAAGTGCCCGTTTGTTGTTAATGTAAAAATTGCCTATAAATACCAAAAATTAAATTTAAACCAACTGTCAATGTTGAAGCTTCTTTTACATTAATCCATAATATTGACTAAAGATGTAGTAAATATTTTTACTATCAATATTTGAGATTTTAAGTTTTCATTTTAAGTCTTTGGACTTTTAAAAGAACTTTAGGAGTTTAGGGCTGATACATTTATTCGAGAGGAGCAAACATAATCTTTGACGAAACTTTTATAGAAGAAGTTTTATATAAGAGAATTAAAGTGAACTAAGCACTGATATGTTTATATTACTTAAAACTAATTTTTTTATAAAGAACATTATTTTTGCCTAAAAATGTTGAAATGAATTGCTTAGTAAAGTGTCATTTTTTGACAACGAAATCGTATGGTATGGTGGTATCCCTGTAGCTTATTATTGAAGAATACTTTATTATGCTTAACAGCCTATGAAAATAGGCGGAATAGATATTTTTCCAAGTACAGGGAAGGTAAGCACTATGGAATGCATGGCTTCCCAGACATCTAACTAAGATCTGACATGGTGCAGCGCAAAAGATGTCACAATTAAATCTTGAATATCCTTATGAATACAATATCTCACCGGGAATCAAAATGGGCTTTACTTTGGCCACAATTAAACATTAGATAACACTGAATTCACGTTACGCGACATTCGGGAAATGAATGATGAAAATGATGATTGTCATTCTCTGTGTCCAATTATGCATATTTCTACCAGACATGACGTATACCGATTTAATTGGGATTTAAGTAAACCACAGTTTGATTGTAAATGCTAGTATTACTCATGTACACCGTGGTCCAAAACTAAGGTATACACCTGTTCCGGAAGAACCAGAAGTAGTACAGCAAAACTAAAACAAAACACCATTGAAAGCCAATACGAAGTTACATTGAAATCCCAATTTTCATGCCCATATCCCTGCGCATTCGTTTGTAATCACAATTCTCTCAAAAATAGTCAATTATAATTATTATCACAAACTGTATTGTTTAAAGAAAAAGGCCAAAGCTGGGATGGAACATTTTTCTGAGACATTATTTTAACAAATCATGTCATCCTTTGTTTAAAAGACCCTGAAAATGTCATTGCGTCGTGAGAATTTAGTAAGAATTTTAATACTTCACTAAAAAATTAAGTAAACTTATTTTTGAAAAACCCTTGCTACAGTTTGAAATAGAATTACAATAGCAAAATATCCAAAAAATTTCAAGGAAATCGAAGAGGGTTGGCTGGATTTTTGTGTCTGCAAATGTTTATAATAACTACTACATTCCTTGTGTGTACCTCCTTTAATTGTGATCTTTTGGAAAGTAGAGCTCTCCCTGAATTCATCCTAAAATAAAATGCAATATTGTAGTTCTATGAGACTGAATATTAGTATATGCGCCTGGAATATTACCCCAAAGGATGTTTTGGGCAAAATAAGGTACTTTTAACAAATACCTCAAAACAAACAAAATCTTTTGAGATCTACGAGACATTTTAGAGCATTTCTGAACGTAGTATACGGGAAAAGGATAAGCACTAACTCAATGTGAATGCAAATTAATGCTAAATTCAATGCGTTTAATTGAATAAATCAAAATGTTTTGAAATAATGTCAATTTTTCTTATTTTTTTGCCCATGGGTTCTGTAACCCATGAGATGGTTTTTTTCTTTATGCTTAATTTACAATGTTTCAAATATATTTCTAATGTCTTAGGTGCATTTATATCTTTAAAATATTTGATTAATGAAGTAAAAGTATAATAATTGGCAACTAGAATAATTGTAATTTTCTGAGAATTAAATTAATTTGTTTTATATTATTAACAATGTGAGCATTACGAACACAATTGGAGGAATAATTTAAAAAAAAATGGCACTAAATATACTTCAAATTATCTTAAATGGACTTCTTAACGTTATGATTTTAATACAGAAAACTGTCGACATTATTCTACTCTTCCATTAAACTTAGAATGCCCGATGTTCCCGTTTCAAAAGGCGAAATAAGTTAAACACTTATAATTTAAATATTTTTTATTGGTTGTTGATTAATTACGTGACATTAAGAGTGCTCCATTCGTCAAGGGAGATTGGTCGTCCCATTTGATTTTCGAAAACATAAAAGTTAGCCATTTCTTCAACAAATTCAGAAACACGACTTTCCCTTTCTTTAGTTTGTCCAAAAAGGTAAAATGGTCCAACATAAATCCTTTGCACTTCTCTAAATTTTTCCAAGAAGAGTACAATTCTGTCCCTGGAATTGTGGTCGGCATCTATTCTCCATTTAACTACCAAGTTTTCAGTTTTAATTTTTTGCAGTGCTTCGTCCGCTTCATCCAACGAGACGGATTCCATAACAAGCCAGACAACATCTATTTCATTGCCTATAACCTTTGTAGGGGTTCCTATTTGAAGACATTTTACGGTTTTGGGTATCCAGTCCAGGTTTAATTCTTTACACTGTCCCCCAACAGATAAATTTACAAAATTTGGACAATTTTGGAAATGAATTAAGGAATCAACAGGTGCTGCATGGAATGAAACACATTTAAGATTGGGAAAGTTTATGGGCTGACTGCATTGAATTTCTGTGGTAGGACGTTTCCAGTGGCCAAAACTTATATTTTTTACTCCAGTTGAAATAGCAGACAGATCAATTACAGATTGTGCAAATATAAGCGTATCGATGTTCATCCTACTTTGGTTTGAGAAGGGAACATTTTCCAAATATAAATGCTTGACACGAAGACTCCCCCAGTTAAGTACGTTAACTCCATCCAATTTTAGCAAAGAGAGATTCTTGCATTGATCCAAATTCAATATTATTTGAGAAGCGTGAGATGATCTGTTATTATCTGGACATTTTATGTCTATATGTGTGGCGTTTTTGAAATCGATTACATTTTTGATTGGAATGTCACTCATTGCTTCGTGTGTATTAAATTCTTCTGCATTTTCGCCTACATTGAAGACCACATTTGATAACTTGAGTTTTTTGGGTGTGATCTTCTTCCCTTGCCTCACAAGAACGTTACATTTGTCCAGGACAATCTCTTCTGCAAAATGGAGCGCGTCCAAAGAAACTATTAAATTCCTTTCTATGTTCCAATTCTTTATGCACAAAATCTTCAGTTTCTTAATTGTTAAATCAGCAATCCAGTCATTTATGCAAGGTTTTAATATTCCAATGTCATTTTCTTTCAAAAGAACGTCACTAAATTCTAGTTCCTGCACATTTCCTTTCTGTTTTTGAAAGAAATCCTTTATTTCCGATACAGGCCAATCACCTTCATTAAACACGAAAGACGTGAACTTCAGCATTGATTGGGAAAGACTGAATACGTCAGCAAACTCAGTGTGTGTCCGTCCTGACTGGTAGTCAAAGACAATCTTTGAACGCTTTCTCAGCAAGGGTTCAGCTATAGAGTTCCAATTTTGACATACGAAACGACACTTTTTAATTTCTTGAAGATCCAGGAAACGGAAAATCGTTTTGACCACCTGTAAATAAGACATTCAACTTGGACATATAAATACTTGTCCAAAATTTTTGCTGGTTTCCTTTTAAAGTTTATATTTTTCTGAAATTTTAGGCGTTAACTTTGGTTAACATACGTTACTCACCGTACTCGTCTGCATGGTGTAAGTGATTTTAATGTCAACCATCGAAGGAGTTTCATTATTTCGATTTTCTTCTGATACCACGATTTCGCCCATCAAAATCTGTGACGCGCCCATTACGTCAGATGTCAGCTTTGTACAGCAATACACAGCTGAATATCTACAACGAAAGTAATATATTTACACGCAATACAAACACGTGTTCCGAGTATCTGGACTTTGTCGTAAATCTTAACTGTGAGCAATATAAAATCATCTTACGCTTTTGTAGACTTAATGCAGTTCAGAGTACAGTCTAACGAATTCGGTCTATGAGACTTTAAGATCAAGTTGTGTCAATGTCTTTGTCTGAAATTACTATTAAAAATGAGAAAACATCAATTACAACCAATAACAAGCAGACGAAATTAACGTATTTTGATTAGGTTACATGAATAACAGTTATAAGCTCTCAACGAACTTAAATATCTTCAGATTACTATAATTGCTTATAATCAGACTTAAACAAATGATGGAAATACCGTCACCATTTCTGTTGATCTTTTATGGAAAAATGGCAAACAAAAATTTCAAAGTGTTACTTATAACATAATCGACCAACTTACCCTGAACCATTATGATTAATATTAAGTTTTTAGACTCACATCATATAGGACGCAAGAATACACGCACAGCCTATACAAATCTGAGTACTGCAATCTGCACTTAATTATGACAATCTTGGTTGTGAAATGTCGCTGATCCGTTGATGGTCCTGTATAAACGGTAAAAATAAATATTAACAATTTATTAAACAAGAATAACTTACTTACAATTGGGATGGGGAGAGAAAACAAAAGAGTTTCAACACGGTTGGATTCTACGTTCGTTCAGTGCGAGCGAACTGAATGGATACGTAACTCAGCAAAGCGTAAGGATTTCCTAACCTGCTAACTAAAAGTGTATTGTCACATTGTCAGCTATTTATAAAAAATCGTTGAGTTCTGTCTCCTACGAAATGCAAACTTATTTAATTTACATGTCCTAGGGTACAGCAATTGTAGTGCAGTATTGTCTCAGCACAAATAAACTAGGGAAAGATTTGTCCTTGATGTTATTCTTACTAAATGACCTGGGTGCTATTTTCGTTGTAATAACATTGAACAGGTTAATGCACTCATTTTCTATTTATATATAATACTAATCTTATATATCATATTATATTATACAAATATGTATAAGTACTCGATTTTGAGTGGATTACTAACCGTGGGTTAGTATGAATGGCTATAATAGTAATAAATAAGGTTAATTGCAATTAATGTAGAAAGTAGAAAGGAAAGAAGTAAAAGTTGTGTACCGTTTTTCAAAGCCTTGTAAAAAAAATAAAACGAAATGAAAGCGGCAAGGGCGGAAACGGCATCAACGACCGTTGCCGCAGTCTCCCGCTGTTTAAATTCAGCCATAAATAATATACGTTAATAAAAATATTTACAAAAATTACAAAAGTAGAAAGTTAGAAGTTAGACTCGACTTGAAAACCAAAACAAGTAATCTGACAAATTCGAGTTACCGCTATATTTCAAGGTTTACGCCACGGTTTAAGCACTGAGAGTGCGATTGAGAAAGCTATGTACTCAGTTTCAGCAATGTGTTCATTTTACTCTGAAGCGAATTTGGATATTTTAATACAAAAATGGAATAATCACTGGTAAAAACTGGCATGACTTCATAACTTCAGGAGATGTCATTGCATTGGCTCTGAATGGGAATTCATATAATTAGTTGAAAAACTACTTGTAGTTCACAAAACTTGACATTAGTATACCGATTTGAGACTTGGGACTACTTGAAAATTAAACTTAGTGCAATACTATAAGTTGACATGTAATATGTCATTTTAACATTTCTTTTTCAATTTACGTGAGCATGCAAAGTACAGTCAGTTCAACGGATCTTTCACATAATATTGACATTGACACACTTGGAGTGCCCGGAAGCCATTACTACCTATATATGCGTGATCACAATGTAATAAAAGATTTCATTAATTCATTATTCATAATTCATTATTAATTCATTAGATTTCAAATATTGTTTAGCAGTGTCTGTCAAAAACTATTTCTTTGTCAGTATTTTTTTACAAATGGCCTAATATGAATTCCCCTGCGTATGCTGTGCTCAGGGCATTTGCTTTTTTGAACTTTTTCTGGCTTTCAAAGTAATCTAGTATGAAAGGTCAGAGGTTGCTCATATTAGAACTGGACCTTTGTTAGGACCTCCATGACATTTAAAGCTTGAATGATTTACTTCAATTCGTTTTTGAGTTATAATGATGAGAGATGGACAAAGCACAGGAAAAAGTAATTTCTCCCACTTAATAACTGATATCTTAATGGGTTACAGTAGAGGCGCAAGAAGAAGACTACAGACAAGACAGAAGAACAGAACCGTATGCTAGGATGCTTGCAAAGTTTAATTACCTAATCAAAACTTTATTTGATACTTATGCTTTATTCAGTGATAAAATTTACAATGTCGCAAACAATTAGCAGTAAATTTGAATTGCCACATAAATGGCTATTAGTAAGCTGCAAATGGATGCTTTAAGATGGCTCGAATCACTACTGGTATTCTTGTTGCAGCCGTCGGTGTTGCAAACGCATGTTCTTTCTTTCCAGCCGTTTTCGTTGAAATTTACACACTCATTAGGTGCCTGTGCAAGACAACCTCTTCCGGCAAAGTTGTATCCGTCGTAAGTGCCAACTGTATCAACACAGGAAAACTGAACGGCCTGTTTTTCGTCTACAGCAACTGATGATGCATTGGACAATTTAAAGTGTTTCTTATGTTTTCCTTCTGCTAAAGATAACCAAAATACAAGATTAATTATTTGCTCACTGAAATTGATCGATTTCCTTCATTACTTCATATTCCATCCATTACTGTGCTATTATCATCACTCTTGTACTCAAATTATACATGCTTATGATTTAGCATAATTCTGCCTTACTAAAGTACACAATAGATAATTAAGACAGCAATTGAATTCTTTCATAATGACATTTTGAGTTTTGATATTTTATATAAGGAATTTATCACACAGCTTTTAATTGTAATTATATTTTGTAGTTAGTAATTCATGATTTTTCATGTTCTTACCATTACTCCATGGAACAGGTGTTTCTCTTGTACAGACTTTTAGATATCTGGCATCAGCAGTTCTACACGCCTCATTATTACTCACACCGTTTGCATTATCCTCTGGGTCGGTTGAATGAAAGCATTCGTAGCAAGAAATTCCTATCAAGAACAATCATTCCACCATAAAAATATTTATGACATGAAACTTTCCATTTACCATTAAGCAAATAAATATTTCAGATGCCGCAGACAATGAAAAAAGTTACAGGAAAATGTTTACGGGTTTTTTAGCTGTTTTACTTATATTTATAAATAGGTATGAGATAAAAGACTTTAGTTGTGGTT
This sequence comes from Yoshiicerus persimilis, assembly GCA_020352615.2. Taxonomy (NCBI): domain Eukaryota; kingdom Metazoa; phylum Arthropoda; class Collembola; order Entomobryomorpha; family Tomoceridae; genus Yoshiicerus; species Yoshiicerus persimilis. The sequence continues at coordinate 76,764,044 of CM036940.2, forward strand.
TAAATTTTCTGCAAAACAAAAATAATTAAAGTCCTGGTATTGACTACCTCACAACTGAACGATTTGGTTTCATTTTACTACGTTGGCATTACAAAGGCAACTATTGGCGATTGGTCAAATTTGTCAAACGCTATGTTTATAATACTATTTTGCTAAATTAGTCGAAAGTAAGAAACTTAAAAGTATGTTCTTGTTGGAGGAGTAAAATTAATAACACGAAGTTAAATTATTGTAATTATATAAGTAGGTAAATTTAAGTTATATAAGTAGTAAAAGTAATTATTTAGAGTACACAACAGTATTTTCTATTTTTTTATTTAAAATATATTAATTTACCATAACCAATTGCTGGAAATGCACTCAAAATTGCACAAATGTATATTATCTTCATTTTTTTGTACTGAGCTCCAATGTCGGTTTACGCTTTACAAAAGGATGTCTATTCTTGGAGTGAAATGTAATATATAACTGAAAGTGTGCAAGGCGTATTTGCATGAACCTAGTGATTCCTGTTAGGTTGCGTATTAATGGATTTCTTTTATTGCAAGCTGTTTTATGACATGATAACTTATCACCTTACCTTAATATACCTTTGATACCTTGATTGGCATACTGGTTTCTTTAGCAAGGATTTAAGCATTCTGGCTTTTTGAGTAAAGCAAAATGAAATAATGTTTTGAACACATTCAGTAAGTTGGCCGGTATACCAAAAAAAATCCGTATGGCAAATACACTATTGTACAATATTGTTTTGCTTAATTTTGCTTTATGTTGGATAACGTTTTGTCTCAAAATTCATAAACCCTGTGTAGGTATCCCTGCTTTGTCTATGCCCAAAAGTCAATCCTACCGATAGCAATGTGTTAATTTGTATGTCCTTGCGTGTGTTCTAAAGTACGCTTCCTAAACTGTAATTGCTTAGTAAAATATTTGAAAACAAGGTGATTAATGATATTCGAATTCAAAGCATTGAGTTCAGATTAGTTGTTAACTTTTTTAAATTTAAAAGAAATTTAAATTTTAAAATTTTACAGCTAGCATCAACTACATTATAAGCATCGGTTGTGAACTATTCTCAACGAAGTATAATAAAACTGACTAAAATGATGTTTATCTAGGTTAAAGAAGACACTCCTCAATCTTCTGCTCATAAAAAGTGATACTGGTCAGAGTAGTACATGTCTTAAGTACTCTAACTCGTTAATTGCACATTGCTAATAAAAACTAAATCTAAACGTTAGTAGGTGACTCAAGAGCTTACTTTTCAATGCAGTTCCTCTGTGTGAAGTGCAAGATTTACGCATTGTAACTATATTATGTGGTACGCATTCTTTCATTTATCCATGCACTCCTATCGTAATATTATAATTTGCTATCCGCTACTGTACAATTGTAGTGTTCTACTCTACAATGTAGATTATTAAAGTACTTAGACTTTCATTGAATTCACGGGATCATTATTTAAAACCTAAAATTACAGAATACAACTTGCAGAATTATTATTGTTTCAAATAGTTACCAGTTTATTAAATTTTCACCTCTGATTGCTAAAGTCAAAATTTTACCTCCTGAGGAAATGAAGTACGTTTTTCGAGAAAAGATAATTTTGTTAATTTGAATCTTTGTAGTTTCTAAAATTTTGTCTAGAACAACAATGTTCTAGGTTGTCCGGCTGACGGAGATCGCTACACGCACAGTTTGTATTGAAGATATTTTTTGATTCTGAACTGAAGACAGCATTGATTTACTTTTTCTTGTTTCAACTCAAAATTTTATTTTTGAAATCGGGTACCATTTAAATTCTAAAAATCGGAAATCCTGAAAACAGTAAGCAAATCGGCATATTGGACTCGGCTTGGCATCTGCAATGCACGGCAATAGTCCTTGATCAGGCAATAAAATGAACTTCAATGAAAATTCCAAAAGGTTTACACTACACATTAATAAGCATAGGTATTTAAAACTGGAGCATAACAAGTTTTCTGTAGTCATGGATTCAACTACCGCAAAGTTGCCATGAAGTTAAACGGGGTCATTCCTGACATGTTTAATTCTGTTATGAAATATTGTTAAATAATCCCTACGAATAAATGGAGCTTATAGTACTGCGTTGCAGGTAAAAAGTGAGTTTGAAGTTAAATGTCAAGATTAAAGTCAAATGTAAGTCCAGCCAGAAATTAATCTCTGCAATCCATATAATATTATTACGATTACATATTTAGGACTATGTGGGCAACAACTTCAAAGGCAGTGCAGTTTGCAAATAGTTGTCTTAATCCCAATAATCCCAAACAGTTCAAAACAACAGATCAGTCTTGTGGTGCTCACCTTTGTGCACTCTGCAGCTAAATCCGCGGCTTATTTTGGCATGTCGGTTAAATTTATTAGTTATTTTCAGGACGTCAGTGCCAAACCAGACAGAATAATTATTATCTGATTTTTTTATAATGTGATGAAATTATCATTAATCATTTTTGAGTTAAAAATATATGTGGTTTACTTTTGATTTGCTTACTAAATTCTGATTGGCTTGTACAATTATGCATGATGACATTATTTCTCACCGGAAGGATGGAATTACTGCAGCCATGCAAGTATTGTTATTTATATTACGATTCTGAATTGACTTTCTTAAGTATAGGTAATGCCAGCTGGCGGAAAAATCAAATATTTATACTTATATCACTAAATTACCAAGGGACATTACAAGAGTGTGGCTTCGGTTTGCAGACAATTGGCATTATTTGCGCCATCTAATAGTTTCTAAGTCATAATCGTATTTAAGCCTCATTGTTGTATGTGCAAATTCTGCAAAATAATTAAATAAAGCAAAAATTGAATTTTAAATAACTTTAATTAAGTTCGACTTCAAAATTGTTACATAGAAATAAAGTCTCAAAATCGATAAAAAAAGGTAAAACAATAGCATATAGAATTCAAAATTACTATTAATACCATTTACCATATACCCTATACCAGGTATTTTAAATATACTATTTGGCACTTTTATGTAGAACAGCATTTATTTATAGGCACATTACCATCATTACAAAGAGTTGTACTATGGCAATTTTAATGGTGTATTATGCGTCACCTTTTATTACTGAAAGCGTATCTGTTTCCTGTGAATTAAAATGGGTATCCGAATCCAATGGTTATGGGAACATTCCAATAAACAGTGTTGATAGAGGATCAAAAGAATACATCGGCAGGGCGTACCGCAATAACAAATGGATTCAAGGGCGTATTTCGTATTATCGTATAAGAAATCCTCTATAGCCGATTTTACCGTCATTCTTCAAAACATACCAGTCTTTTATTTAGAAGACCCTTTTCCGTTACTTATCACCCAAATTAAATGGGAGCCAAAACGTAATGGTAGTTAAATAATTATTAAATGCTGAAATATTGTGCACCTGTTTTTACACGTTTATATTATATATTTTTTGAGTAACAGGAAGACATTATAAGTTTTCATATCCAGCTATATTAATTCAATTGAAAAGCAAATAGCCACTACATTTACTGTCCTCAAAAATAGAAAAACGATTTCCATTTATAGCAAAGGGTCTTTTTTGTTGAAAGTTTATTACAAATAATTTAGTTAAGCTCACTAATTACGGAAATTATAGCACGCCGACTTTATACTCTGGTGGTCACTATTTTTCATATTTCTCATTTCATCTGTCTGTTTGTTTCATTTGGCAATGGGAAATACAGTCAACAAATATTGAGAAGATTCGATTCGTCACATACTCACATTTTCACGAGTCTTGCCACGCATTGAAAACCAATTAAAAGTTTTGGTACAACAAAATGTTTAAAATGCAGTGAAAGTGAAAGGTTAGTTAGGTTAGGAATATCACACTGGGCTAGTAGGGCGATCGTAAGCCTTGTTTGACGGATGGAGATATAATTTTTTTGCAGCTTAAGTACGGCTTACAAATTTATTGGATTAATTTTGGAAGAGATAAATGTATAGATAAAGTGTAGTAGGAATTATAATACGCAATCAATTATATACTAGTTGATGACTAACGTAAATGATGACATTTTTCAAATCCGAGGTTTTAGTGATACATAACTTTTACCCAAATATTTTTATTTGTCTTCGTGAACTGTACTTTACTTGCAATACAACTTCCATCTCAGAATCATTTACTTTTCTGATTTATTTTCAATTTTGAAAAATAATATCATGAAATTCCGTAAAGGAAACGGTTGTTCTTATTTGACTATCGCGCTGTTTGTTTGTCTTCACATTAGAACAATTTTTTCAGCAATAAATGGTGGCTACAACGAATCGTGTTCTTTTTCTGATAACTGTGATGCAGAACTTTACTTAGTGTGCAAAGCAGGTGTATGCAACTGCGAAGAATCGTCTTTATACATTGACGCAATTGTTGGGTGCCTCTTAAAGAGCGGTGAAAAGTGTACCTCAGCAGAAAGTAGTAATGGAGGTCAAGGTTGTTTGCCAAATGCAGAATGTGAAATATCTCTTTCTGAAAATGAAAGAAAATGCTTGCAGAAATCTACAAGGTTTGAAAAACATACTGAAATCTCTCCAATGTCTGCACCTGGGGATCCTTGCGACGCCGATGGAAATTGCGATTCTTCAAAATTCCTTACATGTGGTATTTCAAATACTTGCGAATGCATAAATAAAGATAACACATTGTGGGATGACACAGAGAAGACCTGTAAATTACTTGCTGGAAATACTTGCTCAACTGTTTCAGGAAGTCAGGTATGTGTAAATGGATCACTTTGTTTCATGAGTCGTTGCCAATGTGACACACCTTTTGAAGAAAATCCTGAAAGGTATTGTACTATTCCTTATAGTGAAGAATGTGATGACGCAGCCAAAAAATGTTTCACCGAAGGGTTTCAAATCTGCCAGTCGGGAAATTGTACATGTGTTGACAACGGAAATACTTACTATAACCCAGTAGATAAAACGTGTTATTTGCTTACTGGAGCAACATGCTTTCCTGGAAATCAGAAATGTGCTCCCAACTCCATTTGTAACGTGAACGGTTCTACAACTTGTGATTGTGTGGGCGATTTTGTGGCAAATGAAAAGAGAAGGTGTGCTTTGGGGTTTGAAAAGAGATGTGATGTCAGTAACAATTTATGCGATGAAATGAAATACTTGGAATGCAATGCAAATACAAGTAGATGCGAATGTACACTTAAAACAGAAACAATTTATGATACAAATATCGGGAAGTGTCGATTACTTTCAAATGCAACCTGTAGCCCAACAGTAGATGCCCAGCAATGTATTGAAGATGCGTATTGTGAGTCAGCACAAGGTGGAACCTTTAGGTGTTCTTGTCGTGGATTACAGCAACCTAACAAGAATCGCAAGTGTTTTTTGCCACATGATACAATTTGTGATGACATTACTGATAAATGTGACCCAGACGCATTTCTTAGGTGTAATTCAACAGAAAACAAATGTAGATGTCAAAGAGCAGATATGGAGTACTCTAATCCTGAACAGATGTGCTATATTCTTCCTGATGGACAGTGTTCCTTAATTGGGGACAATAATCCTTCCTGTGGAAAAAATGCATTCTGCTCAACAAGTAATGTTTGTACATGCAATCCTGGATTTGAGTCTTCTGGGGAAGCAACTTGTTTCAGATTGTATGGAGAAACATGCAGCGGAATAGAAACCGAATGTAATTTTAACAAAAATATTAAGTGTGTTAATGGCAGATGCGGCTGTGAGGCAGGAAATATTCCTGGAAATTCTACAATTGGTGTTCAGTGTTATTCTGGTTATCGGCAATTGTGTTCTCAGAATATTGGATGCTATTCTCAGGGTTATTTGACTTGTGTTGCTGGAATGTGCGATTGTCTTTCACCGTCGGAACAGAAATTTGACCCTTTATTACTTAAGTGCGTAAGCTTACCAGGAATGAGGTGTAATTTAAACGCCGAATCAAATGATTTGGCATTGCATTGCGTCGAGAATGCCGATTGTATCCCTAATGACGGAGTATCATACGGAATTTGCCAATGCCGTGAAGGCTATCGTCTTAATCTCTATCAGGACAAGTGTACCAATAATGCAAAATTAATACATCTTAACTTGTTTTCTTTCGTTTTCTTTTTGCTAATAATATTTAAAGTATAGTTTCCTCAATTTTCTGTTCAATAAATTGGGAATTTTATATTTGTAAGCAATGATGCTATCAAATGGGGCTTAATTTTCATATTATCATTTCATTATCTTTTATGACATATCGTAGATAAACAGGATGTCGACTAGGTGTGCATACCTAACCGATAAAGCATTGCCCAAACCGTTATGGTTATGTTTGTACATGTAAGTGTCACATATTTGATAATACTGTTTAACAATGCTATCAAAAGAACTGTTAACATTAGGATATATATTTGGATTAAAAGCATATATTTCTTATCAATTACTTAAAAGTAGAACAAAAAAATTGTCATCCCTAAAGTATTGTTGGCAACCTAAACATTAAAAATAGATCCCATGATTCATATTCATGATGCCTCTTGCATTTTGCTTTAAAATTTTCTTTACCGTCGTCATCTATAAGTTGCTGTGGTCTTTGTTCTAGACTGCTAAATTAATTTTTGTGCTCTTAAATAATTTACGATTATCTAAAGTTAACTTCGTTATAAGAATCTCTACTAAGTTACGTTGTGATATTGTAAATCAAATATTACCTAAATCAATTTCAAATCAAAGTTAACTAGGGGTAACTCTAGAATGTTCATTGTAGCAGGTAACAATACATATTTTTCAAAAAATTAAATAAATGAGAAAAATTTGAAAGCTGCTTTCATTGAAATTGAAGCTTAAAGAATGCTACTTTTTAGAATTCTTTCTTCTAACATTAACGTTCTGCCGAGTATCTAAACTTTTTTGGAGGGCAGCGGCTGCAAATTCTTTATTTTCTAGGAAGGACACTGGTGCATAAACTTGAGCATATGTTGTAGAGTGTCCTGGTTTCCTAATCCCGTTTTGTTGAAGTTGTAAATTCAGGAAAGGTTCCTGGTGTCTTGAACTTACATTGCCTGTGAAAAGTAGAGAAAATAGTGCATAACGAAAAGTGTATACAAAAACAATGATAATGAGCAAGAGTATCTTACTTTGTGAATCAAGTCTAACTCCGTCGCTCCTTCCCTTAATGATTGTCGTCCCAGGTGCATGCACAAATCCTTTACCTTTCAGAGCTTCCTGAATTACATTCATAGATTCTTGCCTTGCACGATTATTTGGTGTAATTATATTTCCAGTAGTCAAATACGCTGCATATAAGTCATTCCTTTCTTTACCTCGGAATATTTGGTAAGGAATATAACCCTTTGAGTCAAGACTGTCGCTTCCTAAGACACAAAATAAAATTAAAAATTCTGACATTTCCTGTTTGCTAAAATAAAATGAAACTATCTATACTATATTATTAATTAATTGACATTTAAAAAATTCTGTATTTACTTGATAACTTGTTAGAATTTCTGTTGCTTGACGGCTTACGTTGTCTTGCAGAAGGAAAAGCCAAGCCAATTAACAGTAATGAGAATATATGAAGAATAATAAATAACTTTTTTGCATTGGTCGCCATGGTAGTAGTAGACTAAGCAAAAATGCTTCGTTGATTCGTTCGTTGATTGCTTTTATATTTCTCGGATATTGACACATTGTGTGTAAAGGAATGATTACAGTGTGTATCTTTGCCAAACATAACGTTGTGTTATCTACATATCGTCCGATATGCACCAGGATTCGTTCGTAGAAAATAAGCTAAATCATTCGGAATAACTAATTTGTAATGTTTGTATAAAATAGTTCTTAGAATCTAAAATGACTAATTTGATATCCATTGAATTTAGTAAGAATAGGGCAAATGTAAACTTAACTAGTAAAATAAAGTAGGTTAGATAACTATAAATATTGATTTCATATTCTTTTTCCTTATCTTTTGATATTCTGAGTGACAGAAATTCAATGTATTTGATCTGATTATTATAATATGAATTAAATTTAAAGAGGGTACACAAATGAGAGAAAATGTCGGTACGGCAATTTTTTCCGTATGAAAAGCGGACTGTTTTCTGGCGCCAGAGAAGTTGTTAAATGAAACAGGGTACTACTATATATATTAATGCCGAGATAAAACGGGCACGGATTTTTTATTGCCTATTGAAAGCATTGTATACTTATAACTATAATGTATGAGAGTGTATTTGAGCATTACATTGTGTCGATAATGCCGATTGCATCCCGAATGACGGGATAGGATACGGAATTTGTGAATGTCGTGAAGGTTATCGTCTTAATCTCTATCAGGACAAGTGTACCAATAATGCAAAATTAATGCATCTTAACTTGTATTCTTCCGTTATCCTTTTGCTAAATAGTATTTACAATATATAGTTTCCTCAATTTTCGGTTCAATAAATTGGGGATTTTATATTTGTAAGCAATTTTGTTATCAAATGTGACTTAATTTTCATATTATCATTCATTATCTTTTATGACATATCATAGATGAACTTAAGAAGCCGACTAGATGTACATGCCTAACAAATAAACCATTACCGAAACAGTTATGGGTATGTTTGCAATGTAAATGTAATTTATTCTTAATACTATTTAAAATTTGACATCAAAAGTATTGTTAACACTGTGTAAAATACTTACAGGTTAGATAATTGGATTAAAAGCATTCAACTGCATAAAATAAAACAATTATAATTGTCGTTCTAAAGTAAAGGTACAACCTAAATGTTCGACGACATTTTTGCATCACATCGAACATTTCAAAATATATCCCATGATTCATGCTGTCCATTGTATATTGCTAATTAACTTCGTTATAAGCATCTCTAATAAGTTGCATGTACATTATATTGTGATATTGGAAATCAAATATTACCTAACCCAAATAAAATTGGGTTGGGCTTGGGCTAATATATTGTCATCAGCAGATAAGTATACTGTTTTTCAAAAAATTTGAAAACATATTTTCGTTGCCCAGGACAACTTAAGACAGTTGTTTCAACCCCTCCTTTAGGGTACGAAAAATACTTAGAAAGTAAACACTTTCTAATGCATTCATGCCTAGATTTGAGAATTGACTTATCCGGCAAATTTATAGTTATACATTACAAACTTCAGAATTGAATAAATCCTTTTACAAAATTTGTAATTTTTTTACACTTAAACCTCAAGGTTCCGAAAAAATGCTTACTTTTACTCGGTTGTTTAAGTTGCATTTCTTTCTGTTCATAATATTTGATAAAAATTTGTGGTAATGTGTTTCTTATTTTTTGAATGTCTGATCCGAATCCAACGCAATTACAACATTTCGCAGGTAAAAATTGATTGTGTTGTACAAGTCGGTCATTACTAATTAATTTACATATACGATAAAAATTATCAAAGCAGATTTCGTGTCAATTGTTAATGCATGTCAAGAAATATATGTATTTCCATAAATCCCGGTAAAATAAGTTTTTATAAGATTTTTCCAGATGGTTTTTCCAGATGGAAAATAAATGCTACTTAAGCCTAATGAGAAGGAAATTCTTATTATCATGTCTGGGCACGAAGGACATGTTGTTAGACCCTAACCCAAGACATTAATGTGTGTATTAAAAGTTATATTCACGTGACCTAAAATGATAAATATCTTTGTAATGAAATACATATAAGCAGTTTCCACGAAAAGCATAAAAAAGATTTAAAAGATGGCTATTTACTGCTAGATATTATCATTATTATGTTCTTCAAATTGGCTGAAAAGTCATTTAACTTTTCTATGTTACCCTCTTTGACGTCTATTATTATTGCCTTTAGAGCCATAATTTTGATAACGCTCATTGCCAGCATTCTGACGAAAGCCTTCGTTTGTCAGTTCACTGGCTCCACCGACTGCAATTTCAACATCTCTAGTTTGTTCATCATTAGAATTCCAATTCCTGTCATTGATTACCCCATCAGTGTTTCCAGTTATAACATAGTTTGTATCCGCATATAGGTCATTGCTGCTCACTTGATTATTTCCAGCTTCATTATTTTCAGCAACATCCGAATAGTCTGAAAATGTCAAAAATACAAAAAGACATGAAAAAGGTTTTCGTAATTCTAAGGGTAACATTGACCTTCAAATCGTATGTATTGATTATTGCCTGTATTTGCATATATGTCATTATTTCCGACTTGATCACTTGTCGCTTCATGGGTTGTGGAATCCGCATACACATAGTCGCTTTCCTCTTGAATATTTTCGCTTTCATTATTTGTTGAATCCTGATATTGGTCATCGCTTTCTCTTTGGTTATTTCCGGATTCATCATTTGTTGAATCCTGATATTGGATATCGCTTTCTACTTGGTTATTTCCGGATTCATCATTTGTTGAATCCTGATATTGGATATCGCTTTCTACTTGGTTATTTCCGGTTTCATCATTTGTTGAATCCTGATATTGAATATCGCTTTCTACTTGGTAATTTCCGATTCGATCATTTGTTAAATATTGGTCACCGCTTTCAATTTGGCTATTTCCGGTTTGATCATTTGTTGGATGCTGAAATACGTTATCGTCAACAATTTGATAATTTACGGCTTCATCATTAGTGGAATCACGATATACGCCATCTTCTGCAACTTGATTATTTTCGGTGTCATCATTAGTTGCATCCAGATATACGTCATCGCCTGAAATTTCATTATTATTTCCAGTTTCATCATTAGTTGAATCCAGATATACGTCATCTTCTGCAACTGGATTATTTCCGGTTTCATCATTACTTGAATCCAGATGTACTTCATCGCTTACGATTTCTTTATTTCCAATTTCATCATTAGTTGAATCCAGATATACGTCATCACCTGCGATTTCATTATTTCCAGTTTCATCATTAGTTGATTCCAGATATACGTCATCTTCTTCGATTTCATTATTTCCATCTTTATCATTAGTTGAATCCGGATATATATCTTCACTACCAATTTTGGTATTTCCTGTTTCATCCTTATTTGAATCGACATCATCACTTTCCATTCGATTACTATATTCAGTGTAGCCATTTGAATCCGCATACTCATCGTTTGTCATTTGATTATTTCGGTTTTGGTAACTTGAAATATGCACATAAAGGTTTCGTGTCTCACATCTGCCGTTAAGCATATTCTGACATGAACTGCCCTTTGTTGCCTGGCATCTAGTGTTAACCATTTGCTGACATCCAGAGTTAACATTTTGCTGACATCCACCGTTCATCGATGCTGGACATCTACCTTTAATAGTTGGCTGAATTTCAGCGTGTGTCTGACAACTTCGGTTAACCAAATGCTGACATCCACCGTTCAAAATACTCTGACATCCTCCGTTCATTAGTGCATCGCATCCCCCGTTCATTAGTGCCGCACATCCTCCGTTCTTGAGTGCCGTGCATCCTCCGTTCATTAGTGCCTGACATCCACCATTCAAAAGTGCTTGACATCCACCGTTCAATATCATCTGACAAACAACATCGTCTTTTGCAAATTGTCCAACGCACAAACCAGGCATCATTGACCCGCATCCGTATTTCATTAGTGCATCACATCCACCGTTCATCAGTTTATCACATCCCCCATTCAAGAGTGCCTGACATCCGCCATTCAATAGTGCGTGACATCCTCCGTTCGTCAAAGATTGACATCCACCATTGAATAGTACTTGACATACACCGTTCATTGATGATTGACATCTACTGTTACCAGTTGGTTGCAATTCTTCATTAATTATATCCCTTGTTGGCGGAAATTTAGTATGTAGTGGTGGCGGACTTTCGCTATATATTGGTGGCGGACTTTCACTATATATTGACGGCGGATTTCCACTATATATTGGTGGCGGACTTGAAATGGCTATGTGTGCCTTGCATTTTTGGTAAACCATTTGCTGACATCCACCGTTCAACATTGCCTGACATCCACGGTTCATTAGTACATCGCATCCACCGTTCATGAGTGCAGTACAACCACCATTCATTAGTGCGTGACATCCACCGTTATATAGCGCCTGACATCCACCGTTCAATAGCATCTGACATTTATCACCAACTTCTCCTTGACATGTCCCCCGCAACATTGGCTCACATCCATATCTCATTAGTGCATCACATCCACCATTCACCAGTTCATGACATCCACCGTTCAAGAGTGCCCGACATCCACCATTCAATAATGGTTGACATCCATAGTTTGCTAGTGATTGACATCCACTAATGGATAGTGCCTTACAGTTCCCGTCAGTCATTTGTTGATATCCACGGTTGATTGTTGGTTCCCATGTTCCGTTGATCTGGGGTTCTTCTCCAATATTTATTAGTGGTAGACATTTACCGTTAATTTGTGTAGAACATCTATTGGCAGTTGTGTGTTCGCATTTACCGTTAATTAGTCTGTGACATTCACTTGATCTGCTTTTTGACGATGGTTCGTTAATTTGCTGTTGCACTACAGGTGGTCCGTACAAGTCTTGAATATCCTTTATATCATCATCATGAAGACGGAAGTATTCCGAGTATTCATAAAATGGTTTCATAATGGATCCTCTGTATTGTGTGTGTGTTAGTCCTAAAGCGTGGCCTATTTCATGAACAGCCACTTGAAACAGGTTTAAACCTGGATATCCCACTTGGGTCCACTGTTTAGCTTTATTAAAGTGAATATGCCCCCGCAATCCTTTGGTATTTCTGGGAAATGCCGCATGTGCAATAGCTTTTGAAGTAATAGAAAAATTTCCAAGACTGCAACCATTGTATTCAAATCTGATGGTGATATCAGACTCTTGCCAGTGGCCTACTTCTGTGAAGTGAAGATTTGTCACATTTTCCCATTCGTTAAATGCTTTCCGAAATTCTTTTTTTACATTTAACTTAGATACTTTGAAAGAAGAAGTATGAATTCTGTATGTTAAATTTCGTTTTCTCCATTTTCCAACCGGAGAGTTATCTTTATTAAGATCGACTTCACCGCATCTAGGAGTTTTCATGAGCCTTTTTGTTTCCTCGTCCAGAATTCCTGTTGAATTTAATCCGAAATCTTTAAAGTTTTTTTGGAATTCAATTATCATCGCATTTTCATAAGTCTTTGCACTGCTGAAGTCATTTGATCCACCTTGTAGTTCGTTATCATTGTAGTCATACTGTAGTTCATTTTTAACGCGTCCATAGCCATATGTTTCCAAGTAGTTTAGATGATCGAAGTCATTTATTACGGGAGCAGTCTCCGATATTTTAGAGGGCAACGCAAAGAAAAGTATAAATATAAATATAAATCTTTGCCGAACACATTGGAGTCTTCGGATTTGTCTTCCTGAAAATTCAATTAAAACTTGGCTTGAAAATTTAGACAGGAGATATTATTACTATTTAAATACAAGTAAATAAATAAATCAACGTGCTTTGGAAAATTTGCAATCTCTTAGATATTCTACAGCATGAGCAATTTTAAAAATAAACGCAATTGTATTTTTAATACTGTCTTGAATAATTAAGAGTAAGATCAAACATTTCTTCTTTATTCATTAAAATTATAACAAAATTAATAAAACGGCATTGGAAAACGATATCACAAATGAAAGTCGAACTTGAAGCACACAAATAGATTTTCTCAAATAACACGGTTAGCAAACTATTTTTAGATGGGCTCAATGGACTGCATAATAAGCAAAGTTTCTTTTCTCAAAGGAAGAAAATAGTTGATTCTGATTAAAAATGTAAATAAAAAGTGCTTTAAAATTAAAACATTTAAGTTCCAATTATATTGAGAGATGTTATGGAAGCGGAGTTCTTCTAAGCACACGATATTTGAAAACTAAGCGACTTCTTAGTTAGACTTTAAAAGTAGTATGATGTGAAAAAAAATTAAAAACGCCGAATTAATAAGGTTTTTGTATTTAGCTTACCTGGAGTCGTCACACTGGAAATATAGCAATGGTACTCAGAATGCACGTAATCCATATTACACTATTGTAGGTTGTAAGTTTTGAAGAGATAAAAATTTGTCAGATTTGACATTAGAAACACTAAATTTAAAGTAATTGGCTGAATTTAATGGAGTAACGGATAGACGATCAAATTAATTATTTTATAACTGAGATTGCTAATTATTGTAGTCGAAATTAGATACTCATGAACTTAAAATCTCAGTCTTTTGTGATTCATTCTGAATGTGAGCTTAGGAGATCCAATAAAGAACTGATGCCTGAGATGAGTTAATTTTTAAATATAAACTCTTAGTAACGTAGGTACATACCATAAATGAAGCCCATGATGTGTACTGCTGCTTTGCTTTCAGCGTATTAGAAAATCTTAACGTTACTTTTAATTCAGACTGCTACTTCTTATCGTCAGTTAATATATAATGAAGAATCAAAGTTATACGCAACTTTAGCTGATAAGACTCTTACCGAGTATAATTAATGCAACGTAAAATGAAGTGCATTTATCAATGTTTGTTAACAATTCTGCACTACGTTTCCTTGAAAGATTCTCTAATATTAATTCCATTAATTTTAAATTGTCAGCTCAAAACTCTTTGTAAAAATGCACTATTATATGTAGATAGATTTATGTTGGAGAACAGTTATCTAAAGTATACCCTTCAGTCCAAATTCTAATTAATATTTTGCTAAAATGATATCTACGCATTGCTTTAATAACAATATTTAATTGGCTATTTTCTTTCGAAAATCCTAAAAGCATTTCCCATTTTAAAAATTGTCAAATGTCTTTTTCATTTTGAAAATTCTAAGACGTCTTTTTCATTTTGAAAATTCTAAGACGTCTTTTTCATTTTGAAAATTCTAAGACGTCTTTTCCATTTTGAAAACAAGTAAAGCATTTTCCGCTGTAAAAGTCCTAAAAGTTTTCTCCATTTAAAACTCTAAGGAGTATTTTGCGCTCTGAAAAGTATAAAAAGTGTTTTTAAAAGTACTTTTTATAACAACATTTTGTACACATTGTGATTGATTTTCTTAAAAATGTAAATAGTAGGACTGCAAAAAACAATTATCCAAAAACCTAGTCATGTTATCAAGGTGCCTAGGCATGTTATTTATTGTAAACATGGGGTCTTTTTATGAATTGAAATCTGCTGCTCATAGTTTGTGCACTTTATTTTGCATTTCTAAGTTAGCAGAAGTTGGAAAAATGAGAAGGTAACTGTGTTACAAATATTAGAAATACGCCCTGATGGTCAGACTGTTCTGTTCACATGCAATTTTGAAAGGCTCCAAACAAATCTAAATTATTTCCTTATACGGGAGCTCAAAGGATTCAAATTAAACTGGAGTTGAAATATTAACTAATTTATAAAGGCAACTACATCATGGAAACAATAATACATTTGCATTCTCATCCGCTTTGCGACGAAATGGCCTTCTTTATCGTTACCATTAATTGAGACATTCAGTTCTTCGTAATGAATGAAAGTTTATTAAGACTCTCTCGGATGATAAATATTCTATACGCAGTTTTGACTGATACGACGGTTACAAAGTAAATTCCTATGGTCCCGTCAGTATAGTGTATCACTAGGACAAAATAAGCCGTCATCTTAATTAGTATTACAAAAGGACAGCAAAACATTGCATGAAGGACACAAATGGTTCTCTGTAACGTAAAATTGTTGCACCATTGATTTATAAATATATTAAAACAGTTTAAAGACTATACATGATTAAATAACTAGCAGCTCCTACGTTACAATATTAGAATCCAAGTGAAAACTGCTATTAGTAGTCTTCAGCAAATTGAAAAATTATTTTTGATTTCGATGATAGATTTATTACTACTGCAGTTTTTCTAACCGGAAATATGCAAAAAATACTAGTATTATATTAGAGGAGATATGTACATTATTCGTTTGGTAATAAACAATTCCAAGACCATATCAATACATTTTTATTTGAAGAGTAAGCAAAGCATTTCTGATGAAGTCTAAAAGTCACATAAATAGTTTTTTACACGCTGTAACACATTTCTGAAAAGTGACTCAATTAAGATCCTTAAATGAATAGCGCTGAAATAATTTTTTTTGCTCATCAGGGTTTGTTTGTACTAGAAATTAATTTCGAAGACATGTTCGGCCCAATTAGACTTATAGTATGAGGTTTAATTTTTGAATTTAAATAACATTTTTTCTGTGACAGTTAGGGGGATGAAATTTAGTGAAACTATTTATTACATCAACATTGATTTATGTTTCAAATTTCAGATTGCTAAGTATAATAGAAAGAAAGTTATTAACATTAAAATATACACCGCGTAACCTTAAAGACTTAATCATCTCAAAGGCGTACTGAATTATTTTTATTTATAGTGGTCTCTAAAGCTGCAACGCAGTAATATTTAAAATTATTTTATCCTCGTGTATAGTTATCCTGCACCTAAATATCAATAAATGCGGTTGCATGACTTTTATTGATGAAAATTATTTTATTGAAGTCGTAAAGAAAAATGATTTTGAACTTCGTGATATATGCAATTATGGTAGCACGCTCTAAGCTTTATAAATAAAGCTTACTAATTTTATTATTTTACTTTTAGTAAAATGTCATCATTGTCACGAGGATCTTCTTTGTAATCAAACTTATGCAAAAACTCAGTGCAAATATTATCCATGGACTGGCAAAGTGGCAAATGAATTGTTGCTGAAATATTCAATGTACAACTTTTTTATCCCTAGTAAATACAATATTTTGTGATTATCTACTGAAAACTTATTTTGTTTTCCACGCCCTATCCTGCCTTAAAATTATTTTTAAGGTTGCCAAATATTGTGGCGATAAATAAAGAGAAAGTGTCTTCTGGGAAAATCATGCCAATGCCTTTGATTTGTAAAACAGATTTTTTTGAAGAATTCGAGTAAAATCGTAAAATTAAGGAAAATATCTTTGATATAAAACCCAGTAATGTTGTTGGTAGACATTTGTAAAGAAATAATTTAATCTTACAAGACAGGTAATCCGTAGTAATTCGAATGTACAATGCTCAATTCTACGACTAATTCAGTGTATTCAATTAACCAAATTTTAGGAAACAAAAATTATAAAGTTAAGATGAAGCATCCAACGAATTTGTTAAGAGTAGTTTGACACATAAATAGACGCGAAGTGCATAAAATAAAATATATGTACAGGAAGTTATTTGTAAAAACCAATTTGTACTTTGAACACATTGTATAATAATGGTTCTGGATTTTTTGATACTATGATAGACCAAATTGAACAAAATAACATTAGTTTTACAACACAACTAAATATTATACTACTACTATTACATTCTTATTTCATATGTAACTCCTATTACGATTAATTTTTATTGACAGTAGATTAAACTTCTCTTTTTCCCGGGAATGTATTGTAGAGCAATTCTTTTAATCGAAGTAGCAAACTTTCAGTGTGAAGACAATTTTTAAACAATACATCGGAATCATACATATGCATTTTGAAAGTAACTTCTAATCCATAAATATAATGCTACTCGTGTTTAAATCTACTAAAGCCTGTAGTGGAAGATTGTCAAGCTAAAAAATTTTGATTGTTTTTTCATTTTCTCCAACTTCCCCAAAATATCTAATAAAAATTCGGTTAAGTTATTAATCACAATCTTTGATTTCACTACTATACTATTATGTATATTTGCTAGCTGACTATACATGACATTTTGTTCAAATCATTGAGCAATTTTTCCGAAAAAATTGTATGAGGATGCTGCGAACCCAGGATTTCGACTCGCTTATCGTAGACTTGTTTGGCAAACTGAGAGGCTTCTTTATATCTACCCAGACATTTGTAAGTAACAGCCATATAATGCTTAGTAATCAAAGTGCTGTGATGATTTTCTCCTAGAACTCTTTCTTTAGCTTCAACTACTTCATTGAACATTCTCAACGCTTCCTCATACTCCTTTTGAATTAGCTTAATAAAAGCAATGTTGTGTCTTGCCGCCAAAGTATCCCGATGCTCCGGTCCCAATACTTTTTCCATGTCTTGCAAGATATCTTTGTACAATTTCATTGCTTCTTCGAATTTCTCCTGTTCTCTCTTTACAGTTGCCATTTGGTGCCTTAAACCCAGAGTTTCTCTACTTTCCTTTTCTCCTTTGACTCTATACCTCATTCCTAATGCATTTTCATAAACATGTAATGCATCTTCAAAATTCTCTAATCTCCAGTAAATATCTCCCATTTCTTCATACGTATTCAAGCAGTGTTCATCTTCTTCTCCAAGAATACGCTTTTGTTTTTCGTAAGCACTTTTCAACACCTCAAGCGATTGCTGGTACTCGCCCTTCCCTTCTAAAGCACAACCTTCCCAGTATTCGTTCCTCATCGTCCACCTATTATTTTCTCCTAACGCCTCCATCAAGACTTTCATGGCAACACCGGTGAAGCCGCGGACATCATCGAATCTCCCTAAAGTGTATAATTGCTTGCAAATCCAATTGGGATATTCTGAAAGTTCCTCTGTCCATTCTGCGTTTTCAGTTCCTTTAAGCCAAATAGTTTCGAAATGAATAATTTCATTGAAAGGTATTTTACCAGTTTTCAATATAACCAGACTGGAGGTCAGGATTTTAGAATAGAATGAATTGTAGTTATTTCTTTCCTGTAATCCGATTTGTGTCATTTCTTGCAACAATCGGTGGACGGAAATTACACCCTCTGTAAAATTAAGAATTGAATGCCTATTCAATAGTTTTAATTGTTGTTCACTGTTTTCTGATTCTTCAAATTTGTTGATCTTCTGGAATATTTTTGCAATCAGCTCATATGAAATATTTTCAGGGAACAGAAATGAAATGATGTTCGTTATTTGACAAGCTGCTTTTCCGATTTTTGGTGTATTTTTAATTGCGTCAAATGTCACTTTCCAAGTCACAAATGCGGTTTTGAAAACATCTTCCAGTGCTTCATAATGCGGTAGTTTATGATCTAATAACCGCTTTGTTTCTGTTTCTATTTCTTTTAAATATCTGGTAACTATCATTTCCAACTCTGTATTAGTACAGGGAATAGGCACGTTTTCTTTGATGTAAGATGCGGCTAGTTGCACGGCTAAAGGATAGTAGTGCAATATTGCACAGAATTTTCTAAGCAAAATTAACAAGGGGTCGTCTACTTCAGAAAAATTATAATTTTTGATGCTTTCATCGACTTTGAAGGTTTTCACAAAGAATTTCAAAGCGGATTCTTCAGTCAAGACATTTAATTCAATCTGAATGCTTTCAATATAATCTTTAGGGGGGCCTTTCCTACACGTTAATATTACAAGGGGTTTTAATATTGTTGGCGGTTGTTTTGAAATAAAATTGGTTATAAAATTTAAAACACCCCAAGAATCCATACGGTGCAAAATTATGAGACATTTCTTCTCTAATATTTTCGTAATACTTTCCTTTATTAGAATAGGCAAATCTTTATTTTTGCCGCTGTCATCTTTTAGGGAAATCTTAAGTTCTTTTATGGCTAAATTTTGAAAGGACTTTGTTAAGGTGCCAATTGTTTCAGCTTCAATCCAAATACAATAGCCTCGATGAGTTTCGTAAAAGTACTTGGCATAGTTTCTGACTAGTTCACTCTTCCCAATACCATCTTTACCTTTGATAGCCACAAATACATTTTGTTTGTTCTGGAAAGTCTGGTTCCAAATCCTTCTAAGTCTTGCCATTTCGTATTCTCTTCCAAAATAAAAAGTTTTCGGACTTTGAATGCTAAACCAAATTTTTTCCTTAGAGGACCCAAATTTTGAAATTCTTGAATTTGGATTATCAGTAGGTGTGCTTTGGGAGCTTTTAGAAGATTCAGCTCCATTAGTTAAACAAAGATTTTCAATTTCCCCTGTTAGAAAACATCAAAAACTATTATTAGTAAAGATATTTTCGCTAATTTGAAATGATTTATCCACAATAAGTTGTAATGCCAGACTTCCAAATAAATATTACAGTATTTGAAAAGTAACCAGTTAATCAGTCAGGAATTGAATACGTGAACTTGTAATTTAGATATCCTTTTAACATTTAGAATTTGTAATGTACTTATTCAAATCATATTTTGCGAAGAACAAAAATTTATTTACATTACAATTTCATATGTTAGAAAGTACCAAAGGTGTGGGCTTAAAACTTTAGTGTCAAATTTTTCTAAAACAAACTAGCAAAAGTGTTGTCATTGTGAAAAATATGTTTCCTGATTATGTGGGGTGGTCAAATTCAAACAAATTAAATTTGTAGTAAATAAATATTTCCATACCTGCGCATCTGTTGAAGCCAACTTTCCAAAGCATTAATGATAAATGGACTGGGTTGGCCTCAGTTGATATGCATTTCCAGTGAGACACAATTTGTTTGGTTGCTTCCCTAATCGTTGACGTCGGATGACCTGCCGCATTCTCTAAATCATGTATAGTTGCATTCGAAAAACCCATTTCGGTACACAATATTTTCCAATTCTTACAAAATACTGCATCGTTTGCAAGAATTTCTATAACTTTATTTTCGTCTAATGACATTTCTGAAACAAAAGAATATATTGTTTTAAGTAAGTTTAGCTTTACGATAATTAGCTTGTAGTATTGTTATGCATTTCTTATGCATGTTTTTGCACTTATTATATTCAGTACATATTTCCGCGTATGTAAGCGTTACGCTTCATGCACCCTTGATCATTGGTTTTCTATTGTTACTATTGTAAGTAAATAATTACGATCCTACCTAATATTATTATTTACAAGCACTGCACAATGTCCAGGAAATATTATTGTCCAGTAATTATAATTAGTAATCATGTAGTATAATATTTCCGTGTTTATATTTAGTATATAAACCCATTGTAAATTCTCATTATTTGGCCAGAATAAACTTATCTTCTCTTTCTAATACATCTACTCTCCAGTCAAATCTGCTTTATTACACTACCATCACACTTCTGAAACAGGACCACTTCAACATCTCAATACCCTGTCAACATTGGCGACAACCTGCCTAAGCACCCCGAGGGATTGTCTTCATACAACCTCAACTAAGCAGCACTGGAGAATTCCGGCAAGGCGGCCACAGGAGCAAGCTTCGAAGCATCCGGGTAGAATCTTCCCGATTGGACTGATCACCCTTGACGACTATTCCCTTCGTCACCCGGACTGGCCGTTCCGCGTGCATCTGCCCCTGGATCGCACCATTACAGGATCTCATCCGAGCCTTGTACAGTTTTTCCGCCCCGGGACCCCCTCCCGTACTTATTGGACTACTAGTTAGGAACTTTTTTTACACTACGTCATCATGCCATGTTACCTGTGACGTCTGGACCAGGGACATCCGGTTCTCAAGCGCCACCAAGAAACACCCGTCAAAATCCTCAACCACTAGTATACACCGACGACCCATCCGCTATCATCCGCAGAGGAAATCAGTTACAGAGGGACGTTCGTACCGTTGACACGCAATTTGGCGGACTTCAATTGCAATCACCTTCCAGAGGTTCCGCTTACTCCGAATTACCCGAGGGTCAATCTCCATTTCAAAAGAGGCATAGCATTGGACACTCGCCCACAAAGACGACGCCATCTCCATCAGCGCCACCTTTGTCATCTATACTACCCCCAGGTCAACTCCGACCCGCGAGATTTGTTGCCCCGCCACCCCATCAACAGCAGCGTACTGCCAACCCACCTAGAGATACCTACCCTCAGCAGCATCGTGTTGTCAGCCCCACCAGGCAACCTCCATATCCATCACAGCAACCACGATTTGCTAGCCCCACCCGGGTAGCTTCGGGTCTTCAACAACCTAACCCCCGTGTCACCTCACCTTCCGGACAATTAAGGTTAGATTTTCCACCTATTACTATACATAGGCAAGCTTACACCACTCCCACCCGGACCGAGGCTCCGGATACTCAACCTACGACCAGTACCCCCGTCACACGTCCGTTTTCACCCTCATACGTAACAACTGCGGCCTTTAACGTCAACCCACCGGTTACCGACCCATCTGCCGTGCCAACGTCATCTGGGACCCCTTCGGGTACCTCCGGTTCAACTTCAATACCGACCACTTCGTCTACAGGATCCATTCCTAGCACTGGGACTATTACTTCCACTGCTACGACCTCTTCTGGCACACCTATAACCTCGGCAGCGACTTCCACAACCACTTCCGGTTCGACTTTCACTACTTCCGGTTCAACTTTCACCACTTCCGGTTCGACTTTCACCACTTCCGGTTCGACTTTCACCACTTCCGGTTCCACTTTCACCACTTCCGGTTCCACTTTCACCACTTCCGGTCCAACTACTTCCAGTTCTACGACCACAACTACTTCGGGTTCCACTACAGCTACTACTTCACCGACCACTACTACTACTACTACTACTACTACCACTACTACTGCAACTACTGGCACGCCGACAATGTCGGGCGTCGTAGCTCTTTTTAACCCTCCGCGGGAGGAAGACAAATATAATGGACATAATTCTCTACGCGAATTCCAAGAAAGGTTCAACGCTGTTGCCGCTACTTATGGATGGACCGCCGACCAGGCTTTAAAAGCTTTCCCATTATACTTAACCGGAATTGCGAAAAAATGGTTTCGCGTTTACAAACAGGATCAAGCAACGATCCAAGGTAAAACCCTTGACACTGTCGTTTTGGACCTCGACGCCACTTATGCAGCGTTAAAAAAGTCTTTTGTCTCAAAAAAGACTCCGGAAGAATATGACAGATTACTCCGACAACGAAAATTGAAAGACGGTGAATCTATTGAGGATTATTACTTCGATGTTTTGTCTCTTTGTGACAAAATTGATATCAATATGACGGATAAAGATAAAGTTTCTCACTTAATCCGTGGGATACCGTACTCATTGTCCAAGGAGGTTTACAGCTCTGCTCCTAAGAAGCCTTCCGACGTTTACGAAGAACTCCTTAACCACATGAAATTTGCTTCCCTGATGGGCAAAAAGTTCTCCGTTTCTACATTGGAAAGCATGGACAATATGCAAGACAAGATGACGGCTTTGATACAAAAATTGGACACTGTAAGTTTCTCTGCAAAGAGCAACACTCCCTCTAACGGCAAACCCAAAAACCAGCAGAATACTCAAAATTATCAGCAAAATAAGGACTTTAGAGGTAGAGGGAGAGGAAATGCGGGATCATCTTCTAAAGGTAAGAAGAGATTTTATAATAATAGCAATAGAAATACTGGCCAGCCCCATTTCAATAATTATAACCGTAGAGCAGGACCTTCTAACGGAGGCTACGGTAGGCCTTGGCAGAAACCTTGGCATCAGACAGGATATAATCATTTTCAGCAGACCAATAATCAACAAACAGTTGCTCTTCCTGCTTCTCATAATATACCGCAGAGAACTACGACCGGTTTGCCGATATGCCACCTGTGTAATCAGGTCGGGCATATGAGCTACAGCTGCCCTGCAGCGGGAAACGTAGCTGGGTCTTCAAGGGGACAGTATCCTTGAAGACTGAAATCAATATTTTAGAGTTAGGAAAATTAGTTTTAGTACATGCAAAAGTAAATGATATGTTAGTGTGTGCACTTATAGATACAGGAGCTATGGTAAGCTTGATAAAACCTTTTTTAGCATCAGATGTACAATTTTCATCTCAAATGCAATTAGTAGGTTTAACAGGAATGAGTATGTCCAATACCCAGAGTTTATGTAAACTATCATTCCCAAAATGTAATGTCAATTATGATTTTAAGCCGTTTATTCACTCCGATATGAATAGATCAGCCTTGCTAGGCAATGATATTTTAGACACCATAAAGCCCACTATTAATTACTACTCCCAAGAAATAATTTTCAAAAATGTCACATTACCTTTTTTTCTGACAGATAATGAGGCTCAAAGAGCTCTCCCTACAGTTAATTCAATCTCCTTGTTATCACCCTCTAAATTCAGAAATCCCAGCAACACTATTTTAACGCCTAGGGATTACACATTTTTATATGTTCCTCTTAATTACAACAAAGATTTATTGTTTACACCTTCTACTTTCACTTTAGAAAAATTTAATTTAATTATTCCTGAAATATTTTACTATCAAAATACAGATTCCATTATCATTCCCATTTTAAATATAAATTCATTTCCGGTTTTACTTAGAAAAAATTGCACTTTAGGATTTCTATCTGAAATTAGTGAAGTTTTTCAAGTAGATATCTGTAAGATAAATAAGGATTTAGAAACAATTAAACCCGATAAATTTTTTACTGAAAAAGAATTAGAATCTTTAAATATTTCTCCAGAAATTGATTCTCAGCAAAGAAATCAACTTCGAAATTTGATTCGAAGATTTCGAGATGTTTTTGCTTTTCATGATAAGGAATTAGGGCATTATACAAGTGAGAAAATGAAGATTGAATTATCTGATGTGACACCTTTTACTCAAAAACCTTATAGAAAATCATTCCATGAGCGAAAATTAATTAGGGAAGAGGTTCAACAATTATTAGAGAGAGGGATTATAAGACCCTCTCAGAGTAATTATAGCTCCCCTATGCTTTTGGTTTCTAAGAAAGATACGCCTGAAATGAGATTTTGTTGTGATTTTAGATTACTTAACAGCAAAACAAAATCTTTAAATTTTCCAATGCCTAGACTATATGATATCTTTGACATTATGCGCAATTCGGAATATTTTACTTCCTTCGATGTTCGTCATGGCTTTCACCATTGCGATCTTGAAGAAGAATCTAAGTATTTAACGGCTTTTGTAACACAGGATTCTTTTTGCGAGTGGAATAAAGTTCCATTCGGCTTGAAAAACAGTCCTCAGTTTTTTAACAAAATTATGAATAAAATTTTCCACCATTGCCTAATGTCACATGTTTTCATATATTTAGATGACATTACCATTTATAGCCCTGATTTTAGCAGCCACTTGAAACATATCGAGGAAACCCTCACCATATTGCGAAATAATAATATTACACTGAAACCCTCTAAAGTTCGCATTGGTTATAAAAAGTTAAAACTTTTAGGTTTTGAGGTTTCCGGCAACGGAGTTTGCCCTGATAAAGATAAAGTTAAGGCAGTTGTAAAACTACCACCACCTACCACAGTAAAATTGGTTCGTTCATTTCTGGGTATGTGTAGTTTTTACCGTCGATGGATTAAAAATTTTGCACACATTGTGCATCCACTGATCCAGTTGACAAAGCAAAATATTCCTTTTGTTTGGTCAACCGAGTGTCAAGTTAGTTTTGACACTTTAAAAGAATTATTAATTTCTGCCCCTATTTTAAAACCTTTTGATGAAGATTTGCTATGCGAAATTCATAGTGACGCTTCTAATTATGCAATTGGCGCTGTCTTAATGCAACGCAATGAGTCTGATTACGTTCATACGGTAGCCTACACTAGTAGAGTTTTAAATCCGGCTGAACGAAATTACTCAACAACAGAAAAAGAGGCTTTGGCCCTCATAAACGCTCTCAGAGCTTTTAGAGAATACATTTACGGTCGAAAAGTTGTTGTAGTAACCGATCACCACTCATTGTGTTGTTTAAGGAAAACGGTCAATCCAAAGAATTCTCGAATAGCGAGATGGAATTTGGAATTGCAAGATGTAGATATAAGTATTAAATATAAGAAAGGCACAGAACATGGGTTAGCCGATTGTTTTTCTAGATTAATTCCTTTTCCTCAGAAGGAAAGTGCTTTATCTTTCGACTCAAATCAATCAACTTTATCCATGCTAGCCGCAGTTGATTATAAGAAATTAATCAAAAACAATCAGAGCAAAGATAAGGTACTTTCGAAAATAATTTTAGTGCTTAAAAACACATTTCCTGTGCCTAAAAGATATAAATCGTTTAGATTATTTGAAGGAATATTATATAGGATGAATAATTTTAATAATTCACTTTTATTAGTTTTACCTCATAATATGGTTGAAGAAATATTAAGGATTTATCATGACTCTCCTTTTGGAGGTCATTTTGGTATTGATAAAACTTTGAGTAAATTAAAACAAAAATATTTCTTCTTCCATATGGATAAATTAGTTAGTGAATATATTAGCCGTTGTTTACACTGTGCTCAACGTACTACACCAGCCCTGAAGCCTATTGGAATGCTCAAGCCTTCACAGATCCACGGCCCGTTCGAGAAGTGCAGCATAGATATCGTTGGTCCACTACCAGTGACATCTACTCCAAGACGAAATCAATACATTTTATCAGCCATTTGTAACTTTTCGAAATTCGTAATTTCTAAACCTATTCGAAAAGCCACCTCAAAAACTTTAGCTAAATTTATTATTGATGAAATAATATATGTCCACGGAGTCCCTAAGTTTATACAGATGGACAACAGTTCAATCAACCGCTCGCTCCTCATTAAGCAGCTTCACGCCATGCTTCAAATACAGCCGTATTTCATCACCCCATTCCAACATAAGTCGGCAGGCATAATCGAGAGATACCAGCGCACCCTAGAGGATGTGATTTCTAAGTACGTCAATCAACATCACACCGACTGGGACTTGTACATCCGAGCAGCAGTATGGTCTATCAACACTACGCCATCTGCTACTACTGGTCTCTCCCCATTTTTTCTGATTTATGGACGATTGCCGAGCTACCCCTCTGATGTTGCCTTTCACCAAATTTCGATTCCTTACTTGCAACACATGGAGACAGCCAGAACGTTCGCGAAACAACAGTCCTTACGTTCCCAAGTAGCGATGAAAACTCGTTACGATAAAGGCCGTCGCAACTTCGAGTACCAAGTTGGAGATCTGGTCATGCTGAAAAAAGCTACATTTAAGAAAGGTTCTTCCCGTAAGCTGAACATGAAGTTCACTGGACCATATGTCATCCGTCAGAAACTTTCACCCTTGACATATAAGATTTCTCCAGCGGATAACCTTAAAACATCCACTACAGTCCATGCGGAGCGTATAAAGCTATATGCCCGTAAGCAGGACTCCGACCAGGAAAGTGATTCTTCTTCCCTTCATCACTCTGATGACGACGATTTGTTCCAGGCGACCACTGCACCTTCCCCACCTACACCAATTGCTAAGAAACCAGCCCGTCAAACTAAGAAGAAGAGTACAATCAAGATTCCCACTCCACCGAGCACACCTTATGTAACACGGTCAGGTAGATTAGTTAAGAAACCTAGTAATTAGTTTTGAATTTTTTAATAAAAATTATAATGATTATTTTGAGGACAAAATAGCTTTTTCAAAGAGGAGGCTGTTTTAAGTAAGTTTAGCTTTACGATAATTAGCTTGTAGTATTGTTATGCATTTCTTATGCATGTTTTTGCACTTATTATATTCAGTACATATTTCCGCGTATGTAAGCGTTACGCTTCATGCACCCTTGATCATTGGTTTTCTATTGTTACTATTGTAAGTAAATAATTACGATCCTACCTAATATTATTATTTACAAGCACTGCACAATGTCCAGGAAATATTATTGTCCAGTAATTATAATTAGTAATCATGTAGTATAATATTTCCGTGTTTATATTTAGTATATAAACCCATTGTAAATTCTCATTATTTGGCCAGAATAAACTTATCTTCTCTTTCTAATACATCTACTCTCCAGTCAAATCTGCTTTATTACACTACCATCACACTTCTGAAACAGGACCACTTCAACATCTCAATACCCTGTCAACAATATTTGCGTTATAGTTTACATAAAGGCCAGGAAATATTAATATTTCCCCCCTCAGGTAGCAAACCTGGACTAGGCGCCGCCAGTATGTTATTTACACCAAATTAAAACCTGTATCAATACACTTTTACTTTTATGAATACTTTGGTTCAGTCAAAGTTGGTTTGCATTTGCTGGGTATGTTAGGTTGATTAAAATTTGGAAAGAAATAGATGTACTTTTTAATATAGGAATTTTTTGAGGCCGAATAACATAATTCAGGAATTATTGTTTACCACTTTTTGACAAAAGACAGTACCATAAATGTCACAAAAATGCATTTGACCTAAGAGAAACTAATATTCTCTCAGCACTATTTGGTATACACCAAAACTCTTATGTAAGATAATTCGTAATAAAATAAATATTGCCATTATTATTTTAAAAACTTGTTTAACAGAGTTATTAACCTGCATTGAAAATTATTGTATCCTATAAAATTGGAAATGCATTGTGTACTTCCTGTTTATTTTAAAAATCGGATAAAATTTATGTTAGGCTAAGTCACATGTAGTAAATGAAGTTTATATATGTATGTTAAATGACCTACCACTTGATGTTGAAAATGATGTAGATTTCAAGGGTTAATCTGCTTTTGTAAAGTCAATGTCAATACATTGATGGATAAATAATGTATAGGTAGTGTACAGTCCTGAGGACATTATCTCTTTAAGTAAAGCCAGGTGTAAATATATACATCACATGTTGTACATCACATGTCACAATGCAATTAACAACATTAACAAGGTCAATACACATTTATGTAGTCATATTGGGCCATGGGCTCATTGTTATATTAAGCATGTCACAAAAGTCACAATCAAAAAGAAACTTTACTGCAGATCTCCCCACGTTTACCACACACAACATACATGACAATACATTTGATTAGGCACGTATTACGGAAAATATTTGAACTGCAGATCCCTTCGTTGTTTATTATACGTAATTATTAACTATATAACTACTATATTATATGAAAATGAAATGTTCATAGAAATATTTTTTATTCATTACTGCCAAAACACATATTTCTTCAAGCAATTTTTAAAAGAATCTTAATTGGAGGTAGCTCATAAACTGTTATTCCCCGCACTTAGCCGTTTAAATTAAGATACATAATTAAAATTGGTACTTAATATTTCAATTATTCGGTCTTATTTAAGTAGCGTTCTTGCATGCATGAATGAATTATATCAAAATGTATCCGCTTCCTCCTTAAACAGTGCTTAATACGTTTAGGTATATCCGCACATTTTGCAGCCAATTTTACTGCGTAAAAGTAATTAAGTTTATCTTTAAAATCTTTCAATATTTTACGATACCAGAAAGAGTAGCCATGTTATCCTTTCTAGTTTTTCCCTTGATAGAATTTGTGGTGGTGTACAATTAAAACTGGTAAAGCATAATTAAAACACAAATGCAGTGAATTGAACTCACACTATTATGTTCATTTGGGACTCAAAGAAAATTTCATTAGGATATCGACATATCATTTAATATGAATAAATATATGATTAGAAATAAGCACCTTTTATCTTATCTTTTCAATTATTTGTTGCAAATGAGATTAAAGAGAGATGGCATTCGTATGCTTAACAAGTCTAAACTAACCTACTCTACAAAAGTTAGTAAGTATTTGGCAACTCTCCAATAAGTTATATTTAAATTAAAATTTCTTTTTTTATATATTCACTGAATTTGTAATGAAATGCGGAAAGAAGGTCTACTTACTTATATATTATAGGTACAATGGACTACTTTACTACCTACATAGGAATATTATTACCTACTCTGATTACCGTATATTCCGAATTAAGGGCCCCTTCCGAAATGAGGGTCCCCTGGGGCTCACATCCAAAAATTACATTTTTATTGTATTGTGGCAATAGTACATTTTTATTGTACCCCAAAGTTAAAGAAAACTTGATATATTATACGTATGCTGCCGAGCTGAAGTACAAAACGACCATTAAACTAGAAATATTAATTTTTACGACTGTTTGGTAATTGGGGTAACTTTGAGAAAAGTGAACTTGTTACTAATGACCCTGTAAAACTTAGTAATGATATGTTCCGCATTTTGGAAAGATGGCGGGACCAAGTCGAAATAGTATTATGTATTACATTAATTTATTTCTTTTTTTATTAAGAGTAGCGTCAGCGAGCTCTTTATAGGAATGAATGATCTGTCTGTCTGCTTTTCTGAATGTCTGTCTGTCTGTTTGTTCGCTGTTCTTCTTGGTACTAGATTCTCATGCTGCTTTTCTCGGTTCTCAATTCTGATGCTGTTTTTCTCGGTTATCAACTCTCATGCTGTTTTTCTCGGTTCTCAACTCTCATGCTGTTTTTCTCGGTTCTCAATTCTTATGCTGTTTTTCTCGGTTCTCAATTCTTATGCTGGTTTTCTCGGTTCTCAATTTTTATGCTGTTTTTCTCGGTTCTCAATTCTCATGCGGTTTTTCTCTGTTCTAGATTCTCATGCTGATTTTCTCGGTTCTCAATTCTCATGCTGTTTTTCTCTGTTCTAGATTCTCATGCTGTTTTTCTCTGTTCTAGATTCTCATGCTGTTTTTCTCTGTTCTAGATTCTCATGCTGTTTTTCTCTGTTCTAGATTCTCATGCTGTTTTTCTCTGTTCTAGATTCTCATGCTGTTTTTCTCTGTTCCAGATTCTCATGCTGTTTTTCTCGGTTCTCAATTCTTATGCTGTTTTTCCTGGTTCTCAATTCTCATGCTGTTTTTCTCGGTTCTCAATTCTCATGCTGCTTTTCTCGGTTCTCAATTCTCATGCTGTTTTTCTCGGTTCTCAATTCTCATGCTGTTTTTCTCTGTTCTAGATTTTCATGCTGTTTTTCCCGGTTCTCAATTCTCATGCTGTTTTTCTCGGTTCTCAATTCTCATGCTGTTTTTCTCGGTTCTCAATTCTTATGCTGTTTTTCTCGGTTTCCATGTTGCTTTGACGACAAATTAAAATCTATATCTCCTACATACTACTGTTTTTCTCTGTTTTTCTTACCGTGACGAAAAATCAAAAATTTACATCTCCTACTTATTCAGCTTTTCCCGGTTTCGGTTTTCTTGCTGTTTTTTTCGGTTTCGGTTTTCTTGCTGTTTTTTTCGGTTTCGGTTTTCTTGCTGTTTTTTTCGGTTTCGGTTTTCTTACTGTTTTTCTCGGCTTTCATGCTGCTTTTCTCGGTTTCCATGTTATTTTTCTTGGGTTTTCCCAAAGTCTACGATCCTCTTCCTTACATGCTGTTTTAACGGATTTATTTCCAATATTAAGTGGGGTAATATTTATTGGCTATTTTCTATCTTTAAGCTCAAGCTTTGTCCTATTTACGTAAACGTAGACCTACAAGAAGGATAAAATACTCAAACAAATATTTTATCATTGCTTGGAAGCAAACAATATTTACTTCCTATTTGCCATGTCATTTTATTTGCATTTTTTCTTCCTACAGAGCGCTATTAAGTACATACATGCATTCGCAAAATTGAAAAATATGAAAAAGAAAGAAACCATAAAAAATTTGATTTTCCGTATAAATCAAATATATTAATTATATGTAATCATTTAAAAATTTTGGAACTCATATTCTTACATTTAATTGAGACAGTTTTACAAATAAGGTAACTGAAAATTACTGCGAGTACGAAGTTTCTACTTCATGCTTACGCTCTAATGTGCGAAGGGGAAAATGCATTGTTCTGAAAGTAAATAGCGAATTGCTTTTGGTATGGCCTGGCAGAAGAACTGTCATTCAATACTCAATATACACATCAAATACAGGTGAAATGTATTCCAGTCAAAAAATGCTTTTGTTAGTAGTACTGTTGCAGATTTTTAACGGTTATCTCTTTGGTATTAGCCAAAAGTATATTCTTAGCTTTACTTTACATCTTTTGTGTTTACAATTTACATCAAATTGTTTTTCTACTTCCGTGTTATAGTATCTACAAGTCAATACTTATTTTGCTATAAATGAGAAACAACTTTTGAAAGTATCTTTATAGCAGGAAAACTACTGCATTATCCATCCTACAAAATAGTAATTCAGCACAATGTCATCAAAATTTATACATTATGCTTTTTTATTACTTATAATGTCCAGTTTTTTGTTCAAATTTTCAAAAAGTGATATGATCATTTCAAGTCCAAATATAACTAGGTTTGGAGAATGGGGATTTTGGGATAAATGCCCCTTTGGAAAATACGCCATAGGATTTCAACTAAAAGTGCATTCCTACCAGTACATGAGAGACGATTCTGGGTTAAATGGTGTTCGCTTATTTTGCGATATACCTGGAGGGCATAGTACGGCAAATAGTATTTCTAGCTTCGAAGGACCACATGGAGAATGGAAGGCTGTCAATTTTTGTGAAGGACTGCTTACAGGATTTGAGTTGAAAGTTACAGAACATCTAGGTGGGGGTATCGGAGCACTTGACGACACTGCAGCTAACAACTTTCGCGGTTATTGCTCTTCTGGAAATGACATAAACTTTCCTCTAGATGGGGATGGTCAAGATTGGGGTGAGTGGACCGGACCGCGAAATTGTCTTAGAGGATTAGCCGTCTGCGGTATCAAAACCCAAGTGGAAGGAAAGAATAAATGTAAGTGTTTGTGTACTTTTTGTGAAACTTCTACTACACAATTTCAGACAGTTTTTCCACGTTTCAAGTTTCATTTTTTCCTGACAAATTTTCTTAATTAATAGGAGGATTTCATTTAATGCGTGGTTTGCAATATTCCTACTTTGCTATCCGTTTTATTGGAAACCGGCACTGGCAAAAGGGGAAGATAATGGATAATAAATATGTATGTGAGATGAAAATATGGGGCACAGTAAATTAAGTGAAAAATGATTACAAATAGCAGAAATATAAGATAAAATCTATGAATTGTAGAAATGACTGCTTACGGAATGAAAATCGTATTAGATTGTACTTATAGTAATCGGTTCAATTCACGGGCAACATAGCATTGACTTATTTAGGTAAGAATTATTCATTTCACCAAATAAAAAACCAGCTAATTTTTGATTTGTAACTTATGTATCTGAAAATTCATTAGAAAGGAAAAGAAAAATACATCTTCTTTCACTGTTTTGAAATATTGCCCCCTAAAGGGATATGACCCCCAAACTTTCAAGAGCTGTGGTTCGGCCATCTTACCACCAAAAAATCTGAAATTTGTTTTAAAAATCATCGGACTGAATTATCTGGACAGGTTTTTGGATTCATCTCATAATAACATCTCCTTCATAAAAATCTTTTTTTCGAAATTTCGAAAAAAACTTTTTTTGTCACTTTTATATTTTTAATTCAAATCAGACATGTTGGGCTACATAAATTGTAATTTTTATGTTTGGTAACCTTTGACCTTTGTCAGAGGTCAAAGGTCACCTTTGCGATTTTCATGTAAGCCACAGTGTGACACATCATTCAGTGTCTACATAGTCCACTGAATACAAATATGCAGTTACATTGGTCCAAAGTTGTTTCTTTGTTGTTCCTCATTGTTCCTGGGGCCTCTTATGAATAAAAACTAACAGGAAGCCGTAACAGAAGCGCGCCAGAGTTTGTACTCCGGTTTAAGGATTTTTTTACGTTTTTATTTATAGGTGGCCCCAGGAACAACTTTGGACCAATGTAGCTGCATATTTGTATTCAGTGGACTATGTAGACACTGAGTGATGTGTCACACTGTGACATGTTTGGAAACCAAAAAAGTGACCTTTGACCTCCGACGAAGGTCAAAGGTCACCAAACATAAAAATTAAGGTTTATGTAGTCCGACATGTCAGGTCAACTTTAAAAATATAAAAATGAAAAAAAAAGTTTTTTTCGAAATTTCGAAAAAAAGATTTTTATGAAGGAGATGTTATTATGAAATGAATCCAAAAACCTGTCCAGATAATTCAGTCCGATGATTTTTAAAACAAATTTCAAATTTTTTGGTGGTAAGATGGCCGAACCACAGCTCTTGAAAGTTTGGGGGTCATATCCCCTTAGGGGGCAATATTTCAAAACAGTGAAAGAAGATGTATTTTTCTTTTCCCTTTTAATGAATTTTCAGATACATAAGTTACAAATCAAAAATTAGCTGGTTTTTTATTTGGTGAAATGAATAATTCTTACTCAAAATAAACTGATTCTCACTTTGGTTCCCATTTAGAATTGTAAATTACCACACAGTGGTTCTTCTCATTCAAAATTTACTTTTATTTACTGCAGTACATTTTATGAACAGATGCCGACGACACTGGATTGAATAACGTGCAACTTTTATGCTGCAATTTGGTGGATCCAGATGAAAATTGCTCTCCTTCATTTGAATGGAAAACTGTTTTTGATTATGACAATAGAAGCGGCAAGTCCCCAATTAATTTTATTTACACAAAGTCTACTGGCTTTACCAAAAGCAGTCGAAGAACTTCATTCCAGGTCGACGATCGAAGTAGTTCGATGAATGCTGGCATTAGTGTGGGCAACCTAGCATCACAATTATTTGCAAATTTTGAAAGCAAATGGAGCAGTCGGTCAGAATTTACATCAGACCTCTCTCAAAGTTTCCATGAGGAATCATCAGAAACAGCAGAGCATGTAATTCCAGCAGGTGTCAGAACAACATTGAAACAATTAATAGGCACTTGTGGATCCTTTACAGTACGCTTTATGAAATTTAAGATTGAACCAAGGTATGAGGGGGAGGAGGAGGTGGACGAAGAGGAGAAGGTGGAAGAGGATTCGGAGGAGATAAAGGATATGGAGGAGACAGAGGAGATTTGGAAGACGGAGGAGGAAGAAAAATATTATAATAATAATTAGGCATTATTTCCCATGCCAACCATTTGTAACACAACAACCACTCTTTACACAAAAGCAAAATTGAAATGAAGTGCTTTTATTTAGTGCACAAATTCGACTATAGTATAATATACTGTGTATTGCAGTCTATGTATTTAGGCATCGTAGATAAGCTCCAAAAGTAAAATCAATTCGCTGTACGCTAAGATGAGTGTTTCGAAGCTAGCCATTTTTAGTAGCAATTATGCAATAGAAGGTATTTTGGGTTTGCTTCCCCTCCTAACTTCCACTCACACCCACAGAGGGCAGCGAATACTTTTGCCTCGTGCCAAGAAGTACTAATAAGCTCTTCTAGTATAGAAGCTGCAATCAGCATCTCCGTGTTTGGAGGTTTTTAGCCAAAAAAGGTGGGTTGACTCAGTTGCTACTGAGATTTTGATTCAGTGCCCAATGATGGCATAACGCGCTCGATTTATACC
This sequence comes from Yoshiicerus persimilis, assembly GCA_020352615.2. Taxonomy (NCBI): domain Eukaryota; kingdom Metazoa; phylum Arthropoda; class Collembola; order Entomobryomorpha; family Tomoceridae; genus Yoshiicerus; species Yoshiicerus persimilis. The sequence goes on from CM036940.2 coordinate 76,799,087, forward strand.
TCCATGTAGTAATGAGAGTAATACTCTATGGTTGAGACAAGCTCATTCATTATCCCTTGTTTTACGTCGCAGAGTAAACAACCACTTGCACTTGTAGAAATTCTTGTAAACTCCTTTCCTCCCAACACAGAACTCAGCCTCTATGAAAATTCAAAGCCTCGTGGTTTCGATAGTTTTTTACAGAGAGGCGAGTGGCAGATTATAGTTTTTCTTTGCTATCTATTTTTCTCGCAGTCCCGCCTCCATGAATACACAAGGTGTTATGACTTTAATTATCCTGTATTACGAAGCGACTTGCAGCTTACAGATAATCTATGCCTCCTGTTTTGTAAATGCGAGATATGATGTTTTTATATTTTCTGCACTTCTTAGCAATTGAACCAAAAAAATTGAATAAGGTTTTCTTTTGGAACTCATGTTATCTCAAATCAACGTCTCCCTGTGTCAGATTGGAAAACAACCCAAAATGGCTTTAGTCGCCTACTTTCTACCTAAAATGGCCAACGGTCAAAATATTCATCTAAGCGTACAGCGGCAGCATAGATGCTTGCCTTGTACATGCATGTATGCATAGCAGTACACTGCTAAATATTACACTACTAGTAGAGGACACAACATATTATATCTCGAATTTGTACACCCATTGAAGCAGGCGGATTTCAATTTTGCTCTGGTGCAAACAGTGTCGTGCTACGGATCCCTGAATCATACCCAACTATAATAATTTCGTAGTTTTATACTGTTTGTAAGTTTACCAAACTCAAAACATTGTAGTAGTATTATTAAAAATGCAGTATAATAGCAAAATAAGTCACTACACCCATGTTTCTTTATATAAGGAATTTGAAAAGCAAAATATTTCCCATGTTCTGCTTCTCTCTCCTTTATATTTTCATATTCATATTCTCTCATCTACATCTTTTCATATGAGACATTATGATTGACACCCCTATTATACTCAATTTCACCCCAAAAAATAGTACTTCTCAAAAATACTAATGTTTTTCGCTATTTTCTCTTTTTATTCCCCAATTAATATGGAAATTTACCCTTTAAAAACTAAATGGTCCCCTATTTGTAGTACTGTCAGCCTTGAGTAATTAATAGAATGTGAACGACAAATAATAGTAAAAATGGTTTGCTGATATGAGTCAATGGATATTACAGTAAATGAAAATGTGGAAATGAAACATATATGCATGCAATACAGGTAATTTCCAGGAAGTAAGCTTACTTGAAGTCAATGCTCAGCTTGTAGGTTGCAATGTTAGAACTTACTTAGAGAATAGATAAGGGCAAGGGCATTTACCTTCCCTATTTTGAATATCTACGTACAGCTAATTAGATAGCAGAACAAATGGAACAAGCAAAGCATACACCAAATGATAAGAAGTGAAAGTGTCAATACCCGTGGTTTAACCAGAGAGGCAAAGAAGAAAGTGAAAGAACTATTAAAAGTAGGGGTTACGAAGCCCAAAAGTATAATTACGAAAATCCGTGAAGAAAGAAGATTAGAAATAAGTACCTTTAATCTTATCATTTTATTTTTTTGCAAATAAGATAAAAAAGAGGGAATTCGCATGCCTAACAAATCTAAGCCAAAACCAACATATTCTTCAAAAATTAGTAAGTATTTGACAACTTTCCAATTTATTTTTAATAAACATGAGAGTAAAAACCTTGTGCTCATTTTCAATATTTTTCATAATGACACAATTACCATTGGCACAAAACATTGCTCACCTTATCATTTGAAGTTACATTTGAAATAACATTTCCTTTGTTGTAAGGTATATTCACTGAATTTGTAATGACATTCTGAAAGAAGGTCTACTTACTTATATATTATATTATAGGTACAATCACTAATTACATGCGAATATTATTGCCTTCGCTGAAGAATGCAATTAAAAATTATAATGTTGAATTGTTAATATTAACATATTCAATAGAAATTAAAGTTCCATTGTAACACAACTCGTTGCCACAAATTTTGAGCCAACTCAGCCTACCAAACCTTTTTGATTTGCCTGAATAAGCTTAACCCACTCCTATTTATAAAGGCTATGTTAGAGGGGTCCCAACTTTGGAATGTAGAGTGGTGTACTTTTCAAATGCTTTAAGTCGAATGAAATTAAAAAATTACATATCAATAACGGTGAATACATAAGTACTCAGTGTCCTTTCAATTTGACTTTTAAATAAGCATGAGAAAGAAGACCTTCGGCTTACTTGCAACATTTTTCACAGTAAAACACAATTACGAGTTTTACAATAACATTTTACCTTTAGTTTTCGCAGCTCAACATTTAAATAAACATTGCCTTTTATAATCACATCGTAGTAAGATTTTGAAAGCAAGCCAATTGCTATTTGTCCAAAAATGCAACAATTAAAAACTTCAAAGCTTTTAACTACGTATTGAAGTAAGGTGTATGAGGTATTTGTCAAGAATTATTGCTTAATAGATTGTATAGGAAGTCTTGGATTCGAATTATTCTACTTTAGGTGCCATTTCTAATAATTCTAGTACAACTGAGTTAATAACAGTAGTATTTTACTCTTTGCATTTTATACAATATTCAAAACAAGGAAATACACTACAACTTTCAACTTCACAAAAAATGAAAATTAAGTGATCTGCAGTACTAATATTACTGTGTGTAATAAATCCAGGAAATCCTTCCCAAATTTTTAGGTCATACAAATTAATTATCAGTTGATTATTTACTTACAGTGATCACCGCATTTCGTGACTGCGCTGTTTCTATTATTTACGAGAAACAACTCTTAGATTTAGATGGTGTTTTACGTCGATCACTGTTCTTTACATATTTCAAAATCGCACATTGTCATCTACAAGGAAATGGGCATTTCCTTACGCCAGAATCTTTGTTGGGGTTCAATTGGATATTGGTGACGAAGGTTATTTTAAAACACTTGCGCAGGACCAGGTCATATTTCTAATGATTCTAATGTCATATTGCGCAGGACCAAGTGTAGCGGATATTTTGGTTACGCAATGTATTTTAGTGAAAAGCGTATGCTGCGGGGCCCTTCACAATTCCATTTGTTCATTTAGTTTTAAAGAAGTCTAGGAAAAAGAAGAGAACGTATATTTCTAAAATTTATTTTTATTGCACCGAATGTATTAATGACTGATGAATCACAAAAATGGATTCCAGCTACCGAATTGAAGCAGTATAAGTTTACTCGTAATGAAAATTCTTTGCTGGAAGCCCAAACCAAAACCGATATATATAATTACTACCACAAAAAGCTAGTAGGCAAAATTACCTGCACGGATGATATATTTCAATTGCCACTAACTCCTGCTAATGGAACTGTAATTTTATCACCGTTTAATTTATTGAAATAAAATCAGTCGAGTTTTGAACATATACAGAAGTTTTACTTAGTGACAACCTGCTATTTTATCTTCATAAGAGCTTTCTCGCAAGAAATTTTCAGTTTCGCACTACACTTAATACTACAAGGAATACTACAACGCCATTCTTGACTCGGATTATTTGAATTTTGTTACATGTGATGTAAAAACAGAGCCATTGCATTGTGGGCAATATATATAAAAGCATACGATGGGCAATCTTAGCTTGCCATATTTTGCTCCTATTTGGCAATCATATTAAGTTCTACATTGATTGAATACACGAATCTAAAGAATAATCCTACATGCTGTTTTTTTATTTTATCAATATCTAGAAACATTTTTATTTTCTTTGCAATTCTTTTTGAACAAGGTGTAAATTTTACTAAAATTAAAAGTCTAGTGTTAAGCTTGACTTGTGGAGTATGGATAGTATTTGGAGTTGTCGTAGGTAATGCATACATAGGATTAATATCCTCGGAAATCATATCTCCTAATAAGGTTGAAAGTAAATACGACTTTTTTGAAAATCTAACAAATTCCGGCCAATTCTTTCATGATATCAATAATTTTAATAATTAGAATTACAAGACTGAAGGTTTCATACTGAAGAACACGTTGACCAAAAAGGATCTTAATTTACGGAATGGTCATTATGGGTGTACATATATTAAAGGAGAAGCCATATTTAATACAACCAAAATAGATTCCTGTCAACCAGTATATTTTTGTACAAATAATAATGACACTTATTACAGTCTTAATATTCTACGTGACAAATGAATTCCTAGCAAATGAAAATTTTGATATACTTCAGGAACACGAAAAGACGGCTTGGCACTGGTCTTTAATTAGCGTCTCCGATAACATTTCTGAAAGAAATTTTCATTTGAAATTACCAAAACGTTTCCTCCTAGGTAAACGGCATTTTATTCGTTGCCCAAAAGTCAGTAACCCCAAAAGAATTTTTAAATTTCTGAACAAATGTCGTCGTCGTGCTTATGTAGCTACAGAAAGCAAACTGAAATTATACCAAAAGTATATTCTTAAGGAAGATAAATACAAACGAGGTTTGGGGAAAATACTTCCTACTCAAACAATATTGGCTATCGATGATTTTGCAGATGCTCAAGCCTACTATTTACGGTTGCAACGCTTAATTGCTTCTGGTGTAATAAACTTGTATATGAAATGGATAGAGATATTTTCAGAGAATCAATTGAAGAAAGGTTTCTATCTGACTCAGAATTGTCTGTTGATACACAAGTAGATTTTCAAATAGTGAATTCAAATGTCGTATTACTGTTCTATGTTCTAATGTCTCTATTGGTTTTCAGTACATTGATTTTCATATCCGAAGTATCTGTAATAAATTTTACATGTCGTCAGGTTTTATCCACTTAATAGCCCACGTTGACTGCACATTTAATTCGTAGTGTGACAGTCAGAAAATATACGGCAAGAATGAATTTTTTGAATCTTTCCGATAAACTAAAGAGCTAAATTTGAATAAAATGGATGACACTACAAATTCCAAATTATTATGATTGATTTATAAAACGTAGCACGTAAATTTTTTGACATTCCTATCTCTACATTACACAGTAAATCTTGTAGTGAATTCTATTATATTTACTCTGATTGTTTGTAATTTTCCTTAGTCTTAGTTGTGACTTGTCAAATTATTTTTTAATGTTCTTAAGATTTTAAATGTCCCAAATGTACATTCTTGCTGTGCTTACTAGCCTATTGTTTTTCTACCCATTCTAAAAGTGTATTATAAGTTAACCCTTTTAGCAGCTTTCATTGTTTATATTTTGACCAGAGTGTAATTATTGATTGAAGTTATATCGATTGATAGTATGTGTTAATACTTCTAAACAGCTATTGTAGTCACTTCCTTAAGAAACTTTATTAACATTAGAGTTTTCTTTAAAGTTTGAAAATGACTTCAACGAACAGTTTGCAAATCCCTGAAAATTGTGATTTGCCATTTGAAGACTTTCCGCAAAAGTCATGCAAAAAAGTAAACATGGAAAAGCACGACATCAGATACAACTACCCTGTGTATTTACGTTACTTTTTAAAATGGAGCTATTTTTTACTACTAATTCCATTTTATGTTGAATGCAAGGAAAACGTAAGCACTGTGAAAAAGGACTTCATTCAAAAGGTCATATAATTATATATTCAAATTGAAAGTATACACTGTTTTCCTTAATTTTTTCGTTGGAATTTTTAAATATAAAGTCACTAGCAATTATTAATCTTCGAAATCGTTTCATTGCAGATTCTCTGTTTTACACTCCAGTTAATTTACATGGTATTCGAAGTTTTAAGGTTACTTCGACATTTTACTACAAATATCATTTCGAATGGGTCAGGTATATTTCACGCTTGTGCAGGAATTGTAACTTTACTCCAAGTATTTTTCTCTGCCCACACTGTCTGGTTTCAACAAAATTAATTTGTGGGAAATATTTTGGCAAATCTGCTACGACAAAGGAATGATTTCCTCTATATTTAAAAGTAATTGTTATCAGCACCATTTTTCTTTCTAGACGAAAAGGAAGTCATTTCTCTATCAGATTGCTTATAAATTAATGTTTCTTCAGGTAGAATGTATTGTTACCAGCATTATTTTCTCTTTTCGAATTAAATATTCGACTTTACTACCACTACGCAGAATATATTCCATTATTCACAACTGGTGACTTACGACATTGTAGTATATTAATCTGTAATGCTAAAGTCATGTCTTGTTATTTACACCACTTATAATAGCTACACCATATAAGTTCTTCACAGCTTATGTAACACGCTATTAACCTCTTGCCCTGTCTTCCGTGAAGATTGTCCAGGACAACGGACAACGCAATAAGAACCAGTCTTATAGGTACCCGTTCACGTACCTGTCCTTCAAGACTGCCAGTGCAATCACTCTTCATTATATAGGTACTTGTCTGCTACGCTATATAAGATACGACACCGCATTGCCACTGGATCTCTGTCCGGGCTTAACTTACGTACTAGCCAAACAGATTTCAAACTCTCCTCTCCTTGGACTACTCTCACTCTGCTTACACGTTACTCTCAGTCTACACGAGTAACTACACAGCAACAATTGGATTTACTTACAATAAATAAAGTCTGTTTATTTTCCTACAAATCCAATTCAGTAATAAATAAATAAGCACATTTATTTATTTCACATCCACATTAGGCACACCTAAAATATCTTATAAGTTAATGTATCACACACACCCAAATACATTACAGACATGCTGTTGGCGAAACCAAATATCTTTTATTTCTTCAAAAGAACAGAAACCCACAAGAAAGTGAAATATCAGCCTTTGAATATTCTATAACGGGAATTACTTTTGTATTTTTCGTGTACTTAAGGTTTTTAGTGGCCTGGGCTGATATTTTGTAGAAATGTCAGCCATCTGCGTTTACGATTGCATCAAGTCTTACAAAAATGTATTTTTAGGCCCCAACAAGGAATCAAGTGGACAGCAGTCTCTTTTTCAAAAAGAAACTGATGTGGTAACATTTTATTTTACTGACGTTTAAAAGTTCGTATTACTAACTGTCACATAACTGTCTTTGCAATCAATCTGCTATAAATGAATGAAATAAATAAATGAAATGCTATATAAGACCTACCAACAAATGCAAGACAAATTACTGCAAATTAATGAAGTTACTGCTAGCATGTTTCTTTGGAACTTTGCTAAAATGTTTACATTCTTTGCGGAATCTCTTTACACAATTCTCGCCAATGAACGACCAACAGCTAAAAGAGTTATTACTGGGTTGCGATTTATTATCTACACAGCGGTATTATTTGTGGCAGCCGAAGCAAATCAAATGGTAAATTTTAATTCAATTTTTATAAATAAATGACTTACTAAAATACAGTTTGCATTTCCATTAGCGCTTGCTCACAATTTTAATGAAAATTAAAAATACTTTCAAACGATATTCGTGCGTTTAATTTTTCCGTTTAAAACTTAAATGACGCGTTTTATTGAATTCGTCGCAAATGCAAGTGAAATTAAGATACATTTTCACTAAAATAAATTAGGGGAGGTAATAATATTTTAAAGGAAATCTGAAAATCTTTAGGCAATTTGGTACAAGGAAATTTTATTGAAGAAAATGTGCAAATCCCGGAGAAAGAAGGATTATCAGGTTGATGCTACTTTTGTTGAAGCCACAAGTTATCAACTTGGACAAATGGTAGGAACTTTTTTCACAGTGACATACGGATTCTTGGGAGTGGTTGGTTGAAATCAATATAATTAATAAATCACAAAAATACTACAGGTTAATTTCATAGATGGGCAAAATACTTGTATTTTGAAAATACTGTATTTAAAATACTGTATTTAAAATACTTTTTGTAATTTGTATTTTGTCGTAGTAAGAAAATGGGTATTTCGTATTTTGTATTTTCCATTGTCGAAATACGAAATGTATTTTGTATTTTGTATTTTGAAGGAAAAAAATATTTTCAAAATACAAAATACTATTAACTTCCGACTTCCTTCATACATCTACTTGCTGCGCATATTGGTTAACTATTTCCTACTCATGCGGGGTATCCCTAACCGTGTAAGTATTTTTGCATTCAAATCAACTATGGTGGAATCTGGCAATCGAATTTATAGCGCTACTTTAGCTTTCTGTACTCCATTGAAAATAAAATTAGGAGTTTAGACACCGGTGATTAGCATCTCTTTTACATTCATTGCATTAGGCATGATCTACCTAGACACTTGAGGGCCATAAAATGTCCGAAAAGTTAATTGCACCGGTTGATACTTTAGAAAATAAAATAAATGACAACTCGTTACCCATAACTTTCAATTCTGGGAGTATGATACTTTCATGTAAGCGAAAGCTTTTGGCGGACAAGATGTTTGAAACACTTCTTTTATTAAAAATAAACGAATTTTGATATCTACTATCTCCAGTTCTCTTTCCACTGCCTGTTATAATAATTTTTATATTAATTTGTAAACACAACAATTTCAATAATTTGCAACATTATTTTAAAACCAATTGTTAGACTAGTGGAGTAGAGTACCCAATATTTCCGGAATTAAATAAGTTTATGGTAGTCATAATAAAGTATACTGATTTTTCTTACATTTTATAACGCTGTACGTATTTCACTATTTGTCTAAAAAAACAAAAAAAGTATTTGTATTTTCAAAAAGTATTTTCATTTTGTATTTTGACCTCAAAAAATGTGTATTTTGAGTCGAGTATTTTGTATTTTAAGAAAAAAATGTATTTTATTTTGTTATTTTATTTTGGACTGAGATTTTGAGTATTTTGAACGAAGTATTTTCAAAATACTTTGTTGAGTATTTTGCCCACCTATGGTTAATTTCATGTTTTCTTTCTCATGTCGACTTTTAGTGTTTTGCTTACGTATGTATTGGTCATGCTACAGTTTCAAATTCCTTCCGTGGCAACAAATTCGACGAATAATTTGATGAAAGTGACCGTACAAAGTGTACCCTAACTTTAATGAATGACCGCGTACCTCAGTCGAAATAACCAGACCGTGGTAACAGACAAAAGTCCAATAAGTAAGTGGTAGGGTTTTATTCAAACATTCAGATATTTATACTAGTTACAAGAGCTTGTTTTTAGACACATTACAAATGGTTAGAATCAATTCAGTTAGTATTAAGTCCAATAATGTGCCGACCGGCAATTATCACTTAGCACCTTCTCTGTCATATAAATTTCGAAGGACTGCTTGCTTCAGGCAAGCGTTTCCTTTACGACAAATTTTTACACTTACATTACATTCTAGCCTATTTATTCCATCTAAAACTGCAGGCTAAGCATATTATTAGAATATAAGCATAATAAAAGTATTTAGGTTAATAAACTGATACAACAGCAAACTAAAGTGCACGTAGCCTAACGTTGTCTCATTTATTGTAAATATTTTTTCCAGCATAATTAGTCAACGTTTATACCTTACCGAGGCTTACAATAATTTTGTCTACTCAAGTCATATAACTTCATTAACCCAATACAATTTCGGCAAATAATATTTTTATCAATTATTTATGAAATTCCTACAAATATGTGTCAATCCATTAATGTAATGTGACATTATTCTAGTAAAGTCTGGTTGAAGAAAAGACGAATTGGGATAAATTGATTTTTTTATTATTTCGTTGCGCCACTTTCATTTCGCACTTTTCTGAGTTTAAAAACATTGCTTGCGAATTATTCCTCTTATGAATAAAAATGCATCATTCAATTTTGCTTCTCATTTGTTTTGAAACACACGTTTGACCCGCTAGTATGAAGTCAAAACGTTAGTCTGCGTTATCCATTTCAAAAATGTACGCGTTAATACATACTTCTATCTACCGATTACAAATCTTATTCAGTATATTGATTTCGTTATTCATGATTGTAGTTGTGTAGTGTAGTTAAGAAATGTCTCTTTAGGCTTAATTAAAGTTTCCATTGAGCTGGCTATGGTAAGTTTAAGACCAAAAATGCTCAACTTATAACTTTTACTATACGCAATCAATTGGAAGAGAGGAATAAAACATTAATGATTGCGTGAGACTTTATGCTCGTGAGTATAATGCTGGGGTATAGAAACGCAAACAAAACGGATAAACTTTGGATATTTAACAGTATGCAATAGGTCTAATGTGACGCTCTAATAATATCCAACGACCCACGATGCTAAGCATTGCTCAGTACATGTTAACTAATGTTTCCGTATTAGTGAATAGTTACTTTTCCTAAAGTAAGTCGAATCTTTATCAAGTATTTATTTTACATATCGCATTGCATTTGGTTATTTTGAATTGAATTTGTATATTTTGATTTTTGTATTTGTATATTTCGCAGTGTAGTGTATATTCTCATAGCTTACAATAATTGTTTCCCACGGATACTTTTTAAGTACTAGTAATTATTTTGAATAAATTATTTGATGCTATACCTTGGCATTGGCACATACGTAAGTACCGAAATAAACTTAGTGTTAGTACATGTATAGGTACATTGGAATTGGTAAAACAGTCCTATATGGGTAATAGTACGATTAGTATGAAACTAATTGCATTGAAATGATATGGTGACTTGCCAAAGAGAGCTTATAGGAACATCATGTGAACCCTATGAACATAATTTTAGAAGTGTTCAAATTAGGTAGTTATCTAGTACACCTACAGCAAAGAATTTAGTTTTGCTGGATTCTTAGATTCAATACGTTTAAAACTTTCTTTTACGTGCCTGTTAATGAGAATTAACGATTCATTTTATTAGCAGTGAAGTAATTACCTAACAGTTGGCAATAGCACATTTTCATTAGTTACCCCAAGCTTAAAGTAAATATGACATAATATACTTATGTTGCCGAAGTACAAAATGACCATAAAAATTAAAATTTTCTTTTTACGACTTTCCGAAAATTCTCATTTTGGGGAAATTGAACTTGAAATTAATAAATGCCCTGTAGAAGAACTGGGTAATGATATGTTGAAAAGCTTGCATGACGGAGTCGAAACTGTATTATGCATATATTACGTATTAATTCATTTTTCTTATTTCTAATCCATCAACCTGATGTGGGACAATATTTCTTGGCAATTCCCTATCTCAAAGCTCAAATTCTGTCCTGTTTACTTAAGCATACGTATACGGTCTACAATGAAGATAAAATACTCAAACAAATATTTCATCCCTGTTTAGAAGCAAACAATATTTACTTCCTATTTGCTGTCATTGTATTTGCATTTTTCTTCCTGCAGCTGTGCAATTCTCACAATCTCCGAATTATGTACATACATTGCACTCGCTAAATTGAATAAGTTGAAGAGTATGAAAAGGAAAGAAACCATGAAAAAGTTGATTTTCAGTATAAATCAAATATATTTAATATGGCATTTGAAAGTTTTGGAACTCGTGTACTTATATTTAAGCGACACAGTTTTAAAAATGATGTAACTAAAAATTACTCTGATTAAGAAGGTTAATTACTTTATGTTTACGCTCTCAGTGTGCAAAGCAAAAAATACATTGCACTGAAAGTATGTAGTGTGGTCCATTACTAAGGTGTATAGCTGTTCCGGAAGAACCGGAAGTAGTACAGCAAAACTGTTAACACCACTTGAAAGCCAATACAAAGTTACATTGAAATCCCAATTTTCATGCCTATATCCCTGCGCATTCGTTTACAATCACAGTTCTCCCAAAAAAAGTCAATAACTGATAATATCCAATTTGATTGCTAGCTAATTCGTGGTTAAATCTCTCGCAGGAGAGTTAAATCAAGTTTGATCCTCCTACAAATTTTCAGTGCTTACATCAGTTACTTTCACTATAGCTTTTCTTCAAAAATGTCACTTGTCAATGATACTGAGGAAGATCGCGTTTTTGATCGCATCAAAGGAATTTCATGGAAGGAGGTTCGCGATGCAGGAGCAAAATTCATAAGTCTGAGCGACTAAAGAGATCTCGACATTATATATCTCGATATCGCACGATATCGCTAAAGATTCCGTGCAAGAAGTGGAATCAGTGGTCAAGATCGTAAAAGTTATTCTGCATTGCAGATTCCATGATGTTATCACTTTGCTTATGAGAACAATCTCTGCGCTGTTACAGCCTCTCGCAAATTGAGTGGAAATAACAATTGCTTTTACCATTAGGATAATTTTAACAAGTTGGATTGAGATAACTGTGATGTGTGCTTTTATGCACACAAAGTTGTTGCTTACTTCTTACTTCCGAAAAAGAATGTTTGCTTACTTTCGGAATAAATGTGATGTTTTGATGAACTTTCAATAACATGATAAAGGGGGAGCTTTCAGTGTTCTTACATTTTTCCAATTTAGCTGTAATAGGAAAAGTGCATTTTATTAAAATGCAGAATTTAATATTGCATTGTAAAAAGTTTCCATTTTAATGAAGGGGAGTTTTTCAAATTATAAATTTTAGCACCACTTTGTTTTATTAGTTTGTTTATTTTTAGCCGTTCCTTTTGTATTCTGTGTATCTCAGTTCTGCTGTCTCTGTTTCGTGGCTCTTATATTCTGTCTTTAATAGTTCCATCATATTATTTATAGCGGTCTGGCCGATTCTTTCTGTTGTAATATAATGGTTGCTTATGTCTATGTGGTACTTCTTGTCATTATCATTCTCGCCACATCCGGCCCAATGCTTTTCTCATGGATTGTTTATCATAACTATTTCCACTCTACCACTGCAGCATGTACTTTATAAATCGTACATATGTTCTAAACCATTATTAAATAAGTACCAAGTACGAATTAAACGAATAGTACCTACCTATATTTATAATGCAACTGCAGTTATGTAGATTTGCATTTTCGGTTGTAAAGCCTTTTAATGCTGTTTTAAAATTCTATTCATTTGAATTGTGTACATTCAGTGTTAGTGTGTCTGTAAAGAGTCAAAAGAATAGAAAACTAAGTTTATAAATATAATATAAGGCAGGATCCAAGTATTGCAATAATTCAGATGAAATTCTTTAGCTGTAGTGGCAGCAATCAGAGCAGGTTGTGCTGGAAGTTCTTCGTTTTTACTTCATCGGAGTATTTTATTGAGGTAAATATTCAAAGACGGATTAATCTTTATTTGAACCAGAATGAAAGTCCTAAGAAGCAGTGCCTTCGAATGAAATATCCTTTATGAAAGTGTACTATTTATTGTAAATTCCGATAATATAAAATACTTTAGCGTACCTTACATAATTTTTGAATGTTTTACCAACTTTTGAACCGTATTATTGGCATTCAAATATCTAATTATTTTATTTTATTTTATTTTATTATTAATTTTCCATATAACAGGAAGACATCGATATGACAGAACAAACCAGACTTTGGAAAAACAATAATTGGGAAAGGGGGAAATGAATCTCAGAAAACCTCCCAAATTTTAATGAAATCAATAAGGTAACGCCAAATGAAAGCATACGTTCTCACATAAATTATTATTTGACACTTATTTGCATTCATTTTAGCCAAAAGCAACCAAATTTTACCAAAACCAATATAAAGTATACTCGGGGTATAAAAAGACAATTACGTTGTTACATAAAAATTATTTACAAACAAATAATAGCAAAAAAAGTAAAAGGCTATTGCTGAGGATAAGACACAGTTGTAACTGATGAATTTTTGATAACGTTCTTTCAATAATATTATGGAATGTTTATCTGACAGTGTACTGTGCATTTGAAAAAGGAGAAACCACCATGATTTTACTTTTAGATTGCAAATTTAAATTTGGTTTCTTTTCACTACCTCGTTAATAAACCTATCAATTGTCAGGCTTTACAAATCGAGTTAAACTACACCTACGTGAGTGCCACATTAGAACTTAGAAGATCTTCTGCAGCTGGAAGCCTAGATCACACGAATAAAAGTGGACATCACTGTATTCATGCAACTCTTTCTCTTTCTCAACTTTTGGAATTTACCGACGCCAAAAGGACATTTTTCCTTATACCTACAGGTTCGTAAAGAATTGGAATTAATTAACTTTGAACATCAACATTTTTAAATTTAAGGTAGTTATTGTAGGTCAGCAATAGTACTGCATGAGAAATTGAAAATAATTTCTACCACAAAATAAGAGTTTTCTTAGCCGAATGTAGAGTTAGCAAGGATCACAATTAAAGGACTAAAATTGTCAATAAAAACATTTAGTGCAAATTTTCTACTGACAACAGCAAATCGAATTTTCCTCTTGTTTCAGGTAAAATTCTGCTTAGATTTGAACTTATTTGAGCTTCCTACTTGAACTAGATTTTAAAACATTGAGTTCCCTAATTCAATTCAATTTAATTATGTTCCCATATCAGCATTACATACGAATGTTGTTCTCCCTACAGTCACACTGAACCTAATTGAGCTATAAGATGACACATCTCACACTCTCTTAGAAATTCTACATCTTTATACTTACTGATACAAACTAAATATTTACACTTATCTTATACTTATTTACTCACGTACCACTACCATGCATGATAATTGCTGTGGAACTTTAGCAGCGTTGTAACCATTTTGGAAAATAATTTATTTATAAGAAAAAAGACAAAAATTCAGACATGATTATTAAAAATGAACTGACCTATTTCATTTTCCTCAACGAAATCTTCAATTATTAAAATTCCCTATTCTATTTTAGATTTGAAGGATATGAATAATTAATCATTGTTATGTATTCGGGGAATGTATCCAATCAAACGCAATCTAAATCTATCTATAAATTTTTGTAGATGTTAAACGAAGCACATTTGGCGTAATATTCAAATAGAAAAGAGTACTTCCCCGATGACTTCGTCAGTACGTATTGCATGGAAAGCGCAATAAATGAGGCAGAATAGAACAAAATATCTGGAGCTACCATGGAAAATTCTGAAAAATTGTTGGCGTTTGAGTAATAATCCACGCAAATCACAATTGAATCGTGGTAAAATTTGCAGCTAGTGCAACAGACACGTTCAGAGGAATATCCTCAAAAGTTGGCAAGGTATATGTGTATACGTATACATGTACAGCTTCCATACATGGTGTGCATACGTTGACTTCCCTGGCCCCCAAAAAATGTAAGAAAAATAGACAATGGCAAACGCAGAACAAAACCAAAACGGTTCCTTAGGAGAGCCAAAATAAGTAAGAATAAAATGATATATGGCTGTAGTGGTTGTAATCGATCTCTATAGCCTTACTACTATTCTTATTAAATACTTAAGTAGTTTATGGGTGGGGTCAGTGTA
This sequence comes from Yoshiicerus persimilis, assembly GCA_020352615.2. Classification (NCBI taxonomy): domain Eukaryota; kingdom Metazoa; phylum Arthropoda; class Collembola; order Entomobryomorpha; family Tomoceridae; genus Yoshiicerus; species Yoshiicerus persimilis. The sequence continues at coordinate 76,814,284 of CM036940.2, forward strand.
TAAATTACAGAAATATTTTCTACAGTCGTTACTAGTGATAGAAAACAATAAATACCTGAGTACTTTTCTATCACTGGCTGTATGATAATCTTCAATGCTAGTAGGTATATTATGTGTGGAATAGACTTAGTATGTGATGTGAAATACTGAATTGAGAGGAGAAAAATAAGTTCAGTGGATTGTGTAAATCACTAATAAGCTAGACAGCAAAGACAACTTTGGTTTTTTTTGCGTGATATTTAAAGCCATTAAAAGTATGTCAGATGCATCAATTTACACATACAATATGAATTAAATTCCTAGTTTCTTAAGATTAATCTACTGACTAATTATAATCCTAGTAAATTCTATGTTAGCAATCGTTATTGCTGAGAATACAAGTCGTGAATTTTTATTTTTACCAGAGTCCATAAAAAGGTTTTCTACACGCTATGTTATTATAAACGTATGTATGTCGTATTGTTATGCATCATGATAATCCTCTACATTCAATATTTTATAATTTCTTTATTTATGGTTATCCTTAGGAATTGAAAGTTTAATGAACTTAACATTAAGGCTAAAAGACGTGTATCATTGTGATTTTTTATCATTATGCAATTCTTTTTCTTGATTTAATAATGAGTATACATTCCTGATTTCTTGATTTAGATAATTAGTATACATTTTTTATAATAATTTACAACCAGCGCTTTCGGGCTTTGTATTTTCTGTCAAAACATTGGGCGTCAGGGACTTGGATCTGTCGCCTCCTCCTTATTTTCTGAACTCATTATTTGACTGAGTTCTTGTAATGCTTTACAATATTAGTATAAGTACCGTGCAAGAATTTATAGTAGTTGTTTAAACTGTAGATTAGTTCAATGTCAAATTTCGATTTGTCAATGCCAATTTGCAGAGCTTTTCTAATCTGCTATGCATTAATACTACCTTTATCGTTCACTGAAACTATGCTTACTATTATTTCTTGTGGCTTCTTTTTTAGAGAACCTATGCCTCTTGGTCATTAGAGATTGGCGTCTAGAAGTAACTAGTGCTTCTGTGAATGTGAGTATCTATTCAATTCTTCACATGTGAACGTGTCAGTTCACAGAATGTAAATTGCTTAAAAGTTTTAAATTTTAAATTTTTTGCGCGAAAAGTAAAGTTTTATATTTCGTACGGCCTCCTAAAGTCCTCCCAAAGTCATCTCTTGTATGCAAGAATGGTATTTTAGGTCTGACACTACTAGATTGAAGCTGACCCATGGTTTTTCAGGTTGAGCTTGATACCGGAAACAAATTAAAATTAAACATTTACTGATTACATCTTTGATGGTCTTGGTCGCATTTGGTAACCACAAATTTTGTCTTAGATGTTTATTAATCCTCAGTTTTTCTGCTAGTGCATCAATGGAGAATCATCAATCTCACGATTGGAAATCGTTATTATCGGGTATCTGTCAAGTGCTAGGTTTAATTGAGCCAAACTTCCTGCAACCCCAAAAATACTCTCAGAATCTTTAAAAGGTTTCAGGTTCCTAAAAGACTTATAGAGCTTATCTGTAATGTCATTTTAAATTGCTTTATATGTCGTTTTCTAGGTATGTGATTTTCCTTTCAGGTGTCGCCTATCGTGTCGTGAAGCGTCCGTCGCTAATCGTTTTCCAATCCAAAATCTGCTACAGGAGTTTTAATATATGAGTCCCATTTTTTATCGTGCTTATTGGAATCTCATTTTTAATTTTTTCACCGAATACATCAGTTCGATGGTTTGAAAATCGGTGTCACGTAGTGACTTATCGCTAATCAATCTGACCCAGTCCACTATAACGAGTGGAGCTTCTTAATTCACTTGGGTTGAATTTACGTGAAGCACAGTCAGCGGGATTTTCTTCGGATGGAACATTTTTGTTGAAACATGACATGTATGTATAGATACGGTTCCTAAATATTCAGATATGCTTATGTTATGCACTATTTCATGACTTTGCTACTGCTGGGTGGTATGGGATGTGTATGAAGATATAATTAGTATAAATGCATTAGAGAAATTCGGAGTAGTACCAGCAAGTAGTACGTCTACCACAACCCGTAGTTAGACTACAAGAGCAAGTAGTACGTATATCACAACAAGTAGTACGTCTACCACAACTAGTAGTACGACTACTTCAGGAACACATAACAATACTGGTAATATTAATGCAGCATGACTAAAACATAATAATATTATTTGTATTATGGCACACTTAGTCGGAGCCGCCCATTAAACTAAATAAAATTTATTTAGTACATTACTACTAGATGCTAAAGATTAATTTTTCTTAATCGTAATTATTGAAATAATTTGCCTTTTCCTATTTTTGTCATTAAAATTGTGTACATATACAATGTTTATTGTGCTATTTATTTTATTAATTACGCTAAATGTAATATAATCTAAATAGTAAATGAGAACATAACCGTGATCGGATGCCACTGTAGATCCAATGTTTGTATTATCGATGTTTTGTTCACTGAAGTGAAATTTTCAGGGAGTGTTATCAATAATTCGTTGTAATTACTTGACCATTTCTTTAGATCAAATTTTGCTGTTCCTAGCATGGCTATTAATAGTTACTTTGATTGCAGTGTGCACGTCAAGTTCACTGAACATAAAGTGGTCAACGTAGAAATTGAGTTAGTGGATGTAACGTCCGGCATGTTAGATACGGCCGTGTTGTCACTCCAAATCGCACAATTCAATTCTAATTCTGTAGTGGTTGAAATGGTTCTTTGGCGTTTTTCTCAAAAGAATCTACTTCATCCGGGTGTATTTTTATCTGTCGGCATCTTTATCTTTTTATCATCTCTGCTGTGGTCGTCAGTTCAGAGCTCAGCAATTCATTATATAGCTCGGTTTGTTCTGTTCTTCTTACGGTAGACAGTTACTCAACAATTTGCTGTTTGGAAAAATAGCTGACGTAGTTTTGCCGAGTCCCTTATTTTCAGATGTAAGACAATCCAAACGTCACATGATTCCAAGTGGTATTTCATTGATTGCCCTTACCCATTTCTTCATTTCTATTTGTGGCATACAATTTTCAAACCCACACTTTGCCAGAAATTGTCGGTTCATCGCCATTTACTTTTCTTGCTTTCCATTGACTTTGATCATCTCATGTCTTGCTTGATGAAGCGGACTATATGCATCACATTTCCTTTGCAGTTTAATGTTCTGACTCCTCGGACTTCTTTGCATTTATTTTCCAGTCGGAATACAATTTTCATTGATAGCTTTTATTTTGGTCGTCAATTAACACGAGCGCCTGATCTTGATAGGCCGTCACATCTATACAGTCTTTTGTAAACGTCTGCTGTGTCGTCCTTTTCCAATTCCGCAATTATTCCTACGAATTATTTATTTGCTGGGTGTGATTTTAATATCTCCACTATTCATGATAAGAATTTGGCTATATATATTTATGTATATTTTAATTGTGTGTATGCTTATATGACGGAACAAATGGTATTGTTCCGCGAGTTTTATACAATTTTAAGTGAAATATTATGCTTCCCATTCTTAACTAAATATGACACAATAAATTGTCGTTTCCGATGAGTTGACGTTTTAAAAGTGAGTTTATTTTTTGCTTAAGCATATATTTATAACGTTTGCATTGGCCTAAATTGGGAACAATACTCCTAAGTTACAATATTCTAAAATCCTAGTGCAAATGTGATTAATCATGGTAAGTATTAAATTAGATGGCACGCCATTATTACTACTACATTATTGTTTAAAAATTATTGCTGTAAATAAATAAATCATGCGATGCATTGCAACTAGATTTTTGGAATAATATTCCTTAATCGTATTTATTTATATTGTTTTCCTTGTTCTATTATGTCAATGTACTTAGTGCTTTGGCTGTGCTGAATTTCTTTTAAGGTTCAAAATTTACGCAAATTTTCCTTATCAATGTGTCATTCTATTAATATTACACTTATGCTAAAACGTAGGCTAAGTGGAAACACTCCCACTCTAAATTATATTATAATTACTCCGGAAAGACCTTACAATTCATCTTCTTCTGGAACTGGTAAATTTTGTACTGCTAACGGTGCATCTTGGACTCGGCTCATCCCAGTCAATTCCAATCTCTTGCGGTTGATTCAAAGGTCTCAGATTCCGATCGCTGGTTGCTTTAACACGTCTTTTTCTTCCTTTAACGTCCTGTTCTCTCTTACTAATGTTTCGTTCTTTTCATGACAGCGAAACATTCTGTCTTTTGTTCCGACAATTCTTGCTCCGCTTTCGATACCTTCAGCATTAGATCTAACCAAGCGTCCGAAGATTGTAGTTGAGTTGTCAATCGTTAGATGTCCTTATCTTTTACCACATTCTGTTTGTGTTCTACCTCTATTGCTGTCTCTCACTGGTTATTTTTGAATCGACAGTTTGTCACTTCTGTGATGAGTTGATTCCCCTCCGTTCGTGTCAGTTGAATTTCCTTTCTTTCACACTCAATACTGCATCTCTGGCTGTAATGGTTTTAATTTGAGCGTTCAAAAAATTTCATTGCCAGCTTCGTATTGGATATTGTTAATTTCCGAAATTTATTCTCGTATTGCCGCTTCTAGACCATGTTCGTCCGGTGTTCTTGATCTATCTGACTTTTCCACACTTCCTTGTGCCTTTCTTCCAGTTCACACAGATTCTTACACTGGATAACTTTACTTTAGGCCTCCACTAGCTCTAAGACTTGTTTTTTGGACACGCTGATCGCCTGATCGCTGAATATAATTTTTTATAGGCTTCCGTCGGGATTTCCCCGTTGTTATCTTGCGCCTTATGGTCGAGCATTTTGAAATCTTGAATTTTGTTGTTTGCAGCTTCACCACCAATTTGCTCACCTTCCATTTTTAGTATGATTTTTATAATGTGCACTGATCAAGTGATCTATTTAAATGAACAGTTTACAGAGTGCTGAATGACAATTAATTCTATATTAGAGTTATTATTACTAATTTTATTTTACTATTTCGGTGCTTTTGCATGTAAAACTACAGCGTGAGTTTCTTATCTAAGGATATTGTTGGTTTTATAATATCTTTTATAATATTGTTTTTACAGTGGTGGTCACTAACACAAATACTAACAAACCTACTCATAATGCCGTTAATCCTTTCCATACCCATGACATGTAATTCCAACCTAGAGATGACAAAATACTGCACTTCCAGTAACGCGTTTGATAATACCTCAAATTTGATGACGTCATCTATCATGCTAAGAATCCCATCTTCTAATTTTATCGAAAGGCTGTTTGATTTTAATAATTTCGCCATAACCTCCAATTGGTGTACACATTTAACCGCTACGCCGTTAGCGAGGACTCTTACTAAATTAACCCCAGCAAAGCAAGAGTGATTTAACTACCTTGCGAATTCTTCAGTTGGGCACTGAAATTATTTCCCGTTTCTCCAATTAGCACAGAAGCCTGTTTTGCACATGGTATTAGCGAACTTTGTCCTCCCCCTAGGTTAGTATGCAGTAATGAACTATGCTATAATTTTAGAAGAAAATTATGCATAGTCATAAGGTGAATGTATGAAATAAATCTAGTTGGTAAACTTTTACTGAATGTGTGAGTGAGTTTGTATTAGTAATAAATTGGCGAGAGACAACTTCGACTGATTTGCGAGTAATGCAGAAAACAGAAACAGAAGACAATTTATTAGAAGCTTTTAATGCTTATAGATTGTGTGTATAACATATATTGACGTCAAAATGACTTGAGCATAACCCTGGACTTGAATACGTAAAATTACTTATTTAAATCTTAAAGGGTGACCGACAAACGTGAACATAAAATTAAGATTAGAAATATCTAGATTATTAACAAATGTACGTACAATAATATGTTTGATATCACACATAGATTTCATTTAGTTATTTATTTCATTTTTTCTCAAAGAGTTGGGAAGTGACCACACTAATAAAACTACTTACAATAATAAGACAAAGCAAATAATCCACAAACCTGTTGCGTAATATGCAAGATTGAGTCAGCAGCGATATTAGATTAAAACCTAACTTACGTTTTGGAAGAACTTATTTTCTATTACTATTGACGGATAGGGTGTAATATGCTATACAAATGAAATGAAGCTCTCATTGCATCAAATTAATAATAATAATTTAATAATTATTCTTAATAAATTCAAAACGTGCAGTTATGCAATATTGGGACATGAGATGGAAATTAAATTAAATCAAATTTCGTGGATTTTGGTTGATATTCCAGTAATTCCAGCTGATAATGTTGAAACGTTCGTCCATGTCTATCGCTTTTATGAACTTCAAAAACCTGAGAGGTGGGATTGGTAAACGACACCCTCACAAAATTGCAATCGTTGGATAATGGCACATACCAACATGCCTTGCTTCTTACATATTGGCAACTGTTCCAACCGAGACTTTCATTTTTTGATTTGAATGCCTCGATGGTGTCATTAGGACAAAAGTCACGGCAACGCCAGCCCGCACAGGGGCTCGAACTTGACCACGAATAGCAATACAATTGATACAGGGGCTTGAACATTGGACATCTGCTTGTGGGACATAATACAATAATTCCTTTTGGCTGCTAAGTGCAATTGTCTTTGTTTCCACTGCAATAGTGCCTAGGTGAGCCCCCCTTGAATCCGAGATGTAAAAGCACGATATTTGGTAAATCGGCGATAGAGTGACTATTGTGTTAATTCGTATATTGCAAGTTGTTCTACTGGCCAAATTATGCACATTCACGCATGCTAGCCGTCATTCCTGAGTAATCACTGAGTTATAATTGTCATAATTGTCATTAGTTGAGCAGCACTCTTTCCATAGTCTCGTTTTCTCAACTTCTGTTTTTTAATCACACTTGCTATAGTCGCTATATTGGGATTTAGAGAATGTCTCTGTTCCACGTCTGTCATGGCAATATTCGCTTACTTATCGATATCTAGTGGCAGTGCTGATTTTCTTCTTCGCGGAAGCATTCTTACTGCGACCAGCAGTTTCTGTAAGATGATAAATGCAGGTTTTTGCTTCTGCTTTGTTAAACCCCACTTACTTTTATAATGTTATAAATACTGTATTGATACACGGACCTGATCTACTAACTTATATGCACTAATCCTTGTGCATTGATAAACACTGTTATGCGTATTGCTACTTTGTATCATTCAACACTTGCCGGAAGTATATTACCATATTATTTTGTGGTTATATTTACGTACAAGCTGTTACATAACATGCTAATCTAATACCCAATACGTATTATTTTATTCCATTAACCTATTTTGTTGTTAATACGGATAATTCTGTGCATTGTTATTACCGTGATATAAAACATTACAAATAAACCAATATTTTTACGTTATTAAAGTAATTTAGCTCAAAATTATTTAGGACATAGAATTGTGTTAATATTACGTAAAAATTTTACTAGAGCCTTAAATAACATTATCCTTTACTTCTAGTTTCCAAGAATTCTTAATCATAATTTAGACCTTTATTCTTCCGTGGCCTTGATTTACCACGGACATTTTATAATATTTTTTATGGTTTTCTGTGACTTCACTAATTACTTCCATAAGTTATACATTACAAGGTTCGTTTACCTTTTTACAATTAATACGAAACTAATCGTCTGTTTACATATTGTTGTAATGATTTATTATTATTTTTTACAGGCTTAATTGACGGATTATTTATAATATCATGTCAATTTGAGTCTGAAGTCTGTAATTTCAAACATGCGTTAATACATTAAGATCATTATACTTTTGATTACTAACTGACTACTGCCCCCTTGCTTTATATCTAAGTATAACTGTTGTAACCATTACTTATGTATTAATTAATCTTACTCATTAATATTAATTGCTATTATATTCAAGCTATTACAACTGTTCAAGACAGTTTTATGTTCTGTAAAAGTTTATGTTGCTACTATTATTTAAGTATTCATCATTAGTTGGAATTGATCAGATTCAACTATAAATTTTACCTAATATTATATTAACCATTTTAATAATTAGATTTTTAATAATTGAATGTATTCTTACTTAGAATATTACTTCTCTTTTACATACTGGTTTGTTCACCATATTAATCCGTGTCGTTTTCGTGGTCCTCATCCTCGCGATATTCCCGGGTCTGATAAACCCATTTTGATGTTGATTCATCATCAAATCGTGCGCGTTTGTTGTCCCTTTCATTCTCGTTGTCAGATTCCTGCGAACTTTCTGTTGTGGTCTAGAGTACAAATTTTCTTGTCTCTCTGAACGCCTGAATGATGTTAAATAATTCGATCCAGTTTGACTTCCATTTTCAGATTCCGCGATTCGAGAAAATCAAGTAACGTATCCAGAGATTCGCTGCCTAAAAAATTCTTGCGATGTTGCAGAATCCATGTACCACATCATGCTTGTGTAGCGTGATGTGGTAATAGAAAACTTCTACCTCTCTATTCTTTTTAGTGGGGTCGAAATAAACTATAGTTGACACATCTATAGTTGATCTGACGAGATCTCGCAACTTTCGGATATTTTCCCTGGTTGGGTTAGTTATTTTCGGAGATTCCAAAAGGCACTTAATTGCACTGCCGACAATCACTGATGCTTTTTTATATCGTTCTTTCAACCGTTGCCATGCTGAAATGTAATTTACATCCGTCAGAGGCAAATCACGAATTAGTTCGTATGCACTTCTTTCTCGGACAGTCTCCATCAGACATTGTAACATATCTACACTTGACATACCCGGATTAGTGTTCATTTTTCGCACAAATCTATTGCAAAACGCAATCCAATCCTCCTGTCGTTCAGAAAATCGGGGAATAGGGGTACACTCACTTCTATCACTTCAATCGCCTCCTGAAGTTCTTTAAAGATTTGCAGCAACTTTGTACGTGCGGCAAAGTCTTTTTTCTAAAGTCGCGTAATTGTTCTTTGCAAAATCCTTTAGTGATAACTTCACCTTTTGTTGGTGTTGCACAATGTCATCGACGAAACTGTTTATGTGTTCCCTATATAATTCAGCCTCCAAAGCTGTCATGACGTTCCTTCTTTCAAGGTGATCCTGGATAATTTCTTAGAACCTGTCCACCCTTAAGCTTAGGGCTTGAAGTGTATTATTTGTCATGTTTTTATCTTGTACAGTTAATATCTATGACTGGTAACTCTTTAAGGTGGTTTAAGTGTTTCTAGTTAACACAAATTTCTACTGATTACAATTATAGACAATGTTAGTATTTCATACCTTTTGTTTTTTGCGGTTTTATGTGTTGCTAACTGCAAATGTTGTTCATGTAATTTATTACTTGAAAATAAATTAAACCAATGCACTCATTTTTACACTACTTAGGTTTTCCGTGCATTTATATTGAACAAATTTCCGCAATTGTAAATATAATTTCTGGTACATTGTTCTTTTGGACTATTTAAATTTATATTTATATCATATGCCTATACTTAAATATGGACAATTTAAATCAACATATACGATAATATAATTAATATTAATTTACTAGTTTAATGCTCCAGATTGAGTTGGCAGTACGACAATTAGTTTTCCTGGAACTCATGTGCTTGTACAATGCATGGGTAAAGTATTTAAATATTAAATTAACTTTATGCATGTCTTACAAGGCAAGATATTCCAGAATATAATATGTGGTTTAATCGAGTCCTCGTTAACATCGCGTTCGTGTTTCTTGACTTGCAATCTTGTATCTAATTTACCGTCTACTTACAGTACTTATATGTTAACCTTACATTAATATTTTATACCTTAGTACCTGCGTATTTTAGCAAAACAGGTATTCTTGCCCCAACTTGTTGGACCACAAGCCAGGTACCTGGTGTTCCCACGTCGGCTTTTACGTCAGGTGTATAAATTTTATTAACCCTATGATAGTACTTATTCTATATACTTATTCTAGTAGGAATACTTATAAGTTAGGAATATAAGTTTTAGCGTTTCGTAACCGCATCACATCTTGTTCACATTACATTGTGAATCCAAGTATGATGTTTTTTGTTACTTATTTTGCGCGTATGTGTTGATATGGACTTTGTTACATCATGAAGACACATGCAATTGACACACGCCTTCTTTTCGTGTAACCAACGAAGTTTCTCTTCTTCGTTCAAATTCTGAAATTGGGAACAATCCTTCACCCTGAAATGACTATTCTCTTTACAGTAAATACATTTTGGATACTGTGCCCTTGGTGTATCACCTTAATTTTTGGATGCACAGTGTACTTGAAAACACTTTGAAATTTTATATTCACTTTTTTCAAAATTGCACACTTTTCAATTTAATGTCTTCATTAATTACGTTTAAAGGTTAGGCACCTAATGAAGTATACTCATGGGCTTACTTATATCTAGTCTTAATAACCTACGCCTGTGAATTGTTATCTCTAAACTTCTTACTAAGAGAATATGATTGGCGGTGCCTTTTAGTGCAACCGATTTTAGTTTGGCCTGTTTTTACATGAGGTACTAAAACGAGTACCTGGTTGCACGATTAATTTTGATTCCCTTTTACCACGAGGAATACTACTGCTAAACACGTATACAAAATAATGGTGTATTTCAACCGTTTTATTTTTGCCTGAACTACTTGTCGTGAAGTTTTAAAACGAGTACTTGAGGGCACGATTGAGTTCGATACCTAGGGAGCCAAATAATGGAATGATAAATGCAGGGATTTGCTTCTGCTTTGTTATACCCCACTTACTCTTATTGAGTTTGTAAAGAACATTTTGTGATATTCTTTACACAATTTACATTTATTTAAATGTAAATTGTTGATAAACAAAGATTCAACATCTATTTGAATCTAACAGTAAATATAGACAAGTAGACATGCACATGCAAACCAACTACCTAAAGTTACCTATAAGTTGAGCACTGGATGTTATATCTAAAGGTATAGTAAACCGAGGTTATAAAAGCGGACTTGACAGTCTGATTTTTCTTTTTGTTCTCGCTGGAGACGTACACCTTAGGTTTGGAATTTCATTCCCCTGAGATTAAGTTTAAGTTAAAACAATTCATAATTTTATAAACTCAAAGCAATTGACAATACGTCTTGCTAATTTGAGTTATTCAACTCTTAAGTTATACCACTAGCTACTTAGTGAGAGAATTATTATTTCATAAGAAATAATAATCCAACTTGGATTGCCTTTGAGTATCCTCAAAGAATTGATCTTGTTTGCTGACCCCTGGATCCCGCCATACAGTGCTCATCCTAAAGAAGGTACAAGGTAATTTATCTCTTAATAATTATTTCATTATCGACTTCTCTAAGTGTTCACGACTACTGTAGAGAAGCGAATGAATCTGTGTTCGTGCGTATTGTTCTTAGTCCTCTCTCTTGTTTTGTTGTTTGCGTCAAAATTGAATCTAACAAACTTAATTGACTTATTTTCATAAAACAACTTGGGAATTAATTCGAACTTGCATCGTATATAATTCATATACATTAATTGAGCTCTACTCCGTAGCAGAACCTCACATTCATCATTAGCTAGTTAAGATACAATTTCATTTAATAGCTAACTGATATATCTACCTTATAAGTTATAAATACTTCGATGTATTGATACACGGACCTGGTCTACTAACTTATATGTAATAGTAATACACAGATAGTCTTGTCAATATACCTTGTGCAATGATAAACACTGTTATGCGTATTGCTACTTTGTATCATTCAACACTTGCCGGAAGTATGTATCTTGTTCGTATAATAGTTTATACTATAAATTGGACTTGAGAAATACTTTTTGATATCTTATTATGAAATTACTTAGATGAAGTAATTTAATTATTTCTAACAAGTAGTATGTCTAATACGGTCCCTATTGTAATATTACCTTGAACTGATGAATTGCAGAGTCTAATTGTACTAGCAAATGCTGGTATACGAAACAGAAATGTCTTAGAGTACTGAGACAGATTAATACTCAGACGAAGACTCGAAACTTAAGACTGAGTTGATAACTGATTTATTATTCGCAGATGATTTGTTTATAAACATATTATTTTGTGGTTATATTTACGTACAAGCTATTACATGACATACTAATCTAATACCAAATACGTATTCTTTTATTCCATTAACCTATTTTGTTGTAAATACGGATAATAAGAACACAATTTCTCAATGAGTGTTCTTCTATAGCGCACAATTGAGACCTATGCTCTGCTAATGTCAATCGATTTATCGTTTCCGTTGAATTAGTTTTCTGGAATTTTCCAGCGTTATTTTCTTGCTCATGGTGCATTGTCTTTCTAATGGCACGCAGGTATCTGCGTTTGGACTCACCATTTTTCCCTTAGCACAGGTCTTATTTAGATAACAGACAATTCCATTTTCATTAATTTTTAACCATCTCGGAATCGCCTTGTGTAACTGGCCTCTTTCATCGCATTGAGCGAATCATGAAGAATAATCTGTATTCTAGTAATTTAGTGTTTAGCGTGAAATCACACTATTGTACTCCGGTGGTTCAAATTTTCCCATGGCTTTTGTCTTATACTCGGCTTCATTAGGTCCATTTACTTCCACACCTTTGATACTTTTGTCTCTCATCGCTCGCAAGCCCCCATTCGCTACTTGGAGATCAGATTCAGCCAGACACAAGAAGCCCAGACTATGTGCACAGTCACTGTCAAGGGATGTCCCCTTTTGCGGGCTTTTGCGAGAATCGTCAGACCGCATATGCGATGGCACCACAGCTTCTTTAACTAAGTCCACCTTTGATTTCGCAATAACAACCTTCTCCTCGTATGTAGTGTTTTTAATCTTCAAAGCTTGATGTCGGTAGATAAATTAGCGTGGTCTACAGAAAAAACAGGGTTTTGGTGATCCGTGAATGAGATTAAGACGCAAAATATTGTGAGTGCTGATTTGTTGATTTAATGCTCAACCTATCTATAAGGCTTTTTCTTGTCCTTCCTTACTGTGTGTACTCGGTTTTCTAATTATTTATGCTTCGTGTTCCGAATGAAAATATGCAACTGGAAAAGAACGTTAGATTAAAAAGGTGGAGATTTATGTACTTAGCAGTCAAGAGCATTGTTTATTGCAAAGGAGTTCGGAACATAGCAAAGACTCGATTCCGAATAATCCATGATTTCTCACAGGTTCTTAATTTTATAACTTTAATTTTGCTGTATTAATTTACTATTACATTTTAGTTACAGGCAGACAATTATAAATTTTAGTTTGGTTTTCCTACTTGACATTCCGAGAATGTTAACTAGGAAAACTGTCAAATAAATTGTTCAACTATTTCCGATCTAGTTTGAAATTCCGCTATTTAAGGAAAGCTAGTTTGTCAATTATCAAGCTGAAGTGATTGCCAAGTATTACTTACTAAGCTTACAATGTGTTTACGCATTTAGTTAATTATTATGCTGTGTCATCAGCTATTACATTATCTTAATAATTTGCACTCTAGTTTTCCTGTTCAACTTTCTAGGAAAACGGCGATAATAACAACTTAAGTTTTATTGTTAGCTACTCCATTTATGAATATTTATTTGCCATTAGAGAATAGAAAATATTCCTTAAATGGATGACTAGTTTTATGCATTATTATATAAATAGGTCATTACAATATGTATTTGGTATCATATTCTGCATTTTAATTTGTAATTTATTTATAAAAAGAAACTTATTATTCTATGTAAACTTTCAAGATTGCGTGGCTTGACTTATGTAATATTTATCATTATCGATAATTATATTTAGGCGCGAGCTTAAAATTATGTATACAAAGTAAGAAAATGCTGTCATTGATATACGTAATAAATAACCTATATTTTTACCTAACTCCTTCGCCAAGCTATATCACTTTTTGTGCAATGCTATTAAAAGAAAAATATTTTTCCAGTTGTTCATTTTATTCATTAACTTTGTGTTTCAATACATACGAAATACACTTTAGTGCTACATTTTTTTCCATTTTACACTAAAATTAGTGGTCGAGTATCGACCCCAAAGATGAAGCTCTTCGTTGTCGTACAGAGACATATTGAAATGTAAAATTCTTATATAAAAAGCAATTTGATAATTAATTAACTACTTGACCCACTATTTTAAAACATCTGTAATTTCGAGAAGGCGATTTTTATCATAACTTTGATTACAAATAATATTTGGATTGATCTCCTTACTTGTTAGAGAACACTTTATCTTGGACTTTTCTCTAACAGAAAATGATTGATTGGAGAATATATGTAAAGTTTGACAAGGTAAAAAAATGGATTTTAATTCTTTGGTCCATACTAATTCTATCACTCATATTTTCATTTCAGCGATTTGAAAAACTTGTATTTTCATTAAAAAACATCGATTGCATTACTGAACGGAGTTTTTAACTGCAACCTATTAGAACAAGGGGTAGAACTTCAACATAAATTAACTAAAGAGATATTTGTCCCTTGCTTTCGGAATTTGATTTCTTTTTAGGTGCTGCCCTCAGCAGTGTCTATAAATCCATTACTGTTAAGCATTATTTTTGTCCAAAAACATTGGAAGTAACTGCACGACCGTCAAAAATTTGGATAGCCTTTATATTATTAATTCTAAGTGTTTATAATTTTTTAAACTCCAAAATTTTAAAAGTATTTTTCAGTATTACGGTATTTCCCTTTGAATTGGATTTGAAACACAGGCGAGAGCAATACATTTGATATAGTGGACTAAAAGATATTCAACATTATAAAGAAAATGGTGTTTGTATTTTATAAAAGAAGTGGGTTGCGAAATAAATAAATATAGGCATGAAAAATACTTTTATTTGGCAAAAATTTCTCAAAATAGGAAAATATTTCCTTATCCCACTCTCCAACATGATTTCCAATATTCAATTTTCTATTGAATTGCTTTGAATTTATTAAAATACACCACCAATTGATAATCTAAGGTGATATAATAATAAACTGATTAGTACATTATTTGTGAGACCCTTTAGAAAATGTTAAGCAAAGTAAGTCAAATGCCATTAAACTTATGAATGCAAATGGGCTCAGAAAACAAGTAAGAAAAATCTCAATTTTATTTTTATTAATTTATTTTATTGCACCTAGGCCTAGGCCAACTATTGCATAATCATTCTTTCAAAAAATACTGAATATTTCGATTATTTTTAGGTTGTGCTTGTCTAAAGTTACTTAGGAGAGGATTTCCTTCTTCATCTTGGACTTGCTGAAATGCCTTGACATCGGATGGAGAAATGGACACTGGCTTTTCAGCAACTGTCCAAATTACTTTTTCTGAACAACTGGGAGTAGTCAGCGATCCCATGTACCTAAAAACAGCATCTTCCGACTTCGGTAGAAATACATCAAGATCAAGTTCTCTTTTGACAACTATACCTTCAGGGTTATATGAAAGAGGCATGTTTTTAATAATCGGGCGTAAGGCTTTGTGCCCCTCATAGCAAGTGCTTCCTGGGCGACAACCATCCGAGGATTCCTGTAAAAGTACTCCAACAACTGCAATAGCCTTTTCATCGTCAGCGTTTGCTGCATTCTTAAAATTTGAATATTTAGAAGAGTAATGGACAAGGTGAAGTTCGATTGAAAATCGTTTTCCTTGGATTGTGTGTTCTGATCCTCCAGAGTCTTGCGATCCCCAATGGAAATGAGCCTCTTCAAAAATGTATTCGTTGTCTAGTTCGTACCCCGACAATGTTGGGGAAGAAGAATCGTCTACCTTAACTTTAATTGTGTAGCCATTGTTCAGTATGTTAAATGATTCCAAAATATAGTCACCGTTGAAATCCAAGTTCCTGTATTGAGTTGATCCACTCAAATTCCCGTCGGATGACAAACAAGAAGAAATACATGAATCCATTTTACTTGGAGGATGTAAATCTATCGGCGACTGATGTATTCCTGTTTTACATGCTCCGCCCCACTTTGAACTATTTTCGTCACAAGAAGGATCTCTATAACAAAAAGTTCCTCCTTCACGATGAAAACCTACACCAAAAGTAATATCTACACAAAATAGTGAAAAGGCAAGTAATAGCGTACCGCTTTTAATGGTGTTCATCTTTTAATGGATTGCTTTTTGATCGCAAAGAAATAATTGTTGTAGTATCTTTGATATGCTTAAGGTAACTATTATATTAGCTGCAAAAAATGAACTATTTATATCTTCTCGCTACTTTGTATCAACTTTACAATCTTAAATTTGACATTTCCTCGTTCACGGCATATTTTGCGGTCAGTGGACGGGATATTTCGATTACGCGTTTTTTGGAATTAATCATATCAGTTCAAAAGGTCTGTATGGCTGGGATAAATATATAATTCTTGACATATATATGCAGACGCATTCCTATTTTTAATGCATTATGTATTGTTTTAAACATTTCTATTGTGTCTATGAAGGAAAGAATCTAGATTTAAAATTATTGAAATATGTAGCAAAGTTATCATATCCCGACGCATTAAATGCAAACTCACGTCCCAGTCCAATAACACAAGGAGCGTTGAATACTATTTCGGTATATAGGTCAGGTAAACCCAGATATGTAATTGCAATGTATTTCGCTTCCGGAGCATAATTAAACTATTATGGTGGAATGTTTCAGCATTTCATTAACACGCATCACAGTTTCCCTGATATGAACACTATTGCATCATATTAACGGTTTATAAAACAGTTTACAAAGTTGTCTTGACCCATTGCTTTTAAATCTCCTCCAGTTCTTAGGCTAACAAGTGTATAACATTTAAGTAATTATTGCTTTATTTATTTTAAGAAATAAAAAATACAATAATGTTATTACGTTTTCCCAAAGATCTATTAATATAGGTGCACTATTCTATAGTCTCAGGTGTGTTTGCTGAAATATCGATTTCAATAATAGGTTTGGGTTTCCTTGTAACATTAATTATAGGTATACTTGCTTGCAATCAGATCAATTCTTTAGTTATCAGATTCAGGTTTGCTAGCATTTGCATTAAGAATGTCTACTTTTTAGAAAGTTTTCGCGGCAGAAAAGCTTAACTATTGTCATACATTTTAAATTACATACTTCTTATCTTCAATCAAGCTACGCTATATTTCCTCCATACTTTAACTTTATCCAGTTTATTAAAAATTAAATTCAAAAATTAGATGTTGTGTAAATTATTGGTTCATTTAAAATTGCACCTGATAAAGCCAAAAGGGGTGGAACTTGCTTACAAATGAACACTATACTATATGCCATGAAAATTAAATACTCTGTCGGTGTCGGGACACTTTTGATTCAAGGTGCAACTTTGGGTTACTGAAAATGCAATTAGGTTGACATTATTCATTATTTTAAAGTGGAAAAATACTTTTTCACCGAAGGAAAAGTTTGTAAGTCAAAATTATAGGACAACGAAATGGCAAAAATTAACTTAAAAATTAAAGACTTTCTAATTTTGCGTTTTGGAGTTGAAGGCCGACGTAATGTTTTCGACCTATAAGTTAGCTTTCTAACATTCAATACATGTCTATGGCACCAGGGCATTTTGGCAGCAATAAATTGATGTCCTTGTAAAGTCCGAAATATTGGTTCACTTGTCGTGCAAATTCTAGTCATCAATAATGCATATTAGGTAGATATTTTTACGTAGCTTATCAGGTGATACTTACGAAACCATGCATTACTATTATACACTTAGACAAATGTAGAGTATAGTACTTTTGTCATTGCAAAATATTTGGTCCGCACTTTAAATTTTTTAGTAGTTTCTGGCGCCTTATTAATTACGGTTTTAGTTTTCGTAAATGCCACACAAACTCACCATTGTTTTAAAAATGGTCATCGTCTTAGTTTTGTGAAAGTACAAATATTGCTAAATCACGCTTTTGTTCTAGCGTTTAGGTTTGTGTTTATACATTTTTGAGGATTTCAGATTTCTTTTCTTATATTTCATAATGTCATGTTGTCAAAAAAATATCTGAAAAATCTGCGTTATTTGGGGAAAAGTGCATATTTGTTTGGATTTACACCTTTCACTTGGGATGACAATAGTCAAATGATGGTGGAAGGGTCCTCTCGATTCCGCAGGGTTTTTTATCGGTTTGTTATATTAACGACAGTCGTACACGTCCATTTTTCCTGTTTCAGACTTTGGTTCATCCTAATGGAAACTCGAGATATATCAGGGCAACTTATTAGTTTAGCATTGGCATTTCTTGCTCTTGCAGTCCTGATTATGGCGTTTACGAGTTACTACCTATCGGCATACATTACCTTGTATGGTAATGCAATGACTCGCTTTCTTCTGGTATTTGCAGGTTTGTCATTTTTAGTATTCCGAATTCTTAGAGCTTCATTTCCGCTTAGCGGTGTTCACGTCGTAGTAGATAATTTTAACTTAGATATTGTTAAGTGGGGATATTTCCCCTACATTATTTGTATTCTAGTTTTACTTTGCTTTAAAAGCCTTACGTTAGTTATACTAATATTTCCCTAGGCATTGTGAGTACATTGTCCGTTTCACACTATTTCCATAGTAAGCCAAGCAACGGCTACTTGTTCACTTCACTGCTTTGCTCACTAACACCATTCCCACACCTGCATCCAGTGCACTTCCTCTCGAACCACTCCTATCCAGTTCCAGTTCACGCAGTTCTCACTCCTAACCTCACTTCTCTAATTAAACTGCACTTTTTAAGAACCACTTTAAATCCAACTAAAGTGCTTTGATTCCTTAAGTTCCAGTTTTGCACATCCTGTTTAAATTCCATTTGGTCGTTCGCACGACGTGTCCTAAATGCTTGACCGCACTTTAAACTTACTCACTCACATTCCTCCGGATACCCCTCACCTACGGTTCCCACTCCTACAGAATGTGATGATCGGATACTTTGGTTGTACTCACACATGTATTATCATTTCTTAGCTTTACTTATAAAAGGGTACATACCCTCAATGTATTTATGTTAGTTCACTTTAGATTCTGTCTTAATAAACTACTCTTCTCATTGGACTCTAACTACACTTTGCAGTCTCAGCACTTTACTCTGCATAAAACTCCGAAACTACCCTACTATTCCACACTACAATATATTTAAATGTTTAAATGCTGTTTTGTACTATGTATGGCTGTTTGAAAGCCATTTCTTTTCAAAATGACAAAGCAGCACTCTCAAATATTCCCTTTCAAATACCGTAGAAGCGAAATAAATAGACAGTGGAATTATTTTCAATGCCACTAATTTCTTGTTAAGAGTATGCAACAGCAACTCCATTTGGGAATTATTTAGATTATTTTTAAATGCAGAATACTTTATAGAAAATTAGTTAAAGTATAAAGATCACATAGTATGAAATATGTAAATGACATTTAGTCCATATCCAGCAATCATGTCTATTCCGAATTGAAATTTTGTACTTACAAAATTAATGGAATTATTTTCACAAAATTTACCCTTTCCAAATAATTAGGTTCATTATCCGTAATATCAGTATTGCAGTGATTTTGTTTGGAAGCTATAAGAACAAAATAAAAAGTTGGGATGGTGAGCAAAAAATAACAAAAAAATTACAGAATCATTAAACTCCCACTCAAAATTTTAAGAACTTAAAATTATGTTTTACGTGGTCATGGCGCTCATGCGGTGGATTTTTGAGCTGATGATTTAATAAATAAATTACAGGTGATCACTACAAAAACCGCGGACACAATGCGACATCAAATATTGATACAGCACTACAATGTATTCGAATATTGGGCGACACATGGATAGCAGTTGGCTTCTTTTTTTACTACAGCACCGAAGACTGCATTATATACTTTCCTACAATTCTACCAAAAGAATGGCGACATTATTCATTGAGTTTTATTTACATTATGTTCTTGGTATTTGTACTTCGGGGAGTTTTGTCGTTTGGTCTATATTGTCTCTTCATCGGCTGCATTTCTCTTTATTGCCAAACTAAGATTTGTCGGGAAATAAGGCAAGTTATTAAAATAAAATAAAATCCAGTAATTGCTAATTTTAAACAAATATTTGCTTTCAAAAACCATTTGTTCTCCGTGATTTCAGATGTCCTCACAAACATAGAGGGCTTAATGCCGCAAACCTCATTTTAATGACATTCAATATAGCCTTGAATTCTTTACCCGTTTAGCCATTTTATTTTCAATACACAAGGTACACTTGATTTTGAAAGTGAGTTATAGTTGGACAGTCAATTAATAAAAGATGACGATTTTTTCACCATCATTGGGTTCAATCAGATAGGTTTTAGATTTTAATCTTTTAATTAATATGAGTATTAATATAGTAATAATGTTGTATTAATTTCCTAGTATTTAATATCATGGTGGAATTTCTCCAAGAAATTTTTGTTGTCTACATATAATGCCATGAAAACCATACGGTAATTTTTGTCAGATTTTAGAAGTAAATCGATGATATACCTTAACTAAACAAACAAATGAGGGAATCCGACTTAAATTGATTAAAAAATAATGGTAGATCAATTTGAGATTGGACCCCCTTCTGGTAAATAGGAAGATTAGGAGCTGCATTTCAGTAGTAGTTGTTTATCGAATTTTAAAATTGGATGGAATTAAAATTAACCAATCAAATAATTTTTTAATTGCGCAGATACGGAGCATCGTCCGTGATCACTAAAGATTCTGTGCGGAAAGTGGAATCTGTGGTGAGGATTGTGAGAGCGCAAGCCGTACTACAGAGTAGATTCGATGATGCATACAGATATCTGTTTTTGCCGTTAAGATCCATATTCACTAGAGCAATTTGGGCTTGTAATTTTATACTGCTGCAGACTCGCGCCAAATTGAGTAGTTTGGAAATAGCAATGGTTTTATTTATGATTTGGCTTTTCTTAACAAGTTGGATCGCAATAACTATGGTGTGTGCTCTTATACACGTAAATTCGAAGAAATGCAGAAAATCGTGGCTATTTTACAAACACCCAAAAAACAAATTTCAGGAAATGTATGTGCAGAGATTTTGCAAATCATGGAAACCAATTAAATGCAAAATAGGTGACGTGGCCTCAATAACTCAACTAAGCCTTCTGAAATACGCTTATGTTGTAAGTAGGGGAACCATGAAAATGCTTTGTGCAATGTAAATGATAATATATGCCCATAACAGAAGCGAAGCAACCATAATAACACCCATGTTATTCAATACAAAATTAACACAAGAAAATTGTAATATCTGTAATGATTAATACCAATCTTAAAAATACTAATTATTACTTTATTTGTTATACTTTCAATGGTGTATTCCTTCATTTCTGAAATCACCATCAACACAGCCGATTTGCCAGGAGAAGTTTATTCTCCTACCTGGATACGAGCCATATGTAGTTTAATGGTTTAAAAAAAATGTAAAATAGTTTAATGCAATTTAGAGAATAAGGCATGCCCCAAATTTTTGCTAACTTTTCGATTTTGAAATGGGAGTAGTAATAGAATAATTCGAAATAGACAGAGGTAAAGCATTTTCATAGTAATATGTTTATTTTCAATATGAAGAAATTCTAGCTTTCTAACCCAGAAAAAGCTGACTGATTTCGTCCCTAAGTTTACGAATACTGATCAAAAGCAAGAAAAATAATTTTGGTTACTTCTGTAACATATTAAAAACAAAAACGTGCTGCTTTAGATTAGTTTTCCATAACTGGAAAAAGGGGGACTTTTCCATTTTTTGAATTTCTTCATTTTAGCATAAAGCGATAGAATAGAAAGGTATAAGTTTGTTTAGAACCTTTTAAAACATCACGGTTGATATGCATTTTTCAGAAATAGCTTTTTTATTTATTAGCTTCATTCTCTCAATACATCTACCCTATGCATTATTGTAACTTTTTGCTAAGTCTACCGCTAATTTTCCCCCATCCACCCTGATGACGACTTTTTCAAGGAATTTTAAAGTTTCCACATTCACACACTGGGGCATTGACCATAAAAATATGTCCAAAGGCTGTTTTATTATCTAGGCATTTTATGCTTTTCTTATCTTATAAAATTGAATTATCTTATAAAATATGTAATTACCAAATACCAAATAGTGTAGCCAAGTAGTACCAGTATTCTATACCATTATGTAATGTATTTGGTGTGTTGCTAATTATACTTACTAAATAATAAAAGCTTGTATTAGGTAAATTTTCATATTAGACTTCTTTATTTATTTCATAGAGTACGTTCAATTACAGTAAAAAGCAGTTCTACCAATAGAGGAATCACAAAGTAAGGTATTTGGTGTGCTTTTTTGTTCACAATGTTTTTCATTAACAATTAATGAAATGTTAAAACATTGAGTGCAACACAAAAATAAGAATTTCTAAATTTCTCTTCACCAATGATTGTAATGAATAATGGACATATCAGTTTCACAAAAAATTCAAAGCTCGTGGAACAATATTGACATTGATACTTAACTCTAGATGTATTTACTTTATTCAATATTTTATTCTGGCTTCTAACATTGACAAAATTGGTATTTACGTCTTCTTTGGGATTAAAAGTGTACCAACTAATAAATCTACCATAGCCGTCTAAGAAATATTCCATAGAAAATTAAGTGAGCTTACTCTCTCAGTCTCTTGCAGCAAATTCAGGCTTCAGAAAGCTATTTTGGATTTAGTCTTAAAAAACCGTAAAACTATGGTATTAAGAATATGTCAACACTATTTAGACAACTCTCCAGAATGCTTCATATTGTGGAGCTTTAAGCGATCTAGTCTTGTACAAGATTCTCCGCAAAGAAGGCAATTAAATTTATTTTTCTCTTCCGTGTGTTGTCGATAGTGCTCTTTTAAAGATTGCAATTCTATGCATGATTTCCCGCACATGACACATGTAAAAGGGTACTCCCTATCAGTGGTGTGAAGTTTACCCTTGTGACGCGCTAGTCTATCTTTCTGACTGAATCGTTGGCCACACATGTCACATTGATGCGGCTTAACACTGCTGTGGGAAAAGGAGTGGCGCTTTAAAGTGAAACCATACTGAAATAATTTACCACATACGTCACATTTGAACAGTTTCTTTTTCGTGAGAACCGTCTTCGGACTCTGTGGTTTACTTGAATTAGCCAAACCTTTGCGTCTTATTGAGCGATTACTCCGTTTGGGTGCAATTGGTTGTTTTTTGATGGTGACTTTGGCTTTGGAATTATTTTCAATTTCATCAGACGGTTGGAAAGATAATTCAGTGGGGATTGCTTCCTCCTCGACGAATAAGCCAAGGGGCTTGATATCGATTTTACAACCACCGATTTCTTGACGGTCGTATTCCTTATCCGTAATATTGACTTCACCACTCAATAACTCGTCATGTTTGTCAAACTCCTTTGTGGTGAAATGGTAGTCAATTGGAGTATCATCTGAAATCCAACACATTTGAAATTATAAATTATATTACAACAATCGTTCTGTCATTACTAGAATAATAGTCCATGGCATGTACTACCTTATTCTCAAAACAATACTACAAGAAAATTCTTACTCTGCTAACAAATGTTCATCTAAATTAAGCAAAACCATGTCTCATGTACCACATTACCATTTCAAAATATTGAAGAAGCAATGATGTACATGACAATTAAAATAATTATTACGAGAATTTATACGTTTAGATATCATAATTACATATAGTAGCTTTTACTTCCCTGGTTGTTAGTTTTATTGACTTTTAAAAAATTAATTAATACAGGTCAAAGCCAAGTCAGGTTGTTTTTCCTTCTGATCGTTATAGACTCATTATACAGTGATCATGGAAATAGATTTTACGATGAAATAGATTATGGAATGCCGAAAATATCCTTCTAATTATAATAATATTTATTATTAATTACTATTGGGTAAAATATACCTGAAACTTGGGGAAAAGAGTTTATATTTTCAGCGTCAGTTCCCAATGGATCTACGTTATTTAAAATGACATCACAGTCTGTCCGAGGATATTGTTCTTTCTCTGGACATACTAATCCATCAGTCATACCATCTAAAATTTCCGTGTTTGCGTAAGGAGATGTCACTTTATCTTTTCTCGGTGTAGTTGCTTCGATGAAGTAGTCGATATCTGCAATTTTTAAAATAAAAAAATAAAATACAATAAGTGATTCAACGCTGAGTGAAGTGCTTAATTTAACAAAAACGATATGCATGCATTGAGGGACATCATCAAACTAACCTTTCGAAATAATCTGAGATCTCACTATTGCTTCGCACTGGTATTGGTATTCATTATCGAAATGTTTCTGTGATTTTAAAATTGTATTTTTAATGTTCATTCGTATATCATTGTAATTTTTCTCCAACGATGCTATTTGATGAACTATAGTTTGACATTTCTCCACTAACACTGAGCAGGAATCGCAGTAGTCCATCCATAGACTCGGATGGCCAAAATGCTTTAACAATTTGCAGCAGGTCTCTTCAGGTATTTCTAGTAGTTTTCGCAGCAGAAATATAACCTGCAACTGGTTGTCCACAAATTCGGCCTCATCAGCTGTTGAAAAATAAACAATAATTTACTAATCTTTTTTACATCTAATCTAACCAATTTTTAATTTATTAAAAATGCTGTACTCTCTACATTTAAGAAAACGCAAAAGTAAATATATGTCCATACCTGAACCGTTAACTGTGTTTGATTGATTTACACCATGTGCTTTTGGAACACACTGTTTGCAACATATAAAACAGTTTCTGTACCCCATTACTGATTCCATAAACTTTACAGGTAGCACAGCAAGTAATTAATTTCAGACAACTTTAAAGAAGGATAATTTTCAACAGTAAAGACGAAATTTCAACCGAAGAGATTTTATTTATAGAAGATTTATATTTTGAAATCAAAAATCAAGTTCTGAGATGGTTCTGAGGTAGGTTTGCAGTGAGTTTCGCGCTGTTGTCATAAAAGGTTTAACTTATAAAAGTTAGAACTTTGTGTACAGACCGTGGAATTTTAGTCTTCCATCACCCCATAAGGGAGGGTGTTCAGTGTTTCTTATCTCAAACTAAATTTTCTGATGTTTTCAAGTTACAAATAAAAAACCGTGTTATGCTTTCAAAGTAATATTATGCCTTTGAAGCAAATTTGAATATTATTTTTGGAAACTCAGCAATTAAAAGATAAAACTTAGGCAGTACCGAGAGTAAAAATCGAATTTATTTTACAATTTAACCTTTTAGAACAGCATTTTGTTTGTTTTAAATGATATAAAAGAACTTTATAAAAGATCATTGGAAGCCATAATGATAACATTGATATTGCATAACTTACTTTCTTTTTTGGCATGCAATAGTAATAAAATATGCAATAATACTCTGCATAAACCATTGTAACCAATGCACATAAGGACGTAGCACAACCGACACAGAATTAACTCATATTATGTTCATACGAATTATATCAAACTCTTCATGAATTATAGAGTCATGTATCTAAATGCATGTCAACATTTTTCAATTTTTATAGAATGTTATTGATAGATCACAACCATTTTCATAGGGGACATTCCTGTAGAGTAGACCCCGAAAGAATACACAAAAAGTGCTACAAATTGCCTCAAATTTTGCCACAGTGTAAAAAATAAATAATGTTTTAAAACTTGGGATTGAGTTGGATAAATGAAAACCCAAAATAGTTGTAATAAGTTGATGTAATGGAAAAATTAAGTATTTTAGCTAATTTCGAATTAGAAAACGAATTCAATTTTCAACATGAGTTATTTACAAATTATCCTGAATTGCATCTATAACCAGCGGAAGTCAGCATAGAATTCACCGCGTAGCATGAAAAACCTAGAAAGGTTTTGATTAGACGGATACAACATAAAACTTAACGAAAGTAACTAATAAAATAAAATCGTTAGATTAAATCATTAACAAAACTCATGCTATTATAGAGCAAAATCGTTTTCATCCTATTTATTTTTAAAACAGCCAATAAGATGTCCAAAAGGTGCGTCATTTGTTGTAAAGAAAGTTTTCCAATGAAACTGGGAATGCGGGAAACGAGCTCAAAGTCTTTTCCACACACAGAAGACGTTAATTGCCAACAAGGTATGTAAAACGACTTCACAAAATTTCATTTCATTATGTTAAATAAATTCGCACATCTCTTGACCTTCTTAAGTTTGACTATTCGGGGTTAATATGTCGTGGCACTAGAATTATTATTATACATTAAATGGAATAAATAATAATGTTTTTGTTAATACAGCTGAAGGAAACGATATCGTCAACAGTGATATGCAAATTATGTTCCTACTGCATAAACTTTTGGAAATACCCGACGACACCCTTGGCAAACTACGTCAATATTTTGGTAATACTAGTGGTTGGGTAGAATGTTGTGACTACTGCTCTCACTTGGTGGAAAATTGCAAAGTTATTTATGAACAAATGGAAATGTTGCAAAAGCAGTACGAGGAATTGCGTTCTAATATCAAAAGCACAATGCTAAAATCTCAGAAAACATTAAGCCTTGAATCAAAATGTGAAATAATAGTAAGATCTCATGTAATTACAAAAGGTAATATTTTTAAATAGCTTTTATATGTATAGCATGCTAATTTACGTAGAATAAGAATCAAAGGTTTTAATTTTTTACGTTGTTAAAACAGAAGTTGAAAGTTTCATTAACACCTCCTTGACCGAAATCAACAAAGAAACATTTCCGGATAGAAATATCAACTGCAATTCAAATAACTGTCCAATGCCCGCAAGGTCTCCTGACGATTGTTCAGATACTGTTGAAAGCAATCCCCTCTTCAAGAGTATAAATAATGCAATGATTGAAGGCGAAACTATTTCATTTGATGGTCAGTGCTTATCTCTTTTAAAAACTTGGTTGCTTTTCAAAAACTGAAATTAATTTAATTACGAACAATGGTTCTAATATCGTTTTACTGAACTTTAGAGTCTTCCGATTTTCAAAACAATATTCATTCCGAGAAGGCATGTGAATACCAACAGAATGTCTGTGGACCTATTCAATCCGAAAATCTTATAAAAGAAATTTATCCGGATATTTCAATACCCGTTAACAACCACAATGCAAATCCATCTGAATCTGAAGAATCTGAATCAAGAAATCTTTCTGAAAATGCATTTAGTGATATTATTGACGAAGTTGATTTGTCGGTAAAGTCAAATGAAAATTCTAGAGGTATTAATTATCCAGTAAACACGATAAATACGATAAATGAAGAGGAACCGAAGATGAGCAAAATGATAGACAAGGGGGATGGCGAGAAAAAGCACGAATGTCACATATGTTTGCAATTATTCGCGCTGCCCCGACAATTGAAAATTCACTTGCTCACTCATTCTGGTGCTAAGAATAAACATAAATGTGACTTTTGCGGAAAAGGATTTAGAGACAAGTCTACTTTACAAATACACCTTAGGATTCACACCGGCGAAAGGCCTTATGAATGCAGCATTTGCGGAAAGTGCTACAAATGTACCAAAAATTTAAAGGATCATATGACGCTTCACAGCGGCAGAAAACCATTTGTTTGTAAACTTTGTGGTACACCTTTTAAAACAGCTGAAAATTTAAAGAGACATACCGTGTTGCATTCTGGGAAGAAACCATTTGAATGTGATATTTGTGGTAGATGTTTTATAACAGCTGGAAAATTAAAGGAACATGCTGTGTTGCATTCTGGGGAAAGGCCTTTTGAATGTGACATTTGTGGCTTGACATTTACTAGGAAAGGATATCTAAGGGATCACTACTTCACGCATACAGGGGAGAAACCTTATGAATGCGACATTTGTGGTTTGAAATTTGCTAGGAAAGGATATCTAAAAGTTCACTACTTTACGCATACAGGGGAGAAACCATTTGAATGTGACATTTGTGGTTTGAAATTTACTAGGAAAGACTACCTAAAGAATCACGAAGTGACGCATATGGAAGAGAATCCTTTTAAATGTGACATTTGTGATAAGCCATTTAAGTATAATAAAAATTTGAGCAGACACCGCCTGAAGCACATCGGTC
Source organism: Yoshiicerus persimilis (assembly GCA_020352615.2). Taxonomy (NCBI): domain Eukaryota; kingdom Metazoa; phylum Arthropoda; class Collembola; order Entomobryomorpha; family Tomoceridae; genus Yoshiicerus; species Yoshiicerus persimilis. The sequence goes on from CM036940.2 coordinate 76,842,324, forward strand.
AGTCAAATAATGTTCACTAGGGACGCTACTTAGAGTCTATGTTTCTGTGAAATTCTCAATAAGGTAATAACCAAATTAAAGCAACATTACGATCAGCGACACAATACTTGAAAAAAGTGATTAACTACTTAAAAATCTCACGTTTGTGTTTTATTTCTTTTAGTGTGTTTTTTAATTAATTATATATGTACAGTAAAAGTAAAAGTAAGAATAAAAAAGCTTTTTAGCATTTTATGTATGGAATATTATTACAAGCTTTTTAATTGAAAGGACACAGGATGACCTTAGTGATAGTTTTGGGTCTAAAAGATAGAAAGTTAAAAGAAAACTGGGAATACTTGTTTAATTTAGTTTAAAATCTCAGCCTCATTGGAGTACACACCTGGTTTCTGCTGGCGAATTTCTTCTTTTTCATTTCTGAAATTATCATGGTCGGATAACCTTATTTTCATATTATTAAAATTATGTGAAGATTAATCTGCACCCGCTTGTAAAGTTTAACTTGTAAGTTTAACCTGTAAAATACGTCTCAATAGCAGATTATATTTAAATATAATTAATCATGTTAACAACTTTCCGGGATATTATTGTTTCACAAGACCATCGCTGTACATGCATCAAAATAACACTTGTATAGTAGCCAATTCTACTTTCAATGTACTTACGTACTTAATTATATGAATGCTTTCAGTTATTAAATGAAATAATTTGCAGTTTTCCAATTGAGAACTGCGTAAAATTAAATTTTCAGTATTATTTAAATGAACATTTATTTATAAAATACCAAACTCGGTTATAGCCAGCAAGAATAATTAATTATAATTTGACTATTGCACATCACATTGACAAAGTCGAGAAAAAGAATTTTAACTAAATAACTTAATTGCTTTTAAAAATCTTTCCAAAATATTATTATAAAATGAGCATATGTAACAAGTATACGTTTTTGTGTACACAGGAACATGGCAATTTTAAGATCTGTCAACGTAAACATTAGAAATAATAGTTAAAAGCCCGGCTCTCACAACCCAACTCCATTTAAAATGTAAAATGATTTACTGACTATTAACATTATTGTAAAAGATGTAAAGACCAACGGTCATATCGTCCAACAATAAAACCTTATCTATCTATCTATCTATCTAATTGCTTTTAAATTGTGTTTACCATGGCTTAAAAATGGCATAGCTTGTGAAAATATTCAAAATCGATTGCTTTTCCTTTCTCATTTGCTTGTTTATTAAACAGAAAGTAATGTCCTGGCTTATCAACACTTTTAGAAAACTCAGAATCCATAGCTGGATTTTTGACTGACCATTTAATATTCCCAACAACAAGACTACGAATATTGCTCACTTTCCAAAACTTCAAAATCGCGGATTTCTGTTGTTCAACACCGTCCACTAAGGCAAAATTCAATCCCAATACAATCTTCTCTGTATTACAATGACTGCAAATGTTTTTTGCCGCAGGAAAACTATAGTTATCTAAAACTAGTGTTTCTAAATGCCAGGGTATGTCTGTAGACACATTTACGTTCGTTAATTTCAATCTCTTAATAGAGTTAGGAAGTTTCACTTGGGTTAAATCCATTTTGTAAATGCCACCAAAAACGCTTAATTCGAAATCAGTCAACGAATCACAATTTGTAAAATCAAAAATGGGAAATTCCAATGGAGTTTTAAAACTAAGCGACAAATGTTTCAAATTTGGGTAGAAGAAAGTCTGTGGAAGATTTAATTGTTGTGATTTAATAAAGAGAGTAAGTTTTTCCAAAGAATTTGGTAATGACTGAAGGTCAACATTTATACTATCGACAAATGAAACAGATTTTATGGACATCTTAACATCTGCGCTGCAAATTGGTCCATTGATGTGAAAACATTTTGTTTTCCATAAACTATTCTTCAAACCAATCAACTGTACGTATTTTAAATCAAGATTTTCCATTTGTAACGAATTTTTGGTGACGTCCAACCTCAAAATGTTTCCATGTAAACATAGTTTGTTAATTTTGGAAAGATCAACGAAATCATTGATTAAGATTTTGGGGACATTTCTCGGATAATATTCATCTAAACTAAATAGAACACTTTCATGGCACAAATCATTAGATTCCGTTAAACTTAATTCTTTTGGGATAATTTTCTCATCCAGAAGAATTCTACAATTTTCCAAGTACAAATAAGGAATGTGTCGTAAATGTTTGAAAGAAACAGTAAATCTAGCTTTGGGTGAATTGCGAATATCCAGTTTGACTATATTTGTTCCCAAGCAATGATTTAAATCGATAGATATATTGTTAGGTTCGTAGAATGCTCTAAAATAAATCTCTTTTAGTGTCAATATTCCCTTTTGTTTTAGAAAATAGTTAACAACTGAGTAGCTGACATTTTTTCCGAATTCGATTGTTTTTGAAGGTGTTTCATTCCAAGGAAAGGCGATTTCAAAACTTTCCATTAGATGCTTTTCCTCTGGCGATGCACAAGATCCAAATGGGCACTCAATTTTAATTTTAGCTAATTTCCAAAACAAGTTTCCAGAGATGCTGTTCCACTTTCGACAAACTTGACGAAATCTCCGAATGTTATTGAAACTCAAAAAGCGAAGAATATTATCCAGAACCTGTATTAATACAGTTTAATCATTAACCCAATTATAAAGTTGATATTACTTTACTCCCTTATATTATAACCGTTAGAACCATAGATTAAGAGGTGTAACGCAAAAGATTATCCAATGCAAAATACAAATGATATATTTTACTGCCATTTCACATTTTTTCACGACTTTTTTAGATTGATTAGTTAGTGAACTAAATATTTTCAATTTTCAATCTAACATAATTTCATTTACTCAAATCTTTTAATCTTTTACACAAAAACTTCGGCACTTACCAAATCATTCATCAATGCATGGGGTAAAGCAGGAAATTGATCGCATTCGTTTTCTATGTATTCCCGAATATTGGCAATTTGTCTATTTATATTATCAAATATCTTCTCGTCCATATTTTGCAAAATCTGTTATAAATCAAAAATCATTCATGTAATTAACTTATAAAAGTAGTAATATTATTCTAGTAATAACCTCGTTTCTTGAAACTTTTACACTACCAACCTATGATTACGCAAAGGATAACTATTATACTCCAAATTTGACTGTTGCAAAGTAGGGGAAATAGTTCATGTGTAGACTGTTAACTTTAATGTATCTTTATATGCAGAATAACTTAGCAATAGTGTGGTTTTTAAGACTAGATATAATAAAATGATGTTTTAGGTGTTGCAGTTATACAAATGGTTTTGGTACTGTTTTTCAATAAAGTTTTAAAAATGACAGAAAAAACGGCAGGGTTTTCAAAAATATTCGTCGCTTATAATTCTGCTCAATTTCCACAAATAATGTAACACGCACAGATAATAATATACTTACTCTCAGCTCAATTGGCCCCATTCCAAATGAAAGGAAGACGCACAAAGTACATTGTGGATCGGGGACTATAAAACACTATAAATATGTGCTTGCCCGTCTTCTGTTTATCTCAAACGTAATGGGACATCCGCCAGTGTAGAATTAAACCATTGTTACTTAAATAAGTACAACCACAAATACATTTATGTTGGCTTCTGTTGAATCGTCAATTTGCATAATGGCAGAGTAGAGTAAGTAGGCTATTCATTTTGCTCACTTGATTTCTAAAAATATACATTTCTGTTTGATGTTTAATATGCATTCACATTTAATTTTAAAAAAAATGTAAAATTCTTTTTTAAATTCATTTGTCTGGCATTAATATGTTGCTCAATCCCTATCCAATTAATGACGAATAAAATAAATGCGTACGTATTAATTTATTTTCTAAGCAATGTAAAAATGCAGATTCTCCTGGGTGCTACACATTCATTAGTATTTAGCATTTACCTAAGATTAAACCTTGAAGTCTTTTTACTTATCCTAACGAAGACGACGTTTCTATTTCTTTCTCTGAGCGCCCAACCGAAATATCTATTTGCTTTATTTATTGCTGACTGCTGACCCATCTCAACATGAGACTGCACATTGTAAATAAATTTACAAATAAGGCATTCTATATGACAGGAACATAACCTGGGCTTTTCCTTTCCTTTTGTGTATTGGTTTGCTTCCCCTGCAAGAGAATATTTTATTCTGTAGCAACTATATGAATCCACGATGGAACTATGCAGAAGTTACCTATGTTGAATTCTCTTATTGCTGTATTTCATAATACAAAGCAAACAGTAATTGCAATACAAATACTTTTACTTTTTCGTGCGTTAACGTACACCTGTGTAGACAAATATCACTTAGTCCTGTTGCGTTATACATGTTTCCGTAAAATGTTTCTATCCACCAACATGAGTCCAGAATATTACAGAAGGCAGATGTAAAATAGAAATGTTAAAGGAATAATGAGTTAGTCTTTAATGTCGTCGCCTGTGATAGCGCTGTGACAACGTGAACGCAACATATAGCAAATATAAAACATTTGTTCCAGTGTACTATAAGGGTTCGTCTACTCGAAAGTAATTCAGAAACGGGCGAGAACCCAACGCAACAAGGCAATCAACATACAAACAAACAGAAAACAAAAGACAACCCTTTGTGTAGTAGAATAACGTTTGTGTTCTGAGAAGGCTGGACTGCTGGACTGCTGATCCAGTACACCATAAATTGTCATAAATATGTCAAAAAGCAGGATTTGATCTGATTTCCTGCTGCGAGTACACTGAACACTGCAGGAAGTAAATGATTTTGTAGGGGTGAGTGAAACAGTTTTTATACTGCTTCCTAATTCTTATAACGAACGAACCTGACGTTTTGAGTTCAGTTTCAGTTGGCCTGTGACTGGCCGCCTGTTCACTAAAGCTAGTAAGTAATGCAAAAATAATATTCGAAATAAATATTTGATAATCGTGAAGAGTGCATTTCTTGTGTATTTCTGTTTGTTCCACTATTATTATCTGCAACAAGTTTAAATTTCAGTGGTTTGGAAATTAAAAAATCCAGTTTAACAAGGTGACATATGAACATTAGTGGACAAGAAGTTGAGTATACTAAAATATCCTAATATAGTAAAAATTCTTGTTATATTTCCCCGTCTGTTTTACTGGCCAAGCAGTGGTCTGACTAGGAGACTGTTTGCCCTATTTTCCGGGAATTAGAAATTGGGATATATTGAAATCACACTATTCAAAATATTCAAGGTAGTCAGCCATCAAAATGAACTAAACATTAGGAATAGAAAAAAGTACAATTCCACACTCGTTGAAATCGTTTTTGGAACAACTGCAAAAGTTATGAATTTTATAGAGAAATTCTTTCGTTTTCCAACTCAGTATATTGAAATTAGTTCGCTCATATTTCATTTAGATGGGGTCAATTTGTGATGAGAGTTTTTTCTAAGTAAAGTCAAACCACGATTTATGGAAGGTAACCATCAAAGTGTATCGGTTAGTTTTACAGAAAGGCTAAAGGCTCGCAATTAAGAAATCAAAAAGAAAAAGGTTTTATAGGACTGAACTCGAGTTTATATCCCCACATTAACCTTTTTGTAAATCAGCGTTAATAGTTTAATATAGTAAATGCACTTTTAATAAATGCTGTCAAACATGTCTTAAAGAATGCAAGATTATCAAAATGCTGTAAGAAATATCGCTTTCTTTAGCTAAACGAGTTTTATATAAATAAATTGTACCTAGTACGTGTACTGTAGTCGTACTCTTAGCTTTCCATAAATTACCTAACCATTAAATACCGGTAAATACTTATTATTGCTTACAATAGCGTTTTACATTTGAATGAATAATTATTATGCATTTTCTTTACTCCTACTTGAAATGTAGCTTATTGAAATATTGCAAAGCTTACATTATGCGCAAAGCAAATATTATATAGACGATATATTATATAGCGACAATAACACTATTCTTTTAATATAATTACAGATTTGATGACGTTGAAGGCAATTCTGTACAGGTCACCCCAGTAAACAGGTACATATTTCTTACGGTTTCTATCGTTAAGATTATCTAAAAATGAAAACGAAGCCTGGATATCCAATGGAACTGACTCCCATAAATCTTAAAAAATTAATCGTAGTTAACTTTCCTAATGGGAACAACTCTGATACCAAATTGTTCCTATATAATCTTCTTGGCTAACCAATTGCCACTTTTTGTCCCGCGAGTTATATTTGCTTTACGGATAATATTACATACCTATTACCATATACAATAATAATTAAAGGGTGTAATTGAAAAACTCCATACAAATGAGTATTATCCGCAGGAGGAGGTCATAGTCTCATGGATCAAGTGAAAGTAGCAGGAGTGTGGAAAGATGAAAATAGCACTAAATGTATTATACTACCATGAATTATGGAGTCCATAGTTTTAAGAATTTAAAATTTCGTCTTTTTTCTTTGAATATTTCGTCATATTAATTTTTAGTTGTCGATTTAATTTTCCGTCTTTGGTATTAATATGTGACTGGGCACAAGAATTTAAATGAATTGTACTAAACTTACGTACAGAGATAAATGCACCTAAAGCCATCCAACTCATTTTAACCATTCACAAAAACTATGCCATTTACAAACTGTTATTACCAAACACCCTGGAAATTCACTACCGAAATCATTAAATGTTCTACTATATACTTCAAAAAATATAAATAAGAAAGCCCCCTCTCTTGGGGTAATCGATAGCGCAGAATTCAAATCTGACAACCGCTATGTCGTATCTTTAACACCCCTCGATATAGGGGATATACCTCACATATCGCAAATAGAGAAAATTCATTTATTTGAAATATACTTTGACTGTCTGACGTAATCGAAAGCGTAGAATTCAAATTTGGCAACCGCTATGTCATATCTTTAACACCCCTCGATATAGGGTATACACCTCACATATCGGAAATATGAAAATTCATTTATTTGAAATATACTTCGACTCTTTGAGGTAATCGATGGCGTAGAATTCAAATCTGACAACCACTATGTCGTATCTCTAACACCCCTCGATATAGGGTATACACCTCACATATCGGAAATATGAAAATTCATTTATTTGAAATATATTTCGACTCTTTGAGGTAATCGATGGCGTAGAATTCAAATCTGACAACCGCTATGTCATATCTTTAACACCCCTCGATATAGGGTATACACCTCACATATCGGAAATATGAAAATTCATTTATTTGAAATATACTTCGACTCTTTGAGGTAATCGATGGCGTAGAATTCAAATCTGACAACCGCTATGTCGTATCTCTAACACCCCTCGATATAGGGTATACACCTCACATATCGGAAATATGAAAATTCATTTATTTGAAATATACTTCGACTCTTCGATGTAATCGATAGCGTAGAATTCAAATCTGACAACCGCTATGTCGTATCTCTAACACCCCACGATATAAGGGGTATACTTTACATATCGGAAATATAAAAATTCATTTATTTGAAATATACTTCGACTCTTTGAGGTAATCGATGGCGTAGAATTCAAATCTGACAACCGCTATGTCGTATCTCTAACACCCCTCGCTATAGGGGTGTTAGAGTTGTGACATAGCGGTTGCCAAATTTGAATTCTACGCTTTCGATTACCCGGGGGTGTCGAAGCATATTTCAAATAAATGAATTTTTATATTTCCGATATGTGAGGTATATCCTCTATATCGAGGGGTGTTAGAGATACAACATAGCGGTTGCCAAATTTGAATTCTACGCTTTCGATTACGTCAGACAGTCGAAGTATATTTCAAATAAATGAATTTTCAGAATTCCGATATGTGAGGTATACCCCCTATATCGTGGGGTGTTACAGTTGCGACATAGCGGTTGCCAAATTTGAATTCTACGCTTTCGATTACCCGGGAGAGTCCAAGTATATTTCAAATAAATGAATTTTTATATTTCCGATGTGTGATGTGTACCCCCTATATCGAGGGGTGTTACAGTAGCGACATAGTGGTTGCCAAATTTGAATTCTACGCTTTCGATTACCCGGGGGTGTCGAAGCATATTTCAAATAAATGAATTTTTATATTTCCGATATGTGAGGTATATCCCCTATATCGAGGGGTGTTAGAGATACGACATAACGGTTGTCAGATTTGAATTCTGCGCTATCGATTACCTGAGAGAGTCGAAGCATATTTCAAATAAATGAATTTTTATATTTCCGATATGTAAGGTATACCCCTTATATCGTGGGGTGTTAGAGATACGACATAGCGGTTGTCAGATTTGAATTCTACGCTTTCGATTACATCGAAGAGTCGAAACATATTTAAAATAAATGATTTTCTACATTTCCGATATGAGTTATAGAAAAGTTCACGTTTCGATTTAATTCCGACAGACTTTCGGCTTCTTAATCTCGCTGAATTACTGTTGGATAACTGATATGCCAAATGGAAAGCTGGGATTTCAAAGATTTATTAAAAATCACAGGAAATTTTTAAAAATATGGGGTCAGTGCCATTTTATAGAAGATAAATTGCTGCATCTACTGGATATTTAATCTCATTTTTCAATTTTCAGACAATTCATTTAGTTTCTTGTGCACAGTCACATATTTCGTCTAGCACGCGATGGATGTGTAAGGCTACTTAGCAGCGGTGTTAACCAATGTACGTTAATTGTAGCTATGTACACGGAGTACCCAAGTCGTGCACCCATGGCTCTTTCTTATTAGGAACTCGTAAAAACACTAACAGCTAAAATTTCTGTTTTGCTGCTTGACTACTAGGTACACAATTCACAATCTTGTCTTAGGCTTAAGTTGGGTATATATATATGTGTTAGCGGCAATAAGCCAAATTAGGCATTAAGGAAAATGCCTAGGCATTTAGCTAAATGCCTGAAGAAAGCCCGGCTATTTTCATTTAGCCGAGGCATTTAGGAAAATGCCTAGGCATTTCCTTAAATGCCTAAACTTCACTCGGCATTAAGCAAAATGTATTTGCTTATTGCCGGGTAATCATCTTTATTTTACTTAATGACTGAATTTTACCAGGCAGAAAGGAAAATGTCTCCCATTTGTGCTATAACAGTGTGTTAAATAAGTCAGAAAGGAAAATGTGAGTCTACTGTGGTATCGGTATCCAACTTTTTATGCTAATGTACAGATATGCAGAAGTACAGTGTTCAGCAAGGTGCTTGTACTTGTAGGTTTTTAGCTGCCAGTCGTCATTAGCAAACACAAGTAAAGTCATGAATGGTACAAAAGCCATATTTGACGAATTAATGCCTGATAAAATTAAGGTTCCTGGCTATTAGATTTACATGATGACCTTTACTATCATAGTTAAATCTAAAAACACTATAGAAGTATGAAATGTAAATAAAAGTTCATGACTTTTCCTCCTAAGTCGAAAAATGTTGCTTCGCAATTATCTTTTTCTGCCATTTTCCCATACTTTTTTCTAACTGAGCCTAAAAATATGAATTTGCTCTATTCTGAAAGTCTCTACATGGTGAAGGGATTTTTTTGTGATTTTCCACCTCAATATAGAGGATTGTACTTAGGGCGGACGCCTACATGTAGCTGTATGCCTCGACTTTAAAAACCTATTATCATTTTAAAAATACAGAGATAAGGTAGTCAAATTAAAATAGTGACTACATTTAAATCGTATAATCAGGAACCTTAAATGGGAATTCATAAGAACAAGTGAAATTAACGATGCAATTGCTAGGTTTAGGGAAAAAATCATTCATTCATTTAAATATATTTTTTGTTAACATTATATCTTACTGACAATAAATTACTTTTTTAGCAAATAATTGATGTATTAAACTTGGTTACTTATTTAACACATTGTTTTATAGCACAAATGGGAGACATTTTCCTTTCTGTCTGGTAAAATTCAGTCATTAAGTAAAGTAAAGATGATTACCCGGCAATAAGCAAAAACATTTTGCTTAATGCCGAGTGAAGTTTAGGGTATATACTGGGTGTAAATAAACTAAAGTGGCCACCTGTACCGGAAGAACCAGAGATAGTACAGCAAAACTGTTTACACCATTCGAAAGCCAGTACTATTACATTGAAATCCAAGTTTTCATCAAAATCGGTAGAAGGTAAGCGGATCAAATAATTAGATGAAAAGAAAAAGTAGAAAAATATGCCCAGTTTTCAGTGATTCGGATTTTTCACCACCGGAAAAATAATTTTTTCGAAAAAATATTTTCACAGCGGCAATCCGTGTTATATGAGTGATTTTTCTTGAATTTTTCATAATATTCGAATATGGATAAATTTTAGACTTTTCTGGAATTTTCTTTCACATTCCAGGAAATTCCAGAAAAGTTGAAAATTCAACCTTGTTCGATTATTATGAAAAATTCAGGAAAAATCACTCATATAACACGGATTGCCGCTGTGAAAATATTTTTTCGAAAAAATTATTTTTCCGGTCGTGAAAAATCCGAATCACCGAAAACTGGGCATATTTCTCTACTTTTTCTTTTCACCGAATTATTTGACCCGCTTACCTTCTACCGATTTTGATGAAAACTTGGATTTCAATGTAACTTTGTACTAGCTTTCGAATGGTGTAAACAGTTTTGCTGTACTATCTCTGGTTCTTCCGGTACAGGGGGCCACTTTAGTTTATTTACACAGGTATACATGAGAATTTGCCAAACTATCATGTTACGCGGGCATAGCTACAATGTACCGTGGTTAACACCGCTGCTACGTAGCCAAACACATCCATTACGTGCCAGACAAAATATCAAAAGGCAAAAAATTAAATCAAAGACGAAACATTCGTATGACATAACATTAAACCAAAAAAGACGATAATTTAAATTCTTATGACGAGGTCAATGGTCGGAAATGACCCATTTTTAAAAGGAAACATACAATTAGTCCCGAGAAGACTCACTAAAAACTTCATCGAAAATTTCCTGAGATATGTGATTACTCACTAACATATACCACCTAACTGACTGACTAGCAGATAGACGGGCAGACACCCCGAAAAATATCTTTTGCCTTAAATGGAATCTTATAGTAATCGCAATTCCTTGTCGCAACTTCTATAATGTGTTTGCAAGTGAAGATTTCTAAGCATCGAGAGGTAATACGCAATTTACCAGATTTGTAGTTCTAATTTGATGTAGTCGTTGAATGTATTCCACTTTGTTGTCCTAGCGGTGTCCATGTATCTTATTGTACTCACAACTGGAAAACCTATTCACGCTAATGTAATACATTTACCGCTATTTTATCTTTCCACACATATCCAATATCCCTATCACTACTATCACTTTAGCCCTGTGACTATCATTCATGCCATAAAATGACCTCGTCCTGCGGATAATACTCATTTGCATGGAGATTCTAAATTTTACTCATAATTGAATAGTAAATTATACTCCAAAGAACCTAAAACAGTCCAATGCAAAGTCATGGGGAGAATTCTATGGAGATAACTTAAAAGCCATAAAAGCCGGTGTTTGAACAGAGCAGGTAGTAAGTAATACGATTTTAGAAACAATAATTTATTTTTGTTCACTCTTTAATGTGCTTAATATTTAGGTTAGATACGGTTTTTTAAAACTACAAATACGAAATATGGTTACTCCAGTTTTACAAATATGTGATTACTGGTCTTCCCAAGGCGAGTCGGACTTAAATCTGTACACTCTGTGGCAAGATGACTTAGCTAACATTCGGTGTCTGTATTTAATATTCTTCAGTAAAGCAGTTCTGACGGAGAAATGCTTTTCCCAAGCTATTTCGTATTGAATTTCAAACTATTTCCGTCTGTTAAGATATCCGCATTTATAGAAATAGCAGGTAAGGACTACTGCTAGATTTGTCCCAAAATTTGTTGTCAAAACTTTATTTAACATACATTTTCAGATGGGAATGGGAGTAACTTACGGCAGGAAAAACTGCGTTCCATATGCTACGGTTCTTCACGACAACTTTTAGTCTGAAATGTGCGGACGCTTAAATGAATTGAGTATCAATATGAATTAGCAGTGCGATTCACCGAAACATTATAAATATATATGATATAGGTAGTTAATTTGTTTGAACGATATATAAAAGTCACACACACAGCCACAAAATCGCAAACATCTGAACCAGTTTTAGATTTTTTATAACTTACTAAAAATTTGATACTTTTATTCTTTATAGATCAATGACTTATCTGATTTTGATTTGACTCTGATTTTAACAGATGAAAAATCGGACAACTTTGTTATCTTTTCTCGACAATTTTTTTTGCTGCGGAAAGCCAAATGTACAATGTACAATACAAGGTAAATATTAAGGCTAGTGTAACCCTAGGACTTTGAGCTTAACCATGGTAATTTTTCTATAAAGTTATATCAAGTAAAAATTTTTATTTAAAAGTTAATTTTCTAAATTTATTCTAATTCTTCAAATTTAGGACCACAATTTATGAAGTCCATAATTATGAAAATCTCAAAACGTATATGGAATCAACATAACATGGAAATCTAAATTAAATAATTTGGAAAGACATGAAAAAACGTTTACCCTTTAAATTAACCTTATTGGAGATACACCATAGTTGGTAAATATTATACTAATTTTTCTATAAGGAGCAATAAAGGTCAATCAATCAGAATCAATCAACCTGTGTTGAAATGTTATTAAACAAAAATTTGAAATGCTAACAAATGTAATGTGTTTTTCATTTGCCAGGAATGAGAAGAAAAATCATCTATGTAAGCTCAAAAATTTTATGGCTTCTGTCTGACTACTACTAATAATAATAAACCTGTTAAAACAGCACGTAAAGAAGAGGAGCGTAGACATGGTGATAACCGAAACCGAGAAAAACATCATGAAAACCAATGTGGGTATAGGAACAGAATTATTATTTATTTACTATACATGTGAGGAGACTTGGGTATTTTTGTAAAATGTGCTACGGGACGCGATCTCCCCGTAAGGGTCAGGGGAGGAGAGGGTTGTCAGGGATAACATTGACCTCTACGTCCCGTGATTTGAAGTTCACGTGACCTATTTCTCACTCCCCCGTGTAAAATTTGTTAGTCTCCTCACATGTATAGTAAATAAATAATTTTTTTTCCTATACCCACATTGATGAAAACCGAGAAAAACATGATGAAAACCGACAAAAAAACCGACAAAAACAGCAGGAAAGTTGATAATGAGACGGAACATACTAACAATTAGTACAACCAATGACATCTGCATTGTGTTGTAAGTATTCCATATTCCTTAGTATTAGACATCTGCAATCTGCACTAAGGTAAAGAAGGCCGACATAGATGGGCCCCAGAAGTGACTTTTGGGGCCCATCTATGTCGGCCTTCTTTACCTTAGTGTATTGCATTGTATGAAAGGACCAAGATGGCTACCGCGAACGCACAGACAGACAGACAGACAGATCCTTCATTATTATAAAGAGTTCGCTGACGCTCCTCTTAATAATAACAAACCGGTCAACCGATTTGCTAAGTGAACGAAGGGGGATCAATAACATTTTGGTTACTTAAATGCGTATGACATTGTAATAAGCAAAACTTTTGTACTCTTTTTTCGGAGGCCGAATGTCTTAGAGTGATCATCTTCAAAGTATTTCAGTGCTCAGTTTCTTAAAAAGTATTTCATCGAATTAATCTGATTTATAACCGCTACCATAAGAACTTTTAAGCGAGCAGAACAGAACTGGCCCCAAAACCAAACACCACCGAACGATTCTCAAATTTTATAAAAGAACCATGCAGTCCCAAAATATAATTGAGCGAACCGCACCGAACCGGATGTTACAAAAAACTCGAGCGGACCGAACCGATTTGATTAGCTTCAATAGCGAGTTCGGCGTATAAAAAAGTTGTGTGGGTACGTCTTGGAAAAAACCATATTTATCCATTGAAAGACTTGTGTTACCACTTTCACAAAGGATTTTCAGAAAGATATGTAAGACGTGCTTTTGTGAGTACTTTTTGTACACAACAATTGCTTTGATAGTGTGATATGTACTCAACACATTAAAAAACACAACGTTAAGAACCATTTTTTTGTTGGAAACGGTGGTTCCAATACCCTTTATAGTAGTTGTTCCATGTCGGTAAATGTCAATTGCATAGATAGTGAAACGGACGGTTCTGTCGCTCGGCTCGTCCGTTGAACGCTATTTTTGCTGTCTGCTAGAATAGAGCTTCAGTTTCTTCGGAAAGGACCAACCAGCAATCGTCTTAGCTGGATTTTTAGTTTTAGTGAGTTCTAGATGTGTTTACTTAGGTGAAAATGTGTTTTTAAAGTAAATATGCACCTAGCTGCAAAACTGTTTCAAAAAGAGATGAATTCCAACTCCTTAAGGCACCATATACACCCAAACTTAATTATTTACACTTGAAAATCTTACAAAATCTACCCGAACGGATCGTATGTTCGGCACTAACAATTTTCATTAGGAACTAAGCTCATCGATTTTCTCATCGTACCAATTTTATAACAAGGAAACTTTTATAACCAACTAATTTTATCTTAAAGTATCATAGCAACAATTACAAAACATCAGTAATGTATTTATATTTTCATTTTCTTACATACAACATTATAAAGACAGTAAAACCACCCGAGTCGACCACCTTGGTAACATAGCAGCATAATACAACCACTCTGGTAAAACCACCAAAGTCAACCACCTTGGTAACAAAGCAACATAGTAGAACGACTCTGCTAAACCACCCGAGTCTACCACCCTAGTAACATAAAAATACAATAGAACCACTCTGGCAGCCCACCCCAGTCTACCACACCCTAGCCATATACAATAATACGTACACTGCATTTACTAATTACATGAACACAATTTACAATTGATTAGTTTACTTTTTCTAAATATTTTCTTTTTATGCCCTGTCGTGGACAACAGATAGTTTATACGGGAACAAAATGTTCAGACAATGACAATGCTTTGTCGAGAGTTAATAAGGTTCCTCGTAGCTTAATGTTTATAAAAATGTGTTTTGTTGCGTTTGTAAAATTGTCTGTCTTGGCATTACAATCTGTCCATTTTGCTACACATTTCTTATCTAATATAAGTGCGCCTTTTCATCTTTTTAATTCTATTTTGCTCGAAAAACAATGATGTTGGTTGCACAACAAATTATTTATTTCCGTCTTACTCGTTTTGGTTTGGGTAAACCAGCGGGTTAAAATGAAATTGTTGAGATATTGGTAGACTTCTTGGCTCGGAATATCTGCTTTTTGTACGGTGATGTTTTCGAATAATAATCTATTGATTACGATTGATGTAGATATTGATGCGTCGTCTAATTTCACGTTCATTGTCTTTAATGAATTCTTTAATTCTTGTATGTTTGGTTTTATGCACCGAAATACAGTTGACAATGGGCTGTAATTGTAGACGGCTGGAACAAGTCTACATTTTCCTGGGCTATTATGATATTTTGTAGTAATAAATGTTGTTCAATTTCTTGGAACTTGTTTTTGTCGATAATGGGAGATGTGTAATAAGTTTTATATTACGGATATATAACTTATATATTGTAGTTATATATTGTAGATATGCAATATAATTCATTTATCATTGGAATACATCTATTAATTTGTGCAATATTAAATTTAAGAAACAGATTAATAAATATCAGTTGTGAAATCTCTATCGCTAAATGATGTTTGGTGTAGGAATACTAATCAGAGCTTTGGTTTTGGTAATAAATCGAAAGCATGAATGATGAAATAACTTTGTTATTAACTGGTAAAATGTGTGTATGGAAATGAAGGTGTAAAGCAGGATCTTCGAACAATGCAGACTGCAATACATAAGCAAATGTAAGGAGAAAACACTTGTGGTATTGAATGTGTTGATTCACGAAATTAGTAAAATTAGGGCAGTTAATGGTGTTGGAAGCAATTATCGGTTGAGCACTATTAGTTGTAATTTGTTACTACTATTCTGTAATTTGTAATTCTGTAATTTGTGTAATTGTTCTGGAGTTAGAAACAGAGTAATAATTTTATCATTAGGCGGTAGTGTTTGAGTAGTGCTTGATGTAGATTGCAAATCGTTATTCAATGTCATTGTGGTCCGGCTAAAGTGCAGTAAATTTTCCTTTCAAAACTAATCTATGGAGCGTAATTAGTTCTTTTTCATCCCCAAATCTTGTAAGAAATGTTTGTAATGTTTGTTTTGTTGCAAATTGGTATACTTTAGAATATTTTAGTTGGAGTGCTGTAATGATTTTAGTTATTGCAATAGAATTGTATGGAGTCATATTTTCTCTAACGCATTTTCTACAATACAAGTATATAAAAGAGATTCCGCTAGAAAACGCTCTTTAGCTATTGGTTTGTCTTTCTTACAAGGAAAATGAAGAAATGATTGAACTCTCACAACTATTTCATTGTGTTCATAAGAAAATTGTGATGCGTTTTGTAGGGAATAAAAGATTTTGAAATCGTTCCTTGTAAAGTCATTAATCGTAATGTAATTCGCCCCTGGGAAAATAAAACTCCCATA
Organism: Yoshiicerus persimilis; assembly: GCA_020352615.2. Classification (NCBI taxonomy): domain Eukaryota; kingdom Metazoa; phylum Arthropoda; class Collembola; order Entomobryomorpha; family Tomoceridae; genus Yoshiicerus; species Yoshiicerus persimilis. Next base: position 76,858,872 of record CM036940.2, read on the forward strand.
AGAAAATTGTTTATAGTAATTGTATGTTCCTAATTGATAAATTAGGAACACAGTATTGTTTCTAATAGTAGGGACAATATTGTGTGGGCACTGGGCGCATTGGTATTGTTGGTTCCCGGCTGTCACAAAATTATGGTGACAATCGGGACATTCAAAATTCATATCGTGTTTCTTTTGATGATATTGTAAGGCGGACCTTGTTCGAAGTATTTTTAGGCACCGGTCCTATGGCCATAGACGGCTGTGGCAAGCGGTAGCTTTAGTGTAGACCGCTGAATTTCGCTCATTCGTTGTGGTGTTGTGAATTGGTGTATTGGTTTTTCTGGTGATTTGTGGGAAGAATCGTCGTCTTACGGAAAGAATTTAAGTTGATTTGAGTGGTGTGGCAATTTTTTGAAGGAATATTGGACGTATTAGTAACTTCCTTGATCCCTGTAATGGGCGGATATGATACTAGATATACTAGATATGGTATCGGTTGATTGGGTAACGAGATCTGAGTTTAACAGTAAAGATGTCTGGGAGTCTATCGTTTTGTCATATAGTATAATCCGTCGTAATTCAGACCAATAAACTGTTGATTTCATGTTGAGATTCCTAATAGACGAAAAAGGTTCTTAACAAATGGGGTAATAGAGCTGGGGTATTGTGTTCTTTAGAGTAGTTTTTGGCCTTGATGAGGCATTGCAGATGTATTGCATTGCTTTATGACCATATGTTGTTAGTTTGTTGAATTCGTTATTGTAAGTATATGGTAGGGACATTGCTGACTGAATGGTTTGTAGGATTTGCAAACACTTGTTAGTGGTACTATGATAGCTGTCACCGTAGTATTACGTATCATAGTATTACTATAGTTAATTTCAGTGACCTCTTTATTCAAAAATCTGTCTCTGCGTCGACTGCTGTGTAGTAAAACTGATATTGGGCAACGGTGGGTGAATTAGAAGTACTGTATTTTACGTTTGGTAAACGAACGTGAGTTAACCTCGCCGTCACTGTCAAAGTCTGTAGTTATTTGGATGGTGGAAATAGCATTTATAGCTTTGTAATGAAAAAGTTTTGAATAATTGCTTTAATTTGATCTTCTGCTGCAAAAAGAACCGAAGCTTAGTTAACTAAGGATATGTTGTCGGCTGTTAGATGATTTAAAATCTCTGTCCAACATTTTTGCATAAGACAGGTTAGATTATGTTGATAGGTAACAGTGATGATTTGTAGAATTTCTTCTCAGGATTTTGGTAAAGTTATTGTGCCTGTATATATATGTTTAACAACGTATAGTAAATTATCACTATAGATGACAGGGAATGTAACGGTTAAAGATGTGGTTTCGGAAAATTGATGGGTCAAAAGTTTTGAGAAAGTGGGCAGTTGCAGAAATCGTTGAGATTGTTCCCATAAGTTATCTACTGATACGATGCTTATGAAGCCGTACCGATTGCAAAAAGTTTGAAAGCCAGCCTGAAAAGTTTGAAAGTATTAGTATGTTTACGTTTCGTTTTTGGTATTCTACTTCTAAATTTGAATTAAGGAGGTTCAGCCTGATGTGAACTTTCAGTTTTTTAGTAATGGGCTTAAATATTTCTTGTAGGTAAGTCCAGATATGAATTTTGTTATCACTGCCGTCAAGAATGAGGGACTCTTTTGAGAACATTAGGAAGTGAGGGGTTTGTTTAGGATCCGTATTTACAGACGAATGCATTGATTTTTGAATAAATGGGAGTAGTAAATCCCATTTATATTGATGATGGTTATCTAATATAATGCGTAAAGCCATTTTAAATGTTGAATTATTGCGTTCAACATTGCCCGAGATTTCGGGGTGGTATGTAGAACTTGTCTTATGTTTTATATGCAATAATTTATTAATTTCTTTAATAAATTATTGCGGTCACTAAGTAATTTCTTTACAGGTCCGTATTCTGAGATTAGCTCATTTACTACAAATTTACTGGCAACGCATATTGCACATAAATTATCATTGCTTCCTATGTCTGTTGTTAACAGCAATGGAAGAAAAGTCGAGTTGGACAGCATGCATAAGGTTTTCCTTTATCATCAGCCTGTTAATTATTGACTTGTGCTGCAAATAAGTAGCTTTCAACAAAATGCTTCGTCGTTTCCCTATCTCTTTCCGAAAAAATGGGTCGATTGATATAACTTCTACTAGGTTTTGGAGGTGGTTCCTCATCATCTCCATCATCGTTGGGAAGCTTGTCAAATTGTGGATTCAGGTTCTCAATTGGGTTATAAAAGTTGAACATATTGATGTCTATTATCTAAAACTATCCGCGGTTCAAAGTAACGAGTAACGATATATTTCTTTTTACTTTGGAACGGCGCTCCGACTGGTGTGGCCAGCAACAGCAGGGTATGATGGTGTTAGGTTCAGAGTCGATTACCTTAGTACAGTCTGGTGGTATTTGTAGTAAAGAATTTCGAAAAAGTTATTGGTAAAGTTATGAAATGGTCTGCAGCTGTATGTCCGAATCCGTTATATATATTAATTAAAGTAAATATAACTAAAAATGCAGATATATTAGTGTGGTTGTATATGTACAGCGTGGTCCATAACTAAGGTGTATAGCTGTTCCGGAAGAACTGGAAGTAGCACAACAAAACTGTTTACACCACTCAAAAGCCAGTGCAAAGTTACATTGAAATCTCTAATTTGATTAAAATCGGTTGAAGGTAAGTGGGTCAAATAATTCGATGAAAAGAAAAGGTACAAAAATATGCCCGGTTTTCGGGGATTTCAGATTTTCCCGGTCGAAAAAAGTTTTTTTTGAAAAAATTTTTTCACAGCTGCAATCCATGTTGTATGAGTGACTTTTCTTGAATTTTTCATAATAATCGAACTAGGTTGAATTTTCAACTTGTTTCGAATTTGCATTAAAATTCATGGGATTTACATAAAATTCCAAAAAAGTTGAAAATTCAACCTTGTTCGATTATTATAAAAATTCAGGAAAAATCAGTCATACAACATGGATTGCAGCTGTGAAAATATTATTTCAAAAATAATTTTTCGGTCGGGAAAAATTCGAATCTCCGAAAACCGGTCATATTTTTGTACTTTTTCTTTTCGCCGAATTATTTGACCCACTTACCTTCAACCGATTTTAATCAAATTAGAGAATGTAGTTTTGCACGGGCTTTTGAGTGGTGTATACAGTTATGTTGTGGTAATTCCAGTTCTTCCGGAACAGGTGTAGAACTTACTTGTCGACCACGGTGTACATGAGCGCATTTTAAAGTCTTGTTTGTGTAAAATATGTTAGTTTTAATAAATTTTTTGAGAAAGTTTTGAAATTAAATGGAAATCTGTGAAAGAGGGTTGCTTTTGCATCTCCACCAATAAGTCACATGATGAAATTGGGTATACAGTAATGAGACATTTAATAATTGTGTATAAATGTGTTCAATATATTATTTCACTAAAGCGTTAAGTGACATTTTTAGGAAAGGTTCATACGCTTTACGCAACCTGAAAGGTTCCGACCGGCCAGTGAGGACTAAGGAAAGAGGACAAAAAACTGAGAATTTAAAGTTTTAGAATTTATAAAGTACATAGTTATACTTATCTATTTGCCATACGCATGAATATAATTATTGAATTAAGCTGATATGTGCGACGGACTCTTGAGTGTCATGTTATGTTGTGTATTGTGTAACCGTGTAATATATGCATATGTGTAGGGTAATCTTTGATTGAATATTTACTTAACTTTTTGAACATCAGAAAACGGACAACTTTATAATCTTAGTGATTTCAAACGCTACCCATACCAATAATACCCATAATGTAATATGTATTTAATATTATTCTTAACTATAATATTAAAACTTGCTTAATAGTACATTTAACTCTTTATATTAAAATGTGCTTATCAGTATACCCAACTTGTCAGATATATCGATGGAGTAAAATTTGGAAGCAAAGCCTATAATAATTACTAATTAATTTTCATAATGGTCCAGTGAATGTTTATTGAATCTTGCCAATGTAACGGCCTTAATGTAAGGGAATTGACAATAAATACTTATTTCCTTAACGCTAATCCAATGTACATTTTTTCCAACATTACATTAGGATCAGTCAGGTATCAGGAGTAGGTATCAAAGTCATTGAACGGCACACATTAAATTAAACCATAATGCAAATGTGTTTTGTTAGTATTGATTAAATGAACAACATAACGAACGGCAACAACATGTTAACTCATTTAGCTAGTATAAGTGCGCATCCGATAGAAAAATATTTGTGCCACAGGTATTAATAGTTAATACTACGCTCTCTTAATAGAAAGTCGCGTTAGGTAGTCAAAACATAAATTGAAAGTTAAAAGTCACAGCGTAAAGGTTGTCCTTCTTAGAATTTTCCATTGTTAGTACAGGATTTACCCATCTTCAATACGTTGAATTACGTGGTACTATTTATAAAAAGTTATTTATTATGAAGAAGCACTACCGTAAATGACGGAATACTACCATGGGAAATTTCCTTTTCAAGGTACCTTTATGCGCGTGCTGTAAATTATAATAGGAGACTTTGTGACTTTATTGTGACGTTTGGGGATTACTTCTTTATTGCAAGAAAATTTGCTAGTTAAAATCATAGATAAACGCAATGGTAAAACTATAAAGAAAGAGTCAGATAATATTCACCATCTCATCATCGGAATATGTAAATGTGTCCTCAGTACAAAATGTAGAAGAATTCAAGAATTGTGTGATATTTTTCATGATTTGTTTGTCATGATAATTTGCAATATCAGTACATTACTGCAGTACACTATGCAGATACCAAAGTTTACCAAAATATGCAACAATGTAAAGTTGAGATGTGACATTATTTCGGGCAAACACTTTTCCTAATCCCCATCAGTCTATATTTCATAAATCATGTCTACTGAATCAAAAATCGAACTGAACGGGTTAAATTCAAAATTAGTTGTTTTGAATACTAGAATAACAGTTTATTTAAACGAACATTTTATGAATTGTAGTCCAACTAATCATTTTGGTGATTACGTTGAAGCAGTCAAAAATATAGGAATATCCGTATGTTGATCGTCGAATGTAACTATAAATATAAACTTCCTTCTTTAATGGCAAATCGTCTTCAATAGTTTGGCTATTTACAACTTACATGATGGCTTTAATCAATTTCGTGTATCAGACATTAAAAATAGTATTCCTACCAATTAAGTGTACCAAGTATAGTTCTATTAAAATATTATTTGCTTTCTGGGTCAATGTAATAGAGAAAGCTTTCTTTTATTAGTTCGGTTAAAGGCTTCTGTAGTCGTAGTAGATGCTGGTAGGCTACGAATTTACGACTGCTTGGTAAATTTTACCAGATAGAGAATCATTATATAGTGAATAGTATTAGGAACTTAGTAAATTAAAATTATGTCCGTTTTAGTTAATTGTATCAGTGATATATAACCTCAGTATTAATAACACATCGAATCGAACTAAAATTTTAAAGGCATTAACAAATATTGTTCAAAAGTACTCTTTAAATTCGGGAAGCCAGTTTGAAAACAATGAAACCATACACAAAGGAGACATTTTACCTTATTTACGCCGATATGTTAAAGAGTTTTTTCAAAGTGAATCGTTACCTGAAATTGAGTCTGTTTGTCTGGAATGAGAAAACAAAAAGCGTGTCCATAACCAAAAGTCGTGTCCACTACTATATTTGGTTTTACACTGCCCAATACATTCTTCTGACGTTTCTCTATGGTGCTCTAAGGTTGCTGAAACAGCTTTTTTCCCCTGATCCAAGTTTTCAAACCCATATGGTTGTCCTGTACATTCAATACATGGCCATCGACATCGACAATACATCGACAAATGGAAAATACAATCAAAAAAACATTTACTTAGTTTATCAAACTTTTCTAACACAAAAAGTGACTTGGAAAATATAATTTTTCCTAGTCAAGATATAGGCCATAATTTTATAGAAAAGTTAAAAAAGAATACAAAATATAAAGAATTAATACCGCAATCTCTATTAGCAGCATGCAAAGAGTTTTGTCAGCAAAATAATATATTAATAAAAAATGCAGATAAAAATGCTGGCGTCTGCTTTATGAACGTAAATGATTATGATGCTGAAGTTTTTAAACAATTGAATGATCTTACCACATACAAACCTTCAACGTTACCACATTTTGAAAGATCTGCTAATGAATTTCTAGATAAATTAAAATGCTTTGAAAAGAATCTAGATTGTGACTCACCCTTATCACAATTTATTCCTAAAAACTACGAACCGGCAAATTTCTATATTTTGCCTAAGATTCACAAGCATTTTGATTATTTTCCACCTGGACGACCAATATGTAGTACTATTAAAACAATTAATAGAACAATTAGTAAACTTTTAGATACATTCCTTCAACCTATTATGCTATACGTCCCAGATCTACTGCTAGATACGACACATTTACTTATCTTGCTACACAACTTAAAATTAAATTCAGAACAGAAATATACGTTAGTAACAATTGACATTGTTAGCTTATATACTAATTTACCTATACAAATATGCAAAAGACATTGTACTACTAGTTTTTCAAAATATAAAAATCACTGTTCTTTACCATTTAACTTAACAGAAAGTCAGCTAAAAACATTGTTAGATCTTAGTTTGGACTTTAGCTATATAAAATATAAAAATGAGTATTTTAAACAGACTAAGGGTATTCAAATGGGAGGTGCGGCTTCATGTTCAATTGCCAACATAACTGTTTATGAAGAAATTAAAAACATAATGGATTCTTCTCCTGAGATTTGTTTTTATAAAAGATTTCTTGATGATCTCTTTTTAATTGTAGAAAGCACTGAAATTGAAGACATGGACAGTTGGTTAAAACTTAAATTGAGACATGAATTTCTAGAATTCACCTATAATTACAGTACAGAATCAATTGTTTATCTAGATTTAGTAATACATTTAAATAATGACAATGTTATTTCTACATCTTTATATAAGAAACCAATGTCAAAGAATCAATACCTTCATTATTTATCCAACCATCCACCCCATTTAAAAAATTCATTACCTTTTTCACAAGGACTGCGTATCATAAGAATTTGTTCAGATCCGCAAGTCAAAGATATGGAAATTCAAAACATGATGAATAATTTTAAAAAGCGAGGATATCCTCTTAAAGTTGTTACTAATGCCCTTGAAAGATTATCTAAAATTCAAAGAAATGAGCTATTGATTCCCAAAAATGTTCTATTGTTAAACACTCTTGCAATACACAACCCAGAAATATTAATTAAGTATGATATTAATATTAGTAATTGTACAACAGAGATTCAACGCAATAGAAATTGCAATTATGTAGTAATGCCTTTCTATCAATCAATTAATAACCTAAGTAAACTAGTTACTGATACTATTGCAGAAGAATATAATAAATGTTCTGATGGTAAACTAAAATGTTTAGCTAACAATATGAGATACATTGTAGCATATAAAAGAGTCAATAGTATTTCAGAATTTCTCGCATAATCTAAAATTGTATATTTTTTAAATATGATTTTGAGATATATTCTGTAGACTAATGTAACTGCTTCCAACATTGTACCGTATTAAACTAAAACCAGCTACATGTATAATACTATACCACCTAAATTCAGTCCTCAGTCAAATACTCAATATTGTCTCCAAATTCGAATTAGACCTCTTGCAGACAGAGCAAATTAATTATGCTCATAATTATTTCCAAATTTTAATTAGGCCGAATGTAAATAGTGATTTGTTTTCTATCACAACAATGTAAAACCTTCTATTCTATATTTTACAACAGCAGGTAACCACTCCAATGGCATAAAATTATAAAATTATATTTTCTACGTAGAATAAGTATTCAATAATTTTTCTGTATAAGCTATTTCTTAAAATACATATGATTTTCAAACTTATTAAATTGTAATTATAAATGAATTGATTTATTGTAGCCCGTCGATGCAAATTCAATGCGAAACTGCAGTAGCTGCTAAATAAATCACTGAATTGGAGATAGAGTTATGCACATTTCCATTTATTTAAATTCTGCATTTTGGAAATATCAATTGCAATTTTGAGATATATTCTGTAGACTAATGTAACTGCTTCCAACATTGTACCGTATTAAACTAAAACCAGCTACATGTATAATACTATACCACCTAAATTCAGTCCTCAGTCAAATACTCAATATTGTCTCCAAATTCGAATTAGACCTCTTGCAGACAGAGCAAATTAATTATGCTCATAATTATTTCCAAATTTTAATTAGGCCGAATGTAAATAGTGATTTGTTTTCTATCACAACAATGTAAAACCTTCTATTCTATATTTTACAACAGCAGGTAACCACTCCAATGGCATAAAATTATAAAATTATATTTTCTACGTAGAATAAGTATTCAATAATTTTTCTGTATAAGCTATTTCTTAAAATACATATGATTTTCAAACTTATTAAATTGTAATTATAAATGAATTGATTTATTGTAGCCCGTCGATGCAAATTCAATGCGAAACTGCAGTAGCTGCTAAATAAATCACTGAATTGGAGATAGAGTTATGCACATTTCCATTTATTTAAATTCTGCATTTTGGAAATATCAATTGCAATCTTGATGATAACTCAAAGAAGTCCTAGTGATCCTCCTATTCAATTATGTCATTGAAAAATACATCTACACTAGAAAAATTATTTGATGCCAATTCTGATTCAGATTCTGATACTGACGAAATACCTGCTACACAAGAGAAAGTTCCGGTTGCACCTAAACGAAAAACACCAGACTACACCCAGAATAAATTTTCTAGTATTCCTGATAATATTCAAGAGAAAAGATTAAAAACAATGTATCCAGATAATGTGGATGAATTACTTGAGGCTCTTGATCACGAGAAAAGCTTATCCATCCATTCATTAAAAGACGAATTCAAAAATGATGTTCTAGTAGCTGAATACATAACAATTTTCTGCAAAATTCAAATGCTCCCTGCCATACCAAAGCAAGACATTCTTGAAAAGTTAATCGAACATCCTTCTACTTTCGCACTTGGTCCTACAACAAGTATTAAGTTAATCAAAAACTTCATGTCACTTTTTCAAACCAAATACTTTCAAAAAAACGTTACAGGAGCTCAAGTTCACGAAAAACACATTATTAACCCTGCTGTGAAAATGTCCATACCGAGTTTTCAGCTTCTTCCAGAAATGATGTTTAGAAAACTTCATAAGGTAAAAGAAAGTTTTGCTATGCAGTATGAAGATATTGCTGTTGAAGGTTCAGCCTTTACATCCGAGCTATTGATACTCAGAAACTATGAATTAATATACAAAGAACTGACTGAAAAGCTAAATGGCCAATCTGAATTCACTGAAATATTATTGAAATTATTCGCTATTCATTATTTAAAAGCCAAAATGGATTTTGCCAAACGATTCTATATTAAAAACATAGACTGGGATACAAAAGAAAGTAAAGTTTCATACTTACAACCGAAATGGAGAAAGGAAAATAAAGAACCTCCGACTGAACCTTTCAATTTTTATTCGTCTGTTATTACTCTGAGAATTCAAGAAGGAAAAGAATCATTTGTTGGAGAGGAAGTCGTTTCCAGCTACAAAGATTTTCTTAACAACGGAGAAGCCAGTCTGCAAAAAGCTAAGCAAAGATTTCAGTCTCAAAAGGATTCTAAGCAGACTATGACTGAAAATAATCCCATTAATTCAAAAATTGGCAACAGGAAAGTTTTACAACCATTCAAACGAGGAAACACCAAATTCCGAAAAACAAATTTCAACGGAAAATCTGCTCCTCAGAATAATTCAAGTGAAGTAGCTGCGAGTACATCCTCAAGTCTGAATACAATGCAACGAAGATCTTCTTACAAAGCCAAAACTGAAAATTTTGTACAACCCTGCACCATGAAAGATGTCTTGTCTAAACTGGATTAGGAAATTGCCATTGGAGAGGTTAAGCCTAAAAGAAAAAGAAGATTTTACCGGATGGAACGAATATTTCATTGTGGGAAAATAAACACTTCTAAAAATAAGAAACTATATAAAATTTTCAGGTTTGTGAAAAACACTCCTGATATAATTCATAATTTATCAGAAATTAATATACCTATACAATTTAAAGCTCTTATAGCCTTAGGACTAAATTTTTGTGTACCTAAATATCCTAATTATAAAAAGTTAAACGAAGCTCTAGATGAAAGTATAAGAAAAATATCTTGGCGAGTAGACTTCCAAAACAAAGGAGATATTTGTAACGATTTATCTCTCTTCGACAAATGGAAAATACAATCAAAAAAACATTTACTTAGTTTATCAAACTTTTCTAACACAAAAAGTGACTTGGAAAATATAATTTTTCCTAGTCAAGATATAGGCCATAATTTTATAGAAAAGTTAAAAAAGAATACAAAATATAAAGAATTAATACCGCAATCTCTATTAGCAGCATGCAAAGAGTTTTGTCAGCAAAATAATATATTAATAAAAAATGCAGATAAAAATGCTGGCGTCTGCTTTATGAACGTAAATGATTATGATGCTGAAGTTTTTAAACAATTGAATGATCTTACCACATACAAACCTTCAACGTTACCACATTTTGAAAGATCTGCTAATGAATTTCTAGATAAATTAAAATGCTTTGAAAAGAATCTAGATTGTGACTCACCCTTATCACAATTTATTCCTAAAAACTACGAACCGGCAAATTTCTATATTTTGCCTAAGATTCACAAGCATTTTGATTATTTTCCACCTGGACGACCAATATGTAGTACTATTAAAACAATTAATAGAACAATTAGTAAACTTTTAGATACATTCCTTCAACCTATTATGCTATACGTCCCAGATCTACTGCTAGATACGACACATTTACTTATCTTGCTACACAACTTAAAATTAAATTCAGAACAGAAATATACGTTAGTAACAATTGACATTGTTAGCTTATATACTAATTTACCTATACAAATATGCAAAAGACATTGTACTACTAGTTTTTCAAAATATAAAAATCACTGTTCTTTACCATTTAACTTAACAGAAAGTCAGCTAAAAACATTGTTAGATCTTAGTTTGGACTTTAGCTATATAAAATATAAAAATGAGTATTTTAAACAGACTAAGGGTATTCAAATGGGAGGTGCGGCTTCATGTTCAATTGCCAACATAACTGTTTATGAAGAAATTAAAAACATAATGGATTCTTCTCCTGAGATTTGTTTTTATAAAAGATTTCTTGATGATCTCTTTTTAATTGTAGAAAGCACTGAAATTGAAGACATGGACAGTTGGTTAAAACTTAAATTGAGACATGAATTTCTAGAATTCACCTATAATTACAGTACAGAATCAATTGTTTATCTAGATTTAGTAATACATTTAAATAATGACAATGTTATTTCTACATCTTTATATAAGAAACCAATGTCAAAGAATCAATACCTTCATTATTTATCCAACCATCCACCCCATTTAAAAAATTCATTACCTTTTTCACAAGGACTGCGTATCATAAGAATTTGTTCAGATCCGCAAGTCAAAGATATGGAAATTCAAAACATGATGAATAATTTTAAAAAGCGAGGATATCCTCTTAAAGTTGTTACTAATGCCCTTGAAAGATTATCTAAAATTCAAAGAAATGAGCTATTGATTCCCAAAAATGTTCTATTGTTAAACACTCTTGCAATACACAACCCAGAAATATTAATTAAGTATGATATTAATATTAGTAATTGTACAACAGAGATTCAACGCAATAGAAATTGCAATTATGTAGTAATGCCTTTCTATCAATCAATTAATAACCTAAGTAAACTAGTTACTGATACTATTGCAGAAGAATATAATAAATGTTCTGATGGTAAACTAAAATGTTTAGCTAACAATATGAGATACATTGTAGCATATAAAAGAGTCAATAGTATTTCAGAATTTCTCGCATAATCTAAAATTGTATATTTTTTAAATATGATTTTGAGATATATTCTGTAGACTAATGTAACTGCTTCCAACATTGTACCGTATTAAACTAAAACCAGCTACATGTATAATACTATACCACCTAAATTCAGTCCTCAGTCAAATACTCAATATTGTCTCCAAATTCGAATTAGACCTCTTGCAGACAGAGCAAATTAATTATGCTCATAATTATTTCCAAATTTTAATTAGGCCGAATGTAAATAGTGATTTGTTTTCTATCACAACAATGTAAAACCTTCTATTCTATATTTTACAACAGCAGGTAACCACTCCAATGGCATAAAATTATAAAATTATATTTTCTACGTAGAATAAGTATTCAATAATTTTTCTGTATAAGCTATTTCTTAAAATACATATGATTTTCAAACTTATTAAATTGTAATTATAAATGAATTGATTTATTGTAGCCCGTCGATGCAAATTCAATGCGAAACTGCAGTAGCTGCTAAATAAATCACTGAATTGGAGATAGAGTTATGCACATTTCCATTTATTTAAATTCTGCATTTTGGAAATATCAATTGTTAACTCATTTAGCTAGTATAAGTGCGCATCCGATAGAAAAATATTTGTGCCACAGGTATTAATAGTTAATACTACGCTCTCTTAATAGAAAGTCGCGTTAGGTCGTCAAAACATAAATTGAAAGTTAAAAGTCACAGCGTAAAGGTTGTCCTTCTTAGAATTTTCCATTGTTAGTACAGGATTTACCCATCTTCAATACGTTGAATTACGTGGTACTATTTATAAAAAGTTATTTATTATGAAGAAGCACTACCGTAAATGACGGAATACTACCATGGGAAATTTCCTTTTCAAGGTACCTTTATGCGCGTGCTGTAAATTATAATAGGAGACTTTGTGACTTTATTGTGACGTTTGGGGATTACTTCTTTATTGCAAGAAAATTTGCTAGTTAAAATCATAGATAAACGCAATGGTAAAACTATAAAGAAAGAGTCAGATAATATTCACCATCTCATCATCGGAATATGTAAATGTGTCCTCAGTACAAAATGTAGAAGAATTCAAGAATTGTGTGATATTTTTCATGATTTGTTTGTCATGATAATTTGCAATATCAGTACATTACTGCAGTACACTATGCAGATACCAAAGTTTACCAAAATATGCAACAATGTAAAGTTGAGATGTGACATTATTTCGGGCAAACACTTTTCCTAATCCCCATCAGTCTATATTTCATAAATCATGTCTACTGAATCAAAAATCGAACTGAACGGGTTAAATTCAAAATTAGTTGTTTTGAATACTAGAATAACAGTTTATTTAAACGAACATTTTATGAATTGTAGTCCAACTAATCATTTTGGTGATTACGTTGAAGCAGTCAAAAATATAGGAATATCCGTATGTTGATCGTCGAATGTAACTATAAATATAAACTTCCTTCTTTAATGGCAAATCGTCTTCAATAGTTTGGCTATTTACAACTTACATGATGGCTTTAATCAATTTCGTGTATCAGACATTAAAAATAGTATTCCTACCAATTAAGTGTACCAAGTATAGTTCTATTAAAATATTATTTGCTTTCTGGGTCAATGTAATAGAGAAAGCTTTCTTTTATTAGTTCGGTTAAAGGCTTCTGTAGTCGTAGTAGATGCTGGTAGGCTACGAATTTACGACTGCTTGGTAAATTTTACCAGATAGAGAATCATTATATAGTGAATAGTATTAGGAACTTAGTAAATTAAAATTATGTCCGTTTTAGTTAATTGTATCAGTGATATATAACCTCAGTATTAATAACACATCGAATCGAACTAAAATTTTAAAGGCATTAACAAATATTGTTCAAAAGTACTCTTTAAATTCGGGAAGCCAGTTTGAAAACAATGAAACCATACACAAAGGAGACATTTTACCTTATTTACGCCGATATGTTAAAGAGTTTTTTCAAAGTGAATCGTTACCTGAAATTGAGTCTGTTTGTCTGGAATGAGAAAACAAAAAGCGTGTCCATAACCAAAAGTCGTGTCCACTACTATATTTGGTTTTACACTGCCCAATACATTCTTCTGACGTTTCTCTATGGTGCTCTAAGGTTGCTGAAACAGCTTTTTTCCCCTGATCCAAGTTTTCAAACCCATATGGTTGTCCTGTACATTCAATACATGGCCATTACATTTCTGTCAGTTATATTCGACAGTATGATGATTTTTCGTGGGTCGCAAATGAGCTGTTTGGTATTCAAATGCCGACAGTTTGCTCAAATATTTGCAGGTATTTGTAAATATTTATTGTTAATGTTTATTGCATTTATGTTAGTAGCTTTCGTCCTTATGATATATTACTAGTAACTATTATTGCTTATTATTATTGTTGCATAGTATTGTGTTCAGATGTCCTCTTAATATGAAACGTATGACTTCCCTAAAGAATCTACTTGATTTGCTGTGTAAATTACACAAATATGAAAATGAAACAAACTTTTTCAGGTCTAAACTGGTAGCACCAAGACTATTGAGTATGTTTTGCGAATTTCGTATCATTTAGAAATATGATATAGCTTTCATCTTTAATTTTTTGAAGTTATTTTACATTGGGGATCAATATTTTGTATGTTTTATATTATTTTAGTAAGTTTATGAAGCAATAACGAATGTTTTTTAATTGGTTGTCAAATAGTGGGTACCTCATGACAAAAGCTTTTGGTGTATTCCTTACACAAAAACTCCAGTATTTATTTATTTAGAATATGTCGAATATCTGACTCTCCTAATACTCTGATAATACTTTTATGCTCATAAATCTTCGACACGGGCGGATTTGTGCCGTCGATAAGGGTTCTAGAATACCAGTAAAAATGCCGTAAATGCTTAAAGGTGGCATGTATTTTATTTGTGGCATGCCGTAAATGCCGTAACTACTTTCAGCTAACCAAATTACAGTATTCTTTCCACATATTTATGTAATTTTCGGCAATTACCGCATATACGACATTAATACCACTTGCATCATTTACGGCATGCGGCATCAAAAAATCATTTACAGCACGCCGACTTTATACTTTCTTGTATAAAGAGCTTTGAAAACTAGGACCAGGTTATAAATGAACTGTGCATCATATAAGTAAGAAAAAAATCAAAAATACAAAATAATTACTCAATGGGTTTGCATATAGAGTCGACATTCAAATCGGAAATTGACATGGATGAGCAGTTCAAAGCAGCAAAGCAGTACAAGAGATGGTCAAGGATTTTCCATGTAGTGATTATGATATCTGTATTTTTTTCTGGGATTCAGCCATTTTATGGGGGGAAAGTAGATCCAGTCTCCCGATTTCTACAGGAAACATTTCCTCAAGACGTTTATGAATACGGCCCCCTACTGATTGCTTCGTTTTGTGGATACTGTTATATCTCCATTCACATATGCTACTCTGTATATCTAAATATAATGTGGGCTTTTGTCTACTGCATTCAATTAAACACATATCTGAAAGCGATTCAAGAGAAAAGAAATGGCCCAGGCAAAATGAGGTCAGCAATTCATGCATACCGATCAATGATGTTGTTGAGTCGAATGTACAACGAATATTGTTCAGTACACTCAGCTGCCTGCATAATAGCTGCTAGCATTATTCAAATGCTGTGGGCATTCTGTACGGCTACGCTCTACGGAGTCATCTCAACGTCTGCATACATTTACATGCCTTTAATAACGGTTCTAGCATTTGCTTTCCAGAAACCTTTTTTCGCTAATTTCAGCGGAGTAGCGGTTCAGTCAGGCCTATTTCAAATCCACTGGAGGAGGGTCTGCAGTAGGCAGAGGAGACAGTCATTACTCACATGCAAGGTTTTTGGGCCTGAATTTTATGACATGTTCATCATCAAAGGTTCCACGTTTGTCACATTTTGGCAGCTTACTGTGGACAACGCTATATCTTTAATTTTATCTCTGAAGGTGTAATAATATTATCTAAATATAAGTGGGCATGATAATCGTCGTTAAAATCATTTCTGCTTAGCTAATACTTTGGTTTGATTGAGTCTAGATAAAAACAATTTATAAGGGAAAGCAAAACCTTCATTAAAATACTATACTATAAATAAGGATACACTAAATAACGTATAATTATAAAGGTATAATTTCAGTTGTGAAAATAATAATGTAAAATTGTAAGCTATTTAATTATTTAGGTGCCACAATAATTGAAATTTGATGACAATATGATCAGTCCAGACCTAGGAACCTCCAGAGGTTCCTGAGGAACTTTTTTTGAAGGAACCCCAGGAGGTTCCTGAGGAAATTCCTGAGGTTCCAAGGAACTCCAAGAGGTTCCCGAGGAACCTCCCGAGGTTCCAAAATTTTGAAATCGTCCATTCTTTATGAAACCATAAACTTTTATTAAAACGCTGAAATAGGTGAAGTTTAGATATGTCCAAACTAATTTTTAAAAATATAAAAAGCGCAGTATTTTGAAAATAGTGTGGAACCTCCAGAGGTTCCTCAGGAACTCCGGGGAGTTCCGGAACCTCTGGAAGTTCCTGAGGAACCTCTGGAGGTTCCATGGAACCCCTGGGAGTTCCTCAGGAACCTCCAGAGGTTCCACAAAATCAAAATTTCAAGGGAATGTCCGTAGATTCCTGAGGAACCTACGGAGGTTCCTCCACATGTATGCCGACGTCCCATAATAGCAATACCAGCAACATGGCATAACTTCAGCAATACATGTAAATACTTAATGAATGAGTATCCAAATTTCGATGAAGATCAAAATGCAACTTCAATTAAAATATTTCGACTTTAATTAAAATATTTACACATTAATTAAAGTATTTAGACTGTAATTAAAATATTTACACATTAATTAAAGTATTTAGACTTTAATTAAAATATTTACACATTAATTAAAGTATTTAAACTTTAATTAAGATATTTACACATTAATTAAAATATTTAGACTTTAATTAAGATATTTACACATTAATTAAAGTATTTAGACTTTAATTAAGATATTTACACATTAATTAAAGTATTTAGACTTTAATTAAGATATTTACACATTAATTAAAGTATTTAGACTTTAATTAAGATATTTACACATTTATAAAGTATTTAGACTTTAATTAAGATATTTACACATTAACTAAAGTATTTAGACTTCAATTAAGATATTTACACATTAATTAAAGTATTTAGACTTTAATTAAGTTATTTACACATTAATTAGTGTTTAGACTTTAATTAAGATATTTACACATTAATTAAAGTGTTTAGACTTTAATTAAGATATTTACACATTAATTAAAGTATTTAGACTTTAATTAGGATTTTTACACATTAATTAAAGTATTTAGACTTTAATTAGGATTTTTACACATTAATTAAAGTATTTAGAATTTAATTATAATATTACACATTAATTAAAGTATTTAGACTTTAACTAAAATATTTAAACATTAATTAAAGAATTTAGACTTTAACTAAAATATTTAAACATTAATTAAAGTATTTAGACTTTAACTAAAATATTTAAACATTAATTAAAGTATTTAGACTTTAACTAAAATATTTAAACATTAATTAAAGTATTTAGACTTCAATTAACATATTTACACATTAATTAAAGTATTTAGACTTTAACTAAAATATTTAAACATTAATTAAAGTATTTAGACTTCAATTAAAATATTTACACATTAATTAAAGAATTTAGACTTTAAATGAAATATTTTCAAATTAATTAAAGTATTTAGACTTCAATTAAAATATTTGGACATTAATTAAAGAATTTAGACTTTAATTAAAATATTTTCAAATTAATAAAATATTTGGACTTTAATTAAAATATTTACAAATTAATTAAAGTATTTAGACTTTAATTAAAATATTTGCACATTATGACTGTATTCGAAAAAGGTTAACTTTATTCGAAAAAATAGGAATGTATTCAAAAAAGAATGATTTTATTTAAAAAAGGATGAATATATTCGAAGAAGGATGAATTTATTCGAAAAAGGTTAAGGGTATTCCATAAAGTAAGAATGTATTCGAAAAAGATTGTCTGTATTCGAAAAAGATTGAATTTATTCGAAAAAGATTGAATTTATTCGAAAAAGATTGAATTTATTCGAAAAAGATTGAATTTGTTCGAAAAGGTTGAATTTATTCAGAAAAGTCAGAACTTATTCGAAAATGTCTGAATTTAATCGGAAAGATTTGTATTTCTTCGTAAATACTTGTATTTATTCGCAAATACTAGTATTTATTCGGAAATACTTGTATGTATTCGGAAACGCTTGCATTTAGCTGCAAAAGTTTTAATACGTTCATAAATATGTGCGTGTATTTGCAAACGTTGCAATTTTGTCGAAAATCATTTCATTTATGTAATGCTGGCCTCAGTTTTTATCAAGTAACATTATTTCGGAGCTGTTATTTTTGTCTGCAGACAAGTACTGGATGACCGTCGGGATACTTCTAGGAACTCCAGGAGGTTCCTGAGGAACTATTTTTGAGTGGAACTTCCACAGGTTCCTGAGGAACCTCCAGAGGTTCCCCTGTCACATGTCAGTCACGTGGGAACCTCAGGAGGTTCCTGAGGAACCTGTGGAAGTTCCAGGAACCTCCTGGGGTTCCATCAAAAAAAGTTCCTGAGGAACCTCCTGAGGTTCCCACGTGACTGACATGTGACAGGGGAACCTCTGAAGGATCCTAGGTCTGGACTGATGATGTGTGATCATGAACTTTCAATTTACGTGGTTTTCGGTTATATCAAATATATTAATGTAACTTATGCTTTTGCACTACTGTGTCAATGATGTTCACCTGCTTCAGTAATGGGTCAATGTAAATGTAAGTATGGCCACTATGTTCCTTTGTGCAGTTGTTTCTTCTGTAGTATTCTTTCAATACACCAATACCAATTGGAAAATTACAGAATAATAAAAGCGTGGAATAGATGTCGTGTATCGTCATTTTACGACGTTTTGGCAACAATGTATTTAAGTTTGAAAATTAAAAAGTTAATGCTAACTGCAATACTTTTTGTCTTAAAACATCTTCATAGAACTATAGATGTCTTTAAACACTACCTATTGTATTTCTTACTATCGTTAGACTGTTGTATCATAATAACATAAGGCTTTTATTTAATTGTCCATAAAAATAATCAAGTTTCCACTAGAATAACCAATTTACGATAAAAATAGTAATTTCTTAAGAAAACTGTCATAGAATACTTAGAATAATCTTTTTCCCATTAATAAAATTGTTTTTCCCCATAATTAAATTTGAAAATTTTTGTCTATGAAATTTGGATTGAATTATGAGGAATGCTTAATTATGTTAATTAAGCCTAATATGATGCCACAAGAACAATAACCAAAACTTAAGAGGAAAAAGCAAGATAATATGTGGAAAATACAGTTGTACTTCTGGGAAAATAATTATTCTTGTTTTCAGTGGTGATACCTAAGGTAAAATAATTTTATTTTTATGTTGGAATGAAATTATTGCCATTGTATAATCGTTAGACCACCAAAGTTCCATAACGTTACAAAGTGCACCATTTGCACAACGCTTGTCCTATTTGGGAATCTTACTATGAACCGTGCAATTTCCTTAATTTTATCTAAGTGAGGATGTGGATGTAGTAGTCTATTCCCAGATGTGCATATGTAAAACGTTATAAATAAAATAAAATAAAATAGCAGGCAAATATGAATGTAGACTGTAGACTAATCATTTTTAAAACCGACTTTGTTTTTGACTGCGATTTGAAGTCTCAAAAAAGTCCAGTTATCGTCTAGATACTGTTACTGCCCTTGCATAGTAAAAGGTATTTTCTAGTTATATACGCACTAATATTGCAGTCCTTAACTTCTTGTTTATTGAATATTAACACGTAAAATAAAATGAAAATACTTGTAATATTAGTGCTACAATAGACATGAATTATAATTATTCCTATAGAAAATCTTTTAATTTAATTGTTAACACATAATTGCGGAAAAATTCGGATGTACAAAGTAATGATATTATTACAATGAACAAAAGTAAAAGATTTTGTGACTATGCTATGAATAAAAGACATGTATTATTGCCTAGCTATCTTAACTTGAAATCATGGAATGCTAAAAATATCTGCCAATTAAGAATTAATCTAAGTCAAATATCAACAAATAGCCAATTAAATTTGTCTGTTTAGAACTTTTCGCAATAATTCCGTATCAGGCTGTTGTTCATTATCCAAACATTATTGCGTAGAAACATTAGAACATTTTATGCTTGTTTATGCCCACGATTTTCATTGGAAAGAGTTGATTTACTAGGTAAGAAATGACTGGCTACTCTTTCTCTTTCTACTCACAAAATAAAACGAAAAAGTCTCGCCATATATAAATCGGCTTTACATGCTACATAATCAACAAAATTTCCATCAACAAATAACAAATACAGAAGAAATTATTTCTTTTTCTCTTGTTTATAATACACATACAGTCGTGCAGACACAAATTCCCCCTAAAGTTAAAACCACAATCAATGGATTTAATCATTGTATATTTCTATATTCCCCTTACAATTTACCCTTGACATTTAGCAACTTATTTTTTTACAATATTAGGTAATATTCGGTCTAAAAATAGTTCCTCCACTAGCAAAAGCAGGTTGTGGTCCATAGCCGGCACCAAAGGTAGTATTACTTTGAAGCAAATAAGTTTGATTGTAAATATATATCCAACAGGGGTTCTCATTTCAGATGACAATCCGTAGTGCCAATAAGTTGCACCCCCAAATTGATGGTTTAAGAAATTTTTTCATGTTCCAAATTATTGCCGATTATTAATTTTTGAATTATCGTTGAAGTTATTTTCTTCCATATTCATCAAATCGTCAAATAAGGAAATTTATTTGGTGATTGATGCATCCAAAAAGGAAATATTTAATTATCACTGTCAACTAGGTTATTAAATAGTATACCTTTATTAAAGAATTTACTTTTAGAGTCAATCTAACCGGGTTATCTTTCAGCAGAATTATCTTTTCATAATATTATCACACTTATAACAGCATAATTATTATCTATTAACTTAGAAAATTCGATACAATAACATCAATGCGACTTCCTCATCATATACCCTGATACATCCATCATATATTCATTTCTTTTCCTACACTATTCCCGACTTTAATTATGACTATTTATTTTTTGTTGTTTGTTGTTTTAACTCTCACACCACACATTATAGAAGTATTCTGATTCATATCTTGCAAACCATAAAGATAATTATGCTGTCACTAAACCTTAATACAATATTAACTACAATGCTTGACAGAACTCTTTGTAATGGAATTATGTTCTTAACATTAGACCCATTATAAAGTATTTTCCATAACATACTACTGCTTGCTATAACGTAGCGTTGCGGTAATGCTGTAGCTATAATGCAAAAGATATATCAACCACGGTAGCAATAATGCAAAAGATATAGCAAACACGGTAGCAAAAATGCTGGGCTGTACGATCTAGAATATACTCATAGGTACGAATTTGAAAGATGTTCACTTTCACAAAGTCTCAACTTTCGGTTAAATAATTCATAAGTATGCTCAAATGATGAAGTAGAAATGCATGCTTCCTGGAATGGAATGAAGGATGCGGGTCTCTTTATAATGGACACACCAATAAATAAATCATTTAAAATCAAAATAATCCTTTCCTTCATTTTTCAGCAAAAATTACAGCTCTTTAAATCTTTATTGAATTACTCTTACTATGATTTTTATACTACTGAGTGTGATCTGATATTCATTGACTTATAGTAACACGACACGATTTTGTAAACTTTTTTGGAAATCAATTGGGAGGAAACTCCGTAAGTTTACACAAAAAAGTCAGTCTAAATATCATTTAATGGGAACAACAGTATATAAGTCCTTCTTGAAATGTAGTTCACTATAAACTGAATACAGGTGTGGAACATGCAGTGTTTAGGTATAAAACTGAATTATTTTAACTTCTTTTTCATTCATTTTCTTACGGATATCTTTCTCGTAATGGTGATTGATCATTACCGATGACAGTCAAATTCGATAAATAAAATTAGTAAAAAGAATTAATCAATTTATTTTTAGTAAATACTCACAGATTGATCTAAGTAAAATGGCATGACATAAAGTTCAAAGTTCTATACTTTGAATTCGAGCATAAAAATGGGAACGGTTTTTATTATCCTCCTTTATAAATAGAAACTAAATTAAAATTTGCTCATCACATCATTTTCTGGAGTCTTAAGATGACAAAACCTAAGAAACTGAAGAAAATCGATGGCTTTCCCTTTTCCATTCGTCTTTTTGGTAAATACATAGCAGCGGTCTAATTTTTTAACTCTTCTAGAAAATTCTGAATTCAAAAATGAATTTTTGGAAGACCAACGCATTTCCCCCAGAGCCAGAAGTTTAATTTTACTTTTTTCCCAATGATTTAAAATAGATATTTTGTCTTTCTCGTACTCTAACACAGTACTGAAATACAATACTAGCTTGGCGGTATTGACACGGCTGAAAATGTCTTTTGCACACGAAAATGAGTAATTATACAAAATAAGTGTGTCTAATTTCCAGGGGGCATCTGTGGTTACATCAACGTTGTGCAACTTCACTCGTTTAATGCTGCTAGGTAAAAGTATTCTATTGAAATCCATTTTGTAAATACCTCCATCGATTCTCAAATTGAAGTCCACCAACGAAGTACAGCTCCTGAAGTCAAAAATTGGTAAATTGTATCTTATTACTGTTACCAGTGACAAACGCTTTAATTGTGGATACACCAACATTTGTGGAGTTAAGGGCATGTACTTATAGCAAATCAGAAGTTTCTCAACAGAAGCAGGAAAAGTTGCACAATCTATATTGTCATAATCAGCAAATGAAATAGACTTTATTTTCATTTTGTCTCCAGCGCAAATGTTGCTCTTGATGTGGAATCTATTTGTAGTCCACTGACTACTACTCAAACCTACTATCTCCACGTTTTCCAAATCCAGGTATTCTAAATCTGAGATATCAATGCCCACATCTAGCTTTAAAATACTTCCTCGGAGGTATAATTTTTTTGTCCTCGAAAAATCAACGAAATCATTGATTAATAGTCTTTGCCCTGGTGGGCAAAACTTCCCTAATTCAAATTCTACTCCATTATAGGAAACACTATTTGAATTGTCTAAATATAGTTGCCTTGGGGCTATTTTTCCTTTTAGAAGAATCCTACAATCTTCCAAATGTAAATTATGAATATTTTTTAACAGTTCAAGAGAAACGACAAATTTAGTTCTAAACGCACTACTGATATGTAACGTCATTACATTTGAAGTTAGAAAATAGTTCAAATCCATCGGTTTACTTGAAAGCTCGGTGAAATATCGAAAATAAATATTTGTCAAAGTTAACGATCCCCTTTCTTTCCAGAAATAGTCAACTACGTCACGTTTCATGTATCCATCAAATACAATTTCATTTAAAGGCATTCCATGACCCGGGAATGTACGATCAAAATTCCTTATTATCTTGTTACTCTTCTCCTCAACTGATTGCACTTTATCCAAATCCAAATATCGGGGAGTCACTTCTGCGTCTATACTGCTCACAATTTTAATTCTGGATAATTTCCAAAACACAGTTTCAGATATTTCGTTCCACCTTTGACAAACAAGACGGCAGTTCCTGATGTCGTTGTATCTCGAAAATCGAATAATGTTATCCAGCACCTAAAAATAAATATCCCTCAATTAGTTAACTAAACTCCTTTCAGTATATAACTGAATGATTAATATATATGTAGTTGTCATTCAGGAATCGTTCTTGAAACGCAACTTACCAGGGCATTCATTAATGCATGACCTTCATTGATAAACTGCGCATCTTCGTGTTCCAAATTATTGCCGATTATTTGTTTTCTGATATCTTCACAGTTATTTTCTTCCATATTTTTCAAATCTGTTTAATTTAACAAAATAGTGAATTTCGTTTAGTGATTAATGTGTCCAAGAAAGGAAATATTTAATTTAGGTCAACTAGGTCATAAAATATGCTTTAAAGCCTTTACCTTTTCATTTTTCAATTCAATAATACAGAAATTTTACAAACTTAATTAGCTATAACTACTACAACACTGCTGTTCCACCTGAAGTTTGTATTAATGTGAATAAAAGTATATTTGTAGAAAATAATAAATTTACGCAAATTTCAAGTTAATTAAAGTAAAATTTCTAAAAAGTTAAGTTAAACTCGCTCGTAAATTAAACAAATGAGACAGTGCCTACATGACACTACATGTTTATGATAATTACTACTCAAATAATCAACTTTTGTGGAATTTTGCAATAGATAACAGTATGTATAGAACATTTTTCAGATATACTTAACTATTTGATCGGGTATACTAAAACCTTACAAAATGAAATACTTGAATATGAAAAGAAGCTTACCGATGCCGATAACTTGACAGGTAGTAGTGTAATCAATTTCACATAAAGATTTCAAAAAAGTCAACCAAGAAAATGCTTAACAAGCAAGTCAAAGGGAGTTTCAAAGTTGATCACAGCAGCTAAAATGTTTGAGATAAAGTGGAGCAGCCAGAGACTTCCTGTAGTTTTAGATATCTAATGAGAAATAAGTATTGCGTTGTCAAACTCCACCCCTTTTATACTGAAACTTACAAGTAACGGATGCTGAAGTACTTTGTAAACCTTAGATTTATTTTTTACTTTTAAATACGTCTGTCTAAGTTTACGAAAACGGCTACCGCAAGGGATTAGTAGGTTGATTTCGATTTACAAACGTTACACACTCATTTGCTTCCAATTCTAAGTACACTCTTTACAAACACACTCATTGCACTTCCACGAATATTTACTACCAAGAAGGCACTCCTAGTCTATTTATATAATTGATTACTACTCAAACATACACAAGTCCCCTTCATTTTTATTATTACTCATTCGAGCATCAACTGTTAAGACTATTTTCTGTATGACATACACTACTTAAAACTACTTTAGCTAAACCACATTTGAAAGTAAATTGGCACATACAAATTTTGACTTGTCAAATTTTAGAATGGACCCACTGACAATATATTTCCACATTTTTGTATAAGGGCCCCGGCGTATTGGCACTTCTCATTCCAAAAAGCAAACCCTTTTCGTCAAATGATAAATGAGTCATTAGAACAAGGGATTCGTAAATTAACTTACGTTTTTTAAAAATTGGTTGCTTACAACTGAATAAGTTCATCATTGCATCAAAAATAAATTCACAAAAACTACAACACCATTATCCGAGTTCTCCTACTAATAGTTTCCGTACGTGTTTATAATTTGCATTGCATAATACTTGGAATTGCAATATATTTTTCAAAGGCTTGTCTTTAACACCCAACAGATACGTGAAATTATTTCGGTTTGAGAATCCAGATCAAGTACAATATAGCTTTAAAAGTTGCTAAAGCGAGCTAAGTGCAAGGAACCAACAATATCCTGAGTTATTTAATTTTCCCTTTTTGATTCAGGTACTTTGCAAACAATAATTGATCTCCAATCATTGCAATCATTCGTAAGGCACTCTAGTTTAATATAATGTAAAGTAAACTTAATGCTTATGCTCTTTACTTAGAAAACTTTCCCGATTTTCGAATCAAAACACAAATATCTGTAGGTGATGTATATTTTCAAAAAATCTTTGAATTAAACACAGGAATAACAGATATTCAGTGTGGTTACATTTAAACTCAATTATGCAATAATTTAAATCAAAACATTTATCGTCAGGACGAATGGAAAAATAACAGTAAATATTTGTTAGCGTTATCGATTGCTCTTTTCAAAAATTGTCAAGTATTGAATTATTAGTTAGTCCGTCCAAACAAATTTTCTTTTTTATTTAAGGCATCCCATGCGATGTAAATATATATCTTTCTCCATAGGGCTATTAAATACTTAATCGGATATCGTGGGGTGTCAAAGATTGAACACTATTATCCAAAATACATAATCTATGTCCTTTAATAAGTGCAGCCAAATACTGCTTTACTGACAACACGGATTCTATTGCAACGCAACAATATGTATATATAGACTTACTTATAATAATAAGTAGATTGCCAAGAAATATTCCGGACGACAACAATTCTTGACTTTGATGCAAAATAATGTATATAGCGTGTGTACTAGTGCATATAATTTGGCAAGGAAACATGGATATCGAAGTCATGCAGAAACCAGATGGTCAAGCCTTTTATGGAATTTTACCTTTGAGGCTCTTATTTAGATCTATGTTGATGCATTAGTAAGACTTGCGTTACAAGTATAAGAAAAAGAAATACTACAGATATTGTTCCTATTATAATTAATCATGTTATACACTAAGAAAACAATACGACTGGGTTTGCTCTTTTGTGTAATACTGAATGCAGTGTGGTTTATTTACCAAAGTTATGGGTAAGTAAATGAGGCAAAATTCAGTGATCAACATACAATACTATTTCTAATATTTAAATTTTCATTTATCCAAAGTATTACATATCTGTAATTAATTGTTACTACAAAGGATTTTATTTTTGGTTCTTTACAAAGAATGTGGGGATATAGGAGCCCGTCCCCTGACATTGAATTTGAAACTCCTTGCATTATTCCGAAATTGAATCCGTTTGATAGTGAAGTTCTTCCTTTAGTGGCAATTCCTCCAAAATTTAACTGTACAGAAAAGCATCCGCTACTTTTCTCTTCAGACGAGTTCTCAAATTTAGTGGTACAACCAAGCAGTGCATTTTTAAATTACTCAAACTGCTGCTATTCTAAATTTCAACGCGGGGAAGACGCTGATTGGAGAAGAGTGTAAGTAGTTTTATGCGCTTCAAAATATAAATTCCTTTATTTCAGTTATTACAATAATTACTTGATTTTAGTTCTTCCACAGATTGCATCCAAATACATATTGAAAATACAAATAGGATTCGGATTCATGATGAGTTCATTAATATATATTGCACAAATAAGAGCACAAATGAGACAAAACTTGTAGATGTGCTTGCCTTTGTTCATCGGAAACCGGAAGTCGAAACACGGTTAAAGAAAGATACTGCTCAGAATTCCACATTTACCAAAAATCATCTAAATGTGATTGTATTAGGAATTGATTCAGTTTCACAAATGAATTTTATCCGAACAATGAAGAATTCGCATCGATTTTTGACAAGTGAACTCGATGCTATTACTATAAACGTATATTTTACAGTTGGAGGTTAAAAATATACTAATTTTATTATCACATTTTATGTTACGCTTTAAATATTAGTGAACTAGAAATATATATTTTCAAAATTTTCTCTTTTTATTACATTTTATAATTATCTAATTATTTCATTCAAATATTAAATAGTAAACGAAATACCTTTTTTAGAAAACAGTTTGCCGAACTTCAGCGCCTTTCTTACAGGCCTGCCAAAGGGAGAAATAGATGAGGGTTGTTATAACGAAACAAAACATTTTGACTCTTGCCCGTTTATATGGAAGAATTTTTCTGAGAATGGATTCCGAACCCTTTTTGGAGAAGATGCAGCCAACATAGCAACATTTAATTTTTTCAAAAATGGATTTCGGGAACAGCCAACCGATTATTATTTGCAAACTCTCTTTTATCAACTTTTGCATATACGAAGCAGAGATTTGCCAAATGTAGATTCGTGCTATGGACCCCGCTACGCTTTCGAAATCCTTTTAGAATACATTAAGAAAACTGTAAGTACTTTCAGTAGAGGGGAAAAATATTTTCAGTTTCTGTGGTCAAATACGATTTCCCATGACTTTCTAAATACTCCAACAAATGGCGATGATTATCTTTTCAAATTTTTAAAATGGTTCAAGAAACGGAATTACTTTGAAAAAACTGCATTCTTTATTATGAGCGATCATGGACAACGCCTAGGACAGATTCGACAAACGTATCAAGGGAAAATAGAAGCTAGAATGCCTTTGCTGTATATTGTACTTCCAAAATGGTTCCAGAAAAAATACCACACTGCATTCTCGAATTTAAAAAGTAATTCTGCAAGATTAACAACACCTTTTGACTTGTACGAAACTTTTCTGGATCTCAGTAATCACGAAAATACTATTTCACCAAATTCTATTTTCAGAAGAGCTGAGAACTATTCTCAGTTTGTAACTCCAAAAGTAAAACTACCAAGAGGAATTAGCTTATTTCTGCCTATCCCAAAATCACGTTCTTGTGCTCAAGCTGAAATTCCAAGTCGCTACTGTGTCTGCCAATACGCCAAACCTATAGAATTGAAAAACGATAAGAGATCCTTGTATGCAGCTAATTTGGTGGTCAAAATTATTAACGACTTGGTTAAAACCTCCAATAACTGCGCCGTATTGGCTCTGAAAACCATAAATAGATTTTCTAGTTTGCAATTAGCTGACCAGACTGAAGATTACTCTAGAAAAAGCTCCAAAGTTGCTTCACATAAAATTTTTTTGATAACTTTTGAAACAGAGCCAGGGAATGCCCGTTTTGAAACAGTGGTCACCTTAGATTATAATGCAGAATGGATTACCTCAATTGAAGATGTAAATAGAATTAATCATTATGCAAATCAAAGTCATTGTGTGGAAGAAATCCCGCTCAAACCATTTTGTTACTGTTTACAAAATGCTAACAGTCACCAACGTTAACGAAAGGCGGCTTACACTTCAGAATTTATTATTTTAATTATTAGTAATCGAGTAAATTATTCTACTATTATGCAATTTGTACAAGAAAAATGTTAAAAGAATAAACTAAAAGAATGAACGCCAAGAATAATCAGAATAAATTAATTTCAGATCTATTCATAAATTCAAATGTCATCCGGGGTTTGTCTTTACGATTGATCCTATCGTTAAAACTGAAACATGAGCCTGACTCAGAGTTCATGTAGTATAATCACTATTAAGTTTATCAAAACTACAATAAATGCATTAAGTGATGTTAATTTGTGATATTGCTTGCCTGGTCTCCAGCTTCAACTATGTACTCCCTAGCTTCAATATAGTAGACGTGTTAATTCCAAAAAAGATTCATTCTGACACTCAATGGCGTATTCAGGAATTTGATCAAGGGGGGCACACCAAATAATATTGCCAAAAGTGACTCTCATTTTCGCGCGTAGCGCGAGAAATTTTGCTATTTTAAACTATATGTGGACAAACATAATACATATTGCCGAAATTTCGAAAAAAAATTCAAATGGTATTTTCGAAACATGATTTTTTTGCCCGAAGGGCAAGAAATTTTGCTTTTTTCAGATATATTTAGGCATAAATAATGTACATTTGCGCGGAGCGCAAAGAATTTTTACGATTGTATGCCTTATTCTGAAAAACATTCTTTATTTTCTCGGATTTAGTATTTATTTAGGGCGTATTTAGGGGGGGCACGTGCCCCCGTGCCCCCCTAAATACGCCCTTGCTGACACTAACCGTCAAATTCCCGAAACGCTGTGATAGGGGTTCAACTGTCTTTAAAAATGAACTACAAACCTGCTAATAAAACTCAAACTGGTGTTCACCTAACACCTGCACTGGAGAGTAAAAACGTCAGCACAATATTAAACACAAATAGTCACTATTTTAGCAAAAAGTTCTCACTGCGCTTCTCATTGTAAATCACTAAACACCTGTTCAACTGTCGGGCCATCATAGCAAAAGGTCTCTTCATAATTTTGGAACAATCAAATCTAAAGGATGTCTCATTTGTTGCCAAGACAGTTTACAGTGAAAATTGGTATCCAGAAAACAAACACAGTATAGAGCAGTTTTATTTGAGATCGGAAGATGAAAAAAAATATAGTCTCAAAACAATTTTATAAGTGCCTTAAAATTTTCATAACAATAAATAAAAAATACATGTTTTCAGAAAAGAAACTTTTCTGGCCCCGTGTGGGGAGAAACGAGATTTCAAGGTCATCAAAGTTGCAATCTTGTAACATTCATAGAAGGCAAACCACAGGTCCAAAAAATATGATCTTTTTTTTAAACATCATCTAACTTCATGGCCGAGATAGTCCTTTTTCAGAATTTGAAAATTTGACCTGCATCACGTGTTAAAATTTTTCAAAATTTTGAAAAAAATTTTAAAATGTTTTACACTAATGAAATGTTGTACATATTGTTCCTACTTGACAAAACGCATTATAACATTTTATTTTTGCGTTGACCTTACAAAAGGTCAAAGGTCATGCGGAGACATACGCATTTAATATTGCCATATGGCATATCAAACAGCTTCAAAATTTTGTCTAGAACTCGGTTCTGGCATTGTCTAATACATAACGGTCGCTCTAAAAAAGTTAACGACCGAAATTGCAACTTCATTTTTCCACAAAGAAGACTAAGGCTTCGATTTTGGCCGTTAACTTTTTTAGGGTAGCCCTACTGTATTAGGCAATGCCAGAACCGAGTTCTAGACAAAATTTTGAAGCTGTTTGATATGCCATATGGCAATATTAAATGCGTATGTCTACGCATGACCTTTGACCTTTTGTAAGGTCGACGCAAAAATAAAATGTTATAATGCGTTTTGTCAAGTAGGAACAATATGTACAACATTTCATTAGTGTAAAACATTTTAAAATTTTTTTCAAAATTTTGAAAAATTTTAACACGTGATGCAGGTCAAATTTTCAAATTCTGAAAAAGGACTATCTCGGCCATGAAGTTAGATGATGTTTAAAAAAAAGATCATATTTTTTGGACCTGTGGTTTGCCTTCTATGAGTGTTACAAGATTGCAACTTTGATGACCTTGAAATCTCGTTTCTCCCCACACGGGGCCAGAAAAGTTTCTTTTCTGAAAACATGTATTTTTTATTTATTGTTATGAAAATTTTAAGGCACTTATAAAATTGTTTTGAGACTATATTTTTTTTCATCTTCCGATCTCAAATAAAACTGCTCTATATTATTAATGCGCCAATAACGTCAGTTGTCAAGGTAATTAATATTGAGTCACGTTAGTAAACAATAAACAAAAAGGAACCAATTGAAAAGTTTTATGGAAAATGTGACGATTTTTGTTCACGAAGATCTGATTATTTTTATAGTGGAATAAAATTATTGCCATTTTATAATCGTTGGGCCATCAAAGTTCTATAGCTTAATAAAATGTACCGTATTGCACCTCGCTTGTCACATTTGGCGGCTTATTACTGTGAACAATGCAATTTCCATAATTATATCCCTGTGAGGATGTAAGGTAATAGTTTATTCCAAACTGTGCATTTGTAAACTTTATGAATGAAATAAAATAATATGTAAATAAGAATGCATGCTAAGAATTTTTAAGACTGACTGCCTTTGTTTTCTGATGCGATTTAAAGTCTCAAGAAAGTCCGGTTATCGCCTAGATACTGTTACTGCTGTTACTTAACAACGGGGGCTTTGTAGTTATAATATAAAATTAACATTGTGGTTTGCTTTAACTTCTTTTTTTATTGAATATTCACTCGTAAAATTAACTGAAAATATCTCGTCAAATAAAAGTATGCTTCACATAGTACATAATAAATCAATTTCCATCAACAAATATGACAAATATAGAAGAAACTATTTTTCATTTTCTTCTTCTTGTTTTTCTTCTTCTTGTTTTTCTTCTTCTTGTTCTCCTTCTCCTTTGTCTTTAACTTTCAAATTGCTCAGTAAAGAACTTCCATATGGCAACGGCACGCGGATATTTTGGGAGTAATCGTTTGCAAATGCATTTCCGTAACCTCCTTGTCCTACAGTCGTGTAACCACCAATTCCTCCTAAAAACACAATCAGCGGGTTTAATTATTGGATCTCAGTATTCTCAATAACTTATTTCTTATTTTTTATAATTTTATTAGTTTACCCGGTCTAAAATTAGTTCCTCCACTAGCGAAAGCAGGCGGTGCTCCATAACCAGTACTAAAGGCATTACTTTGAGACCTATAATCTTGATTGTAGTTTTGTATATATCCACCAGGAGTTCTCACTCCAGACTGCAATCCGTAGTGCCAATTAGTTGCACCGCCAAATTGATGGTTTGCTGTAAAAAGAAATTGATTCATTTAATTTTTAGTCATACATATTTATACTCTATTTAACCGAATTCGGAACCACTAAATCAACACAAAAGCTTTGTTTATATAGCCAAAGAAAAATAATATTAGAAAAATACAAATATTTATTTTGAAAAATGCAACCAATTTGAAAAGTTCCATGTGCTAATAGAATTACGGGTTTTTCACAACTGCACAGTTATTAGAACACAATTTTCTGTAAATACTTGTAAGACAATGTATCATAGCAAATGTATTTCTAAATTTTCACTGTTAACACGGCCACAATTTAAAAAATCGTAATCGATTCAGTTTTGCAAAGAAAGAAAGAAAAAAATATTATTTATAAATGCATACCTCCTTGTCCAGTGGCCACCCCAACACCAAGGTTAAGGTTGTAACGCTTGACTCTCTGTAAAATTCTTCCAGCTCGTTCATTATGTATTGAAACACCAGAAACGTTTTCAAAAACAAGGACAGAAATTGCGAGATACGTAAGTGAAATCAAAATCATTTTGAAATACGCCTGATGGCTTAAATTGGAAGCCGAAATCTTAAAACAGTTGCAGAACTAGTAGAAAAGTAAATGTTCCTTCTCGGAGATCGAACTCTGTCTGAGTTCAAGAAACAATTTTTCTTGATTTTATTCACTTTTGATATGCTAGGCAAGATAATACAATAACTTGACCTTACTATTTATTTGTACCACGGCGTTGCTTGTCTTAAAGATTACTTGGAATTTAGGGAATACAACTTTTACTCCCAACAGACCTCTTACTACTAGGACACTATTAATAAAGGTCAGATAAGAATGGGAAAAACCATGGTGACTGCTAACAGCTATACAGTATGGAACAGACAATCGGAGTACTAATTCCGTACTAGTATTTGATAAGAACTAAGTAGGGGACTTCCCTTATGGAAAATACTTTTTTATAAGTAACAAAACATATGCGACCCAATCGCCTTTCCTATTAAATATCCAAGTTAATGTTCAATAATGGTCATGTATGCAAAAGTGTCTTTAAATAACACGGATAAAGTTGTTATCAAGCTAATTTGGATATCGGAGTAGTGAACGGTTAGTAGTCTACCTAATCATGTAATACCATGAGTCGGTTTTTACTGAACCTTTTCTGTGAAACTCATTTGCAACTATAATTCACTCTGCTTTCCCAATGAGAAATTTACATACTAAAGCACAATCACATTGCAACATTATTGGAGTTGTTTCTTACTGTAGGCATACATGAATGTAAACACTCTCCGAAGTATACAATGCACTTTTGAACTTTGTAGTAGAAATTATAATGCTTACATAATATGCTAATTTATCTAGATAATACATTTTACAAGTAATGAACTCGGAATACGTTCCATTGCAAGTTGACAGAATGAAGTTCGGAATTATTAGAGCCTAAGTATATATCGAGCATATTAGAGTTTACTAAATATATTCATTTCCCCTTATTTTCTGGGATCGCCGGAAGGCCAGTTCTATTCAACAGTTCTATATTTTGCGTTCAACAGATATTATTATTATCGATAACCCGAGACAAATTCATAACATTCATTCCTGTCCACCGTAAATATGTTTATTCTTAAAAACTGCAGGTGGGCGCAGCTGCGACTACTTTCCTCGTATTTCTTAAAAGTACGAACCACCAACTTGTACTTGACGCGAAAGGCGAAAAAGAAATGTTAAGCGCATTGCAAACTTTTTGCCTGCCAAGGTAACTATTCTTTCTCCCCAGAAAACAACATTTAATAGATTTGAGGGAAGCCATATAAAATATCACTCCTAAGACATTACATGCTTATTATGTTTCCATGTATTTGTAATTTACGCTTGGGTAAAATGGTAAAACCAAAGCAATGCATTTCATGATTAATGTGTTTTCCATTTATTGTGCAATGTGCACTGGGATAAAACCGTAACCAAATAAATGTAGGTAACTGAGGTAAATACGAACTTGGAAAGTTGGTTTACTAACTGTAGAAAAGATCGCAAAGATATTATTTTACGATTTTAATAACGCTGCTTCGAACGAACTCTTTCTGCAGTTTCTGCACTAGTAAAAGGCTTGAGTTGAATTAAGCAGGCTTAAGGGCTTAAATAAATGAGCAACTGATTGATAACACATTTGGCATGTGGTATGGCATAATTTAGAAATTAATGACGTACTTTACCTTTTGCAAAAGCGTGTTTCACTTACGCAATTTGATAATTATGATAAAAGAAATATTGCAATTTGCAAAATATGCAATTATGAGAAATGAGATCGCTCCAACTTTAGTATTTTTAAACGTCCTAAAGATAACATAAAGAAAACCATTTTACTAAATGTTTCCTAAGAAACAGTAGCATTAATGTACCTTAAGGTTATCACATCTTCGCTAACCATATATTATATCGTATCGCAGATGGTTTGCGTTTTATTTAATATTATTTAATATTATTATTATTTTAATATTATTTATTTAATACTTAATTGAAAGTATAGTGGTCATAATTAAATAACTTCTTCTGGTTTACGACATATTTTATCTCTATATCTCTTCCAGTGATGTGTTACATTAAACAGTCGACATATACAGCTTTTAAAAAGCTATTTAAAATTTAACATTGTAATATTAATATCTTGGCATTCTACTAAAGAAATTCCTTAATTAAAGAACGACAAACTTTATTATTCTGTTTGTCGTTTTACCGTGACTGAAATATATTAAATAAATTCTAACAGTCAACATTCCATGGATCGTCACAAAATTTTGCACTGTTATTCCAAAACTTTCCATTTGGACAGGTTTTGTGCACTATAACATTTCCATAGACACATACGTAGTATCTGCTGCAGTCTTTTGGATCCGAAAACGATCCATCGGGTAAAGGACAAGTAAAATCTGGGGGTTTAGATGTTGGTCCACTAGTTGTAGTTTCTGTGGTCGAGCATTATGTGATAAATTTACTTTGGAAATACATATTGCAGTGAGCAATTGGATTTTTAAGTAAACACTATTTATATTGGGTACCTGTAATGGTTGTTGTTATAGGCATGGGTGTGGTCCGGATCCCACAGTCAACATTCTCTGGATAGTCGCAAGTCTTCTTAAAGTCGTTCCATAAAAGGTTTGCAGGGCATGTGAAATGAGCTCTAATTACACCGTCTTCGCATATGTAAAATTTAGCACAGTTTAATGGATCAGCAAATGAGCCAGATGATGTAGGGCAGACGAAACTTGGATCTGATGTCGTTTGGTCAGGATTAGTTACTTCTATTTATAAACAATGAGACAATGTAACTTTTCATGTATTAATTTTAGTTGCATTATATATAGGCCCTTATGTAATATTATTTGCAAATGAGTTATTTGCTGTGCTTGATTTCAACCAGGCTTTTTGTATATATTTTCCAGCTTCTGGTTATTGATTTTTTTTTAAATTGCGTTTAACGGAAAAGGTTCTTAGAATTTCTGGTTAGAATCCTAAAAAGATTCGCTGTGTTCATGCATTTCAATTTCTTTCTACAGCGCTTCGAGATGAGCTGTGCAGATAATTATATTAATGGCATATAAAATTGCAGCATTTCATTTGCATTGGGCATAAAATGATGATAATAAAAACCTAAATGCCTACATGAAGGATTGAAATTTAACGCTAATATAAGCAACTGTGTGAAAACCCGGATGTTTCTATTTTTGCTCGACCCTTTCTGCGAAAAGAGTCGTTTTAACCACTGTTCTATGCAATGCAATGTCTAAAGATGCACAACTTCCTAATATGTAATATTTACTGCCTTAAAACACTCCTTAAGTAGAGGTGCCAAGTTTGTTGTAACGGCACTGTACATGTA
Organism: Yoshiicerus persimilis; assembly: GCA_020352615.2. Classification (NCBI taxonomy): domain Eukaryota; kingdom Metazoa; phylum Arthropoda; class Collembola; order Entomobryomorpha; family Tomoceridae; genus Yoshiicerus; species Yoshiicerus persimilis. The sequence goes on from CM036940.2 coordinate 76,894,864, forward strand.
TTTCTGTTTTAGCATGAACATTACCTGTTGTTGGAGGCTCAGTTGAATTAGTTGAAATTTCCGTTGTTGTTGGTAGAGGTGGTGGAGTTCCAAATTCGCAAATATAGTGAAATGTTCTTGTACAAGGATAACCACACCATCCCCAATTCATAGTTTGGTTTAATGTGTATGCAACTAAACAATAATTTGCTTCAACGTTTGCACAAGAAGAATCATGGTGAAAATTTGAATATGAGATTGGTAAATTATAAGTTTCCCAAAACCATATTCTTTGATTCCCAGAGTCTGGCCGAGAAACACGTCCACCAGTCCACACTTTGTCTGTACAAAGCACATTGGAATAGATATCAGTTCAATATGGAAATTAAAAATAATATTTTACTTATTTGTATTTTTTATTTTCTCAAATGTTTTGGAAAATTAATGTTTTCTTATTAATGTGAATAAAAAATTATTTAATGTAATAAAACCCTAACCAAAAATTTCGGAACCAACTGTGAACATCCTTAATGAGTTATCAAGTACAGGGTTCGCTGGTGTTACAAGGTGGCCTTCCAATAAGTCGCACTCCCTGTATGCTTCAATCCAAGTAGTCTACATGACAAACAATAATACAATTTTCAATACTAAGATTTTAGAAGTAGAAGTGTAGTATGAGAAACGTTTAAAAATAATAAAAAAGTACAGCGTGTTCACTGAAATAGTAAAAAAGGTTTCGATCCTGAACTATACGATCAGACGGTATTGAGGAATCTGTTAAAATAAGAATTTTGCTAAGATTAAAGAAATTTTGAAGTTGTAGTGAAAACTAAATAGATCAATAAATTTGCTTACCCCTGCTTTGCGTTCCTCGTATTTCAACCGTTACCATAAATATGAGACAGCCCAAATTACAAATATTTTTTACGAAGTCCCTCATAATTGAAAAGTTTTTCAAATTTTAAAACTATGCTTTGGTTCATGTACTAGATGTTCTCACATTAAATAAAAGGATTGCAGTAAGGACAGGGTTATGCAACTGACAGGTGGAATAATAATAATCTGGAGAGTGCTTGCTTTTCTAGTACGCTTCAAGTTTATCATTTGCATGGATTCAAATTAAGCCTCAGTAAATCCGAAGCTAAATTTATCCACTTGACGAAATATATGTTTTACTGGACAATGAATATTGTATTAATATAATGTATCAATACCCAAATCGCTTTTTGTATTTGAAGTAGCCCTTTCATTTTACTGCTTAATCTGTGTTTCTCAATATTGCCGTATTTTATACATATGACGCAACATTCTTACTGTATAAAATATCATTTTAAAATACAATTAATCCTTTCTAACGTATGAATGAATGCTTACTATTGTAGTATTTTATTGAATGAGAAAACTTTGTTAATCCTTTTGCAGGATTACTGAAAATTGCTTTGGATAAATTAATGGTATGATGTACTGGTACTATATAATTATTGTGCAATACAATCCAGTCTTTCTACCCAAAAATTTAAGCCTTAAATATATTGACATATTATGTAACTACGTTGAGTTTGCTGACATTTGAAGAATAAGTATTACTGCACATTTGCGATGTGTATTGAAGACCAGAAAATATTTTACCGGGTTGTCAAATTTAAAAGTTAAAAGCTGGATAATAGTATGTATTTATTTCCCAAAAATTGTAAGTAAATTTTAGTAATTTCAAAAGTCTTAAGCATTAACGCTATACATTTGTATGATATAGCGGCAATGTTTGCAAAATCAGAGACAACAGACGGACAAGGACAACAATTTACAAAAAAATGCTGAACGTACAATACAACCTCTGGTAAAAGATCCCTATATCATCTAAATTCTAAAGGGGGCCAGTTCCAAAAATATGTGGACATAGGAGGTCTAAGTGTGGAACATTAAAAGAGATCAAAGTATCAGTAAGCGATTTGATCTAGAAATACATAGAAATGCAGGATTTTTTGTGCTTTGGCTTCATCACGCTTTATTTTTCAAAGAGGAGAAATAGAAGACTCAATCTTCTACTTAGAATCCAATACTCGATTAATGATTCCATTGGAATCTTTTCCTCTCAAGGATTGTTTTCGACTTCTAAAGTTAACACGTATTACCTTATATTAATGTTACTAAAGAGTATTATTTAATAATTTATGACTATGAAACGTAAGCATGGACATCTGAAATGCAAGTTGCAAGTGATTTTTGCGCAAATAGAATTACGCTTATTGAATATAGAATTCGCTTTTTGCAGTACAAATATTTTGAACGCTTAGAAAATTTAGATTTGTATGAAAGGGTGTGGTATATGTGAAACTTTGACTTTCGACTTCCTTTAAGATGCAATGGATTACGATTTATATTCTATTGAACTTATTTGACTTTTAAAGATGCTTACATAATGTAACTATAATGCTTACGGTAATATTTTAGAAATAAGAACGAACTTTTGCAGAAATGTTCAATAAATAATGAATTTTATTTTAAAATACTGAAATTAGAATTCACAAACATAGTTGAGATAGTTGTTACAGCTATAACCACACCAGCCCCAAGTAGGACCAACGTGGGAAGCAGTAAGGCAATTAGATTGAAGTTGACAATGATTATCCTTGTGAAAATTACTCCACGTTACGGGCAGATTGACGGTTTCCCACTTATATACGGAGCCAATTGCACGACCACCAATCCAGACGATTGCTATTTTATGTAATTATAGAAATTATTCAGAATTGACAGAAAAAAGTTAAAGTTTGAATGCTAAGCAAGGTGATTCATATAATTTCAATTACCGCCGGAAGCCGTGTTCATAAACGTACGGAGAGCATTATCTTCGACAGGATTTAATGGGGTTGCCAATCTTCCACCGAAACTGTTGCAAGTCTGGTATGCACTAGGCCAGGTTTCCTTTATTTATTAAATTAAAGGTATTAAAACAATGTCAAAAAGAAATACGGGACGATTTGGATAATTTTACTTACTGATGAAGTACTAATGTAGTAGCTAGCTCTCGGTGAACCACTTCTGGTCGCCGTCGGGACATCACCAAGATATCTGAAACCTATATTGCAATTAAAAATCGTATTCAGCACATGAATTTCATGAATTTTAATCGTTTGTACCATCAATATGAAAACTATGACGATGCGAAACCAATGTTTTAAATAAATATTTGAATAAAGGGCAAAAAATTTGTACCTTCAATATTACGGGGATCTGCGACTCCCATTCGCAGTGTAAGTGCGACAATAACAAGGAAAAAGGTTCGAATCATATTTATTGTAGTACAGTTTACTTTCTGACTTCAAGTAAGATTTTGTAAAAGAGAATTTGTTATTCTGATGAAAATACTTTGGATTGTGCGGCCTTAAATATGATTTTACATCTGCGTAATTAGATTTAAAGAATTAATTAATCCCTCAATAAACTTAATCTAAACGCAAATTTATTTATTTATTAATGTGCTACATTTAAGGAATTATATTAATAGCGTAATAAATTTTGTTGGCATTTAATGAAATATTTCTCAACCAAAAGATTAATACTCACCAATTAATACAGTCCCAAGTATTATAAATGCTAAACATAGCTGACATATCTTATAAGTTTCACAATCTGCCTTTAAAGTATTGAGCAATCTTTATGTGGAATACTGAGAAATGCTCGAATATACCAAGTGGTGTTGTAAAGTTACAACATGTTTACATCAGTAGCAATAGCAATGCAACATTTCTCGGTAATACTAATCCAAAATAAGTCCACCTACTTGTAGCAAAACAAATAGCCAGTTACTACCGGAATCATTTATCTATTACCTATGCATAACATTGACTCTACTGACACACATTTTCACTTATCTCAAAATGCTTGTGTTCCTTGAATAAGCACGTTTCTGATAAAATATTTGTTTGTTAATTTAATGGCTTATATTATGATGCATAATAATTTGATGCATAACAGTTTACATCCATTGAGTAATAATAATAAATACCAGTATTCGTTAGAATTTGTTCAAAGTGAAAAGCTCACTTTATGATGCTTACTCTATTTATGACTTGTTAATAAACTTCTGCTTGCTCTAGAAAATTGTTGCACTTGTATCTGAAACAGAATGAAATATTCAATTAATTGCAGGAATCTCTACCGCAGTATTCATTTTATCAGTTTTCACAAAGTAAATGGAGATGTCAATGTCAATGTGTTTACAAATATCATTGCTTTATTTGGCAACTATTAATTCGATCATAAGTGCTATTTAAAGCACGAGAAAACACTTTTGAAAGGTCTACTTGCCTAATTCCATAACAGAAATAAAAAACATGTGGGCATTTCTGCCTTGTTATTTCATTTATTTAGGCCACCCGGATTGTAACTTTTGTAACAGGATATATTATTAATTGAGTGCATGAAATTGCAACATCACCAAGCCATATGTGCTTGACAATTCATTGATGATATTCTCAGGTGGACATGAAATACTTGGTGAGAGGTTTTATGATTGAAATAATTTCAGATAACTATTTTCTGTGTGATAATTCAGTCTACTTAAGAACGACCAATATAATTTTTAATGTTTTGATATTTTATGGTTTATTTATAATTGATTAAACTGAAAAAGTTTAGACTAACTATCGGGTCTTTCGGTCAGACGAAGAAAATCAAAAATATTGCTTTTGAATTAATATTTCTGGTTTCCTCTTAGGTATTCAGATTTTTCATCTTTTATTACTACAAAGCTTAAAAATTTGACCATAGATTGCTACTTGAAGCAAGTAAAGCTTTACTGTATTTCTTTGGAAATACTTATTTTATTATTAAATTATCCACTAGTTTTCTTTACGTCCATCCCTTATTTTATGCCCCCATGCAAAACCTTCAGTATTAAACGGATACGTTATAATTTAATTAAAATACTGATTTTATTCAGTAAATGGGATTACGTTATTATTTCGCTATAGAATATGGAATTCATTCATTAAATGATTGAAATTAGTTAATAGAGATATCCGAACAGCTTCGAAATATTTCTTGGGAGCCACAGCCGAGAGCCTCCGTTCCATCACCACAGTCACCCCACCAATTCCCTGTTTTAAATGAGCAAACCAATATTACAAAAATGCATATGTCTGAATTGGCTTAGAAATTAAATATCATAATTTGAGACATCGCTATGAGAATATGTCGACTACGTTAATTACCAGTTCTATAATGCCATTGTAAAACACATCTGTTGCAGGTCACGCCAGTTGGAAGACGCACACTTGAAGTGTACATACCAATCCCGTGGTCGATGGGGAACTGTGTACCCCTTCCGTCACTTCTTTGTAGTACATATGCAAAACATTCATTTGACTCTACTGCATTTGGACTGCTCAAAGGACAAAGCCGAAATTCAAAGTAGCCCATGTGCTCTGCTGTCACCTCAATCTCTATATCTACTACCTGCAAGAACCATCATTAGTGTAAAGTAATCAGTAGTTTAAATCTTTTAAATGAAATAGATTAAAGATTAAACATATTTTGTCGTACTTGTCCTACAGTGTAATTTGCAACAACAATTCCTCGACCGTAGTATCCAGTGTTTTCATTAGGGCGTGGAGTTGTGCTTGCCCAATTGTCACCACAAGGTCCACACCTTCCTCCATTTATAAAATGTTGAGTCTATTTCACAAATTTAATATACAAGTCAAATGGAATTAATCTACAGAATGAGACATATATTTTACGAATACCATGCAGTAGATAGAAATAATACAGACAATGCAGATAATAGTATATAGGGAAATTAACTTACGACATAGCCACCACAGAAATGTTCGTCATCCTTCCAATTTGATGGCGGGTTTAAATGCACAAATTGAGGGTCACGCCAAACGGAAGACCTGTTTATGGGTCTCATCGTTCTACCATGACCATGTACATCATTAAAAAGTAAGCCAACAACGAAGAGTAAAAGGAGTGTCTGCATTTTGAGAGAAACAGAATACTTACAAATGCCTAGTGCGTAAAGGGTTCAGTTTATATAGTAGCGATTACAGATGTACTATATCTAGTTTATGGTGCATGTGTTATAAAGTTGATAGATAATATAAATATGATTCATAAATCACTGTGATTAAACGGCAGCGAGAATACAACGACAATGAAATGCAATTGCGGGATCAATTAAAGTTTTCGATTTGAATTAAATATACTACAAACCTTCAGGTGGTTCTGCATCACAATTTCATCCTCCATTTCTATAAACGCTGGGAAAAGTATTTACTAAAGTATTTAAAATGGTTTGTTAAGTACATTAAAAGCATTTACTGAAATTCATTTGACTTATTTACTGAAGTTCATTAATATAATTACGAAGTAACTGTAAGTAAAGTAAGTTACAATGTAACTTTGGAATGCAGCACCGAATGCTGCAAAACTAATTCTATCCGCTTCCAAGAACACAATTTCAAAATGATGAAAATTTAAATGCGCCACACAAATAACTGAAAGTATCACCAATGAAAAACCTGAATGTGCCACTTATATATGAATTGAATAGCTTTATAAGATATAGCCAGATAAATCCTTACTCTTTGCCAAAAAACTGAAAAGGTCACTTTTTAAACTGAAATTGCCACAAGTAATTTTATGTATGACAATGCTGGTAAAATTGACAAAACTTGGTTCAATTTAGTTTTAAAGGTGGCCAGTTCAATTTTTTCTGTCATTGAGTAGGGATTTGTCGGATAATCACAAAAGGTGGTCAATTCATATAATGGATGGCACATTCAGGTTTCGGTTGGTGATAATTTTGGTTTTTTGGTGGTATCTTTAAATGGTAATTTTTCAAAATTACTTTTGCTCTAACCACGATGTGTGTTTTCTGCCTATTTTTTCCCTGCGCTTTCTTTTTGAAAACGTGATTTTTACTTCGAGACAAAGAAAATATATAAAATGGTTCTTTTGAGATATCCTTCCTGTAAACCTGGCGGTGCACCTATAATTATGTTCTCTTACATCCAGTGAAGGAAATTGAATATTGCGTTTTGTTCATCTGCTTCTATTTTCCAATTTTGGATTGCATCTAAAACCTGATACTATTTTCAAATTTATAACTGCTTACGAGGAACTACAAATAGTATAGTAATAAAGGTTTACGGTTTACTGATACACACAGTAGTACATACAAATGAGCTTTTTGGTTACATTCTGCTGATTAGTTATGTACAAAGAAAGAAGCAAACTTATTTTCATTTCATACGCATCACATACTGTGAAAGCCTCCATCCTCTCAGAGCCTCTGACTTATGCAGGATGTCATAACCATACCAAATTACGCAAATATACGTGACCACACCACATGCATAGTTTTTTTAGTTTACTCGTACTACGATGAGGAAACTTAACGAAAATAATATAAATGAAACATTTTAAAGTTTGCAGTGATTTCTTAAACTTTAACGTTTATTGACATTGCTTACTAAAAGGGCCAATGTAACATTCAAAAGTTATACATAAACATACTTTTTAAAATCATTAGCGTGCTTTACTAAAAGTAAAACAAGGCAATTGCTTTAAGCCCTTATAATTGATAAGATGCTTAAAAGTTTCCCTAAAGTTTCTAGACATTGCGCAATAAATAACAAAATTAATTGGAAATGAGACATATATGAAAACATCCGAGAATAAAATACACAAATAGACATAATCATATTTTAGAAATTGAACAGTGGATGTAGAAATGATATGGAGAATAGTCAGGATCGCCAGAGGAATTTCCACCAAGAGAAAAACTGAAATAACTGTCACTAACATTACTGTAGTTGAATGAAAATCGTTTTCATCTCTGACTACAGATTTGGGAAGATTTTGGAACACCATTTGAGATCTTTTCTGACGGGCTTTGTACACAGTGAGCATCATTGACCCGTTGAGAGCAATAAGAAGGAAATCGGGAATCACGTACACGAATACCATTCTGAAAACAAAGTATATCGTGTTGGAAACATCGTCCGACTTAGTTTCAGTGGCCCAGTAGAACTCCTTTTGGCCACACACTTTAATGCATTGATTCCCCCATTGAATTTCTACTGTTGTGTAAGCTTTGCCAAAAATCCAGCCTAATTGATGGACTACAGCCACAACACAAATAATGACAATGCTTTTCTGTATCCGGGACATGGTGACCCAACTCTTAGCGGACAGCGGGTAGTTGACACAAATGTAGCGCTGCACGGCCAGCAACAGGGTTAGCCAAACAGACACAGTGTGGAATACAATTGGTAGCGACTCGGTCATTAGAGAGTAGGCGTAGCAAGCAGAGAGGGGATAAAGGGGTTTCATGTAGTTTCCGAGAGTGTAAATGTAGAATAACCACGGAGCAGGAATCAGGATAACCAAAGTGTCTGAAATGGCCAAGGCCAAAAGAACCAAGTTCGTTGTCGATTTCATGTGACGTTTCGACAGCACAATGACCACTATAGTGTTCACAACAACTGTCACCAAAAACAAAATGGGCACCACATATCCGTTTATAGGTAGGGCGTATTTAATATCAATATTTTCAGTCACATTTAAATAATTCACATTATCGCTACTAATTCTGCACCTTTCGTTTGTTGTATTCTTCAAAGTAGAGGAATGGTTCATCAGTTTCATATTATTATGTAAAAGCTTCATTTTGCTCCTCTTCTTTTTATGATATTCTGGAAATTGCCCCGTTTTGAATATTCATTACTGTAAATTAATACATGGGTACATTAATTGATACATTTAACACTCAAATAACACATTTACAACTTTGAACGGAGTTCAGAATTATTATTTGCATGAATTTTTACGTTAAAAATTAAATTATGTATATTTGGTAATAAATATACAAAACTTTACTGGGTATATTTGTATGTAGATTGCAAAAATAGCTTTACTGGCATGACTTTTAAGTTCATTTGCTAAATTTTATTTTATTTCGATTTGTAAAATGTTTTATATTTTGTTAGAGATTATGTTTTAGAATGAACTTACGTGCGGAGCCATGTGTAGGGATTATCTAGCGCAAGATTTATTTTGTTTTTTGAATGTCCAAAGTACTTCCGGAATTTTAATCTGTTATAGTACAGTACATCATCGAAATTTATCTTATTTGTCAAAAATTAACTGTTTGTATATTTCGCAAGTGCGAAATTAGACTTTAAAAATAATTACCAAACATTGTTTAATACAACTTTAAAGAGTTCTAATTATCAACTGACTTCCTTAAGTGACATGCTGTGTGTTTTCCGTATAACTTATGGCAATTATTTACTGACTGATAGAGGTCGGCGAACCGGAACCGAAACCAGGTGCGGAACCGGAACCGGTCCGGTTCCTCTGGTTTTGGTTCCTGAAATTTCAAGTGGCATTGGTTCCGGTTCGGTTCCGGTTCCAAAATTTTTGGTTCCGGTTTGGTTCAGGTTCCGTAAATTTTCTGAGAAGTACAAGTAAAAAAGTACAGAGATGGCCTATTTTACAACTTTACTGTACTAAAATTAAGCATTACTTATTATTATGCTACACCAATCTCAACACATACATGCATTACACAATAAGGAGATGCAGTAAAAGGAAATAGGAAAGCACAATAGTACAAAATGAAAAACTAAATGAAGAATGACTTTACTATAGCGAATGATTGCTGTAGCTAGTAGCAGAAATTTGAATTCTCGAAACTGCTATGTGCGATAGAAGAACGGACTATTTCCATTACATTTTAAAATAAACTATTCATTTGCATTAATTTGTACATTAATATGCAATTAATTTACCGAACCGAATTACCCATTTCGTAGTGTACCTGTACCTAAATTTATAATGTATTATAATTTGGAGATTTGAAGCCTTCAATCAACTATCTAATAAACAACGGTTTAAGATAACTATACTAAGATAACACAACTTTTGATTTAAAACACGTATGGTTCCGGTTCGGTTCCGGTTCCAAAATTTCTGGTTCCGGTTCGGTTCCGGTTCCTAAAATTTTAATTATTTCTGGTTCCGGTTCGGTTTTGGTTCCAGAATTTCCGGTTCCGGTTTGGTTCTGGTTCCTAAAATTTTCTGAGATGCCGACCTCTACTGACTGAGTGCTATTTGCGTACGCATAACGTGAGCTTCTAATGAAATGAATATTCTACTAATTAGTTTTATTGCGGTCTGCAGAGTCTTTGCTAATCAAGTTACATTTATCGCATTCTGCATTTTGGTTGAACTAGTACACTCTTTCATAAAAATAAGGAAATTTGTGGTGGCTAAGTCGTCGCAATCTTGAAATACTTCGTACATGATAGTTTGGCAACAAGATGCTTTTATTGCATTGTCAGTTATTTGACTAATACCTCCCAAGACGAAAGTAGAGAGAATTGTAGAATTATAAAAATATAGAAAAAGTACTGTTTCGATTTAGTAAAACTTTTACTCTGATATATATATGAAGCCGAGTAGACGAGTTCAATTTACACGACGAGTATGTGAAATGACGAAGCATGTATATTGATATAACATGATATAACTTATGGCAGGTAAAATGCACATGTATTGTTTTCTGAGGACAAACTGCCAATTATTAATTTGTTGCAGGTTTATTGCTTTTAATTAAAAACACCTCAAACTTTAAGCAATTTCCAATACTCAAAAAAGTAAATTATATGTTTGACCAGAAAAATTAGAACAATTCGAATTCCAAGATAAATAATGGAAAAACATTTATAAGTCATCACTATTTATTAACATCTAAAATATTTACAAATAAATTGATTCACTCTTTCATCCTTCAATATTTACCTGCCAATACTACACTGATTAATCAGTCTATTGCAGCAATCACTCGTTGTCATTTTTATCAAATCAGCCATGGGTTTATTTATTTTAGTATTACTATTGTTGATATTTATATGACAAGAAAGATAAACTGATAGTTAGTTAAAGTTAGTTAAAGTTACATTTTACAGGAAATAATTGCACATTTGGATTGCACAGCATTGCCATATAAACTTCTTTATTTTGTTATTCCTCTTTGTTATATTAACATTTAAAGAAATATTAACAAATTGATTACAGCAATAACCAACCCAATTGATTTTCACAGTTGATAAAGCAATATTTTTATTCGCTGCCGGTCAATATTTTCCACATCGGATTCAGCGCCACTGTTATCTTCAATCAGCAGTCGTCGCTGTATGATTTTTATTCACTACTCTTGTCCGTTTAGAAATGCCATCAAAGTTAAACATTAACAGGAAAATAAGTGCATGGAAATAACATATCAAAAACTGAATTAAGAAAATAAATTTTGGTATTTATGTGTAATCTTAAATAATATATGTTTATTCTAAAAGTAAAAATACTTTAAAAAACTGTAGAATAATTAGCATTATATTTTTCACAAAACGTTAATCATATTTCATTCTAATGGAAAATAGTCTTCTCTCTTGTCATTAAGATAGCTTAGTTTAGTAAATGTAGCACTATCAATAGCTTTTCCTTTTCCATTCACTTTCTTAGTAAATAAAAAGTAGCATCCTTCTTTATCAACGCATTTGGAAAATTCCGAATTTAAAAATGTATTTGTGCTTGACCACTCTATGGGTCCGAAGGCAAATTGCTGAATGCTACTATTTTCCCAAAAATTCAGAATAGACGTTTTGTCCTCTTCTAGAACTACAGCTCGGTTAAACTCTAATTTAAGTTTTACTGTACTGATAAATTGGAGAATATTTTTTGCAAAGGTAAATGAATATTTATCTAAATACAGAATTTCTAACTGCCATGGAGCGTCAGTGGTTACATCTACATTGTGTAATTTCAATCGTTTAATGCAGTTTGGTAATACTATCTGGTTGAAATCCATTTTGTAAATAACTTTGTCAACCTTTATTGTGAAGTCTGTCAACGCAGTACAATTTGTAAAGTCGAAACGTGGAAACTGGAATATGCCTCTCCAACTGAGAAGGAAGCAGTTTGTTAAATTTGGGTACATGAAGATTTGTGGACCAACAATCTCGAAATAATTTCTGATGTTAATGTAAGGTACTTCAAGATTCATGGGGAGGGATTGGAGATCAAAATTGATACTGTCGATTGAATTGACTTCCATTCTATCTCCAATGCAAATGTTGCCCATAATTTCAAGACGATTTGCTGTCCACCGACTTCCAGTAATTCCTGTTAGCTCCATGTAGTGTATATGGAACTCTTTCAAGTCTACAGCGTAGGTGCTAACGTCTAACATTAAAATCTTTCCTGCAAGGCCTAGTCTCTTAGTTTTTGAAAAGTCAACGAAATCATTGATCAATATTTTTTGTTGACCACTCCCATAATCTTTCCATAATTCGTATACCGTGCCCTTGTAGGACACACTACAACTATTGCTCAAGCTAAATTCTCGAGGAGCAATTTTTCCATTCAGCAGAATTTCACAATTTTCTAAGTGTAAATTTTTAATATTGGCTAACATTTCCAGGGAAACTTTAAATCGAGGATTATCACTGTTTGTTCGTACGGCGGATAATGTCGTTATATTCGTAGGCAGGTAACAGGTTAAATCTATACGCATTTTAGAAGGTTCACAAAAGGACTGAAAATAAATTTCTGAAAATGTCATCGAACGGCGTTCTTTCAAAAAATACTTGAGAACAGCACGTGTAATGAACCCATTAAACAGAATTGTTGTACAAGGCGGTGCAGATGATGGAAATGTATTTTCAAAACGGCGTATTAACTTATTATTGTCTTCCTCCACTGTTCGAATAACTGTATCGTTCCAATAATTACGATCTAAACCTGGAAACCCTTCACTATGCACAACAATGGCTGACAATTTCCAAAACGCAGTTTCACAAACCGTTTTCCACCTGCGACACACGAGGCGGAAAATCTTGATATCGACAAATTTTAAATGGCGAACAATCCCAACAAACCACAAAACATGAAAATTACGTAACTTTGACGTAGTTAGTAAACGTATTTATCACAGAGATCTTGTCCGCTTTAGGATATTGTTTTTCTCCTAAAAAAAGTTACGCATTAAAACTGTCTTTACCATTACGAAATTCTCACGTAGTGGAAAATACAGCATAACTACGTATTTTTGATGTGGACAGTTATATAGTTTATACATATTTTTATCGTAACAATTGTAATGTAGATCTTACGTACCTTCCAGCACGTACTTGGTACGTAATTATTCGTACTTATTATGTAGTTTTTATGAATCTTTTCTTACTGGCAAACTACGGTATGCAGAAGGATTAATAAACAACCAAAAATAGATTTTCACATTACAATAATACATTTTATTAATGGAATTAAATCTAATACAAATTGACAAATAAGAAAAATATATTATTTAAGCGATTGTTACACTTACAGCCAAGCTTCAGGTACTGAGAAATTTAAATTTTCTTGACTTAGGTCCTCAAATTTGAATTTCGAATTCTAGAAAAATTAAAAATGATGTTTAGATAAATAATTATATTTTAGTATTCCGTAAATATTTATAAAAATAATTGCAACAGTTATAGATTAATGATGTTTAATCTTATAATTCTTAAATTACCTTTATTAAACGGGACGAGCTTGGGTGACATATATAGCTGTCCGTATTGGATTCCTTGAAATCACCTGTAACAATAATAGATTTAAGTAAGCATTTAATAGTCAAATAATATTGAAATTATTAAAAAGAATTTAAAGTAATAATTTTGCTAAACTTACCATATTTTGAAATATCCTTCGGGCTAAACGAATTATGCAGCAGTGCAGACCAAGCAAACGAACAGCACACGAAAAATTGTGGCAACTGTCAACTTAGCAATGAATACGCGCTTAACGAATTTTATAATGGCTTGGGTTTTACATCACGTTGCCATTATGTAATTTTTAAAGACTTTGTGGCACAGAAGGGTTGAGTACGCAAAAATTACGTAGTTTACATGACTTTTATTCTCCTCAAATAGAACAGATTTTAATATTCTTGAAAAACTACGTAATTATTGCGTTACATAGGGCACTCAAAATCGATGTGCCTAAGGGTACTTCAAAATAGCGGCGAAACTACGCCAACAATGTAACCAAAAGTTGATGTAACTGAAAACACTTTAATATTATGTAGGAGTTACGTACTTTAGTGTACTAACATACACCTATATGCCAAAATACGTAACAACTATGCACCTTTATTGTCATTTTCGGTACTGAAGTTTTCCAGTACGAATGCAATGTAAAAACTGCAGAATATTAGAGTAGCTTATGTGATGAACACGTAAAAACTACGTTGACTACGTAAATTGTCCGTAATTTTTCTGTTCGTGGTTTATTGGGATGTTATCCAAAATCTGAATTTCAATTATACAAATATTCAATTAATAAAATAAGCAGTCTTCTTGTTTGTTCAGCCATAATTAACAAAATAAAACTTTATAATTTCTTAATGGGAATCAATTTAAAGGAACCTACCACGGCATTCATCATTGCAGAATTTTCAGTGATATATTCAAGTTGCTCATTTTCCAAATTATTTGTAATTGAAAGATTGCTGTTACCTTCCGGTGTTTCATTATTACAGGATTCTTCTTCTTCATGAATAAAAACTTTTTTACATGTCAGTTCCTTTGCAAGAGAAAGATTTTCTTTCGCCAGATGTTCGATTTTTGCTTCACAACTGTGAATTTTGGATTCCAGGTTAGTAATTTTGACTTCTGAAGCTGCTGTTATTTCCAAGACATCTTGTATTTTAGCCAGTGTTATGTCCAGCTTTACTGCTAGGTCCTCAATCATTTTGGTAAGCTTCTCCATGCTTAAGGTTGCTTGACGTAGTAATTTTCCTCTAACTTGATAACTATTTGTAAAAAAGAGTATTTTGGCAATTATATCTAATTAAGGTTCATAAATAATTACTTTTATTTCGCCATGTGAAATTTCTTAAATTTTTCTACGCAATCCAATGAATTATCGAGTAATGTCGTAATATCAAGTACATAAAAGTTTCCTAAAGCTTTTTATGGCCGCACGCACAAAATTTCGTATTTTGCTTATAATATATTGTAGGGAACTACAGAAATAAATCCTTTTTCTGAATTGATGCAATACAAAGAAAATCAAGATAACTCCTTATTTTACTTGGCTTTCAACTGTTAGTAATGAACAATTCAAAAGAGAGAAAATGGACACTTTGCTTTGGTAGGAGTTTAAGAGGTCAAAGAGATCCAGATTTATACTAAAAAAGTTAACTACAAGAAAAGGAAATGCCTTTTCTTAGCATTCAATTTAGATTATAAATAAAATTTTTCATAGTTTTGGTTTTCATTATACGAAATGGTGGAGAATCAAGAAAATAATCCCCTTGTGAACCTTTGAACTGCATTATCTTGCCATTCGTTTGTGGAATTCATGAATTTACCTTTCGTGGAAGTATTCGACCCCAGATTCAGTATATTACCGTGTAATACCGTATACCACATGCATGCATACATATACCTTTTCTTCCCTAAATTCAAATTCCTCTTTGCTAATCCTCTTTGCTATATCTGATCGCATCCCTTGAAAAGGGTAGCATTTTTGCCTCTAGTATTATACTGAAACTGCAGTCAAAGCACTTATAATCCATTCCTCTTTTTAAACCTTTATTAGTAAAAATAGAAGCCTAAACAAATAAGAGGAGATGATATAACATTTCATGGCTCTGCAACAATGTACAAGATTCCAGAACTTGTTTTTGTAGCTTCAACATTACAAATAAAATATAAGCAACCTATTTTTGGGCATTCTGGGACCTAACAACTTGTAAAAGGCAGTTTACTTCGTAGCGCACAGACTTTTCACATTTGTTGAACCGATTATAAAGTAATAGTAATCAAAAAGCATGCATACGAAAATTTTTGTTTAATTTGGATATAAGACTACATATATAAGATATAAATGTCAACTAATATTTAAAATATGATGAAAACAGTTCACACGTCTTTGCGAGGCTTTATTATTTATTTATTTATTTATTCGTTTTTATTTATTTTTTCATACAGGGACATTGCAATAATGATAACTAAAGAAAATAAAGATGTAAAGATAACGAAAATTGAAATTCAGTTATTAAATTCTCAGAATATTAGAATTGTTTGCAGTTTGTGTGGTAAGCTAATATTCTAAACTACACTTTTGCAAAAATATTTTTACTAATTCAGCATTTCAAGCCACTTAGATAAAATATACCAATTCGATGTTCATGTTCTTCTATATCCCTTAAGCACTGCTAACGAAAAAGCAAAAACTTTTCTTGGTACTGACAGTAAATATTCGCAAAAAAGTATAAAATCTACAAATAATAATGTTCTATAAATTACTTAGGATCGGTGGGGGACGCTTCTATGGCCACGATTACGATTGGCACGTGCCTTTTAGAAGCTGTAAAAAGCACTGATTTATGAAGATTGTTTTCAAAACACTTTCTCCGTATCTTAGTATCTTGTAAATTGGCCATTTTCCTATTTGAAAACCATGAGGATTTGGCCAATTTCAAGTATCACAACATTTTTTGAAAGCGTCGACTTTACATCACCTACACCTATTGCTGTAAAAACTATAGTTATTGCAAATGACAGGGGATTTAAAATGGTAAAAGTTAATGCAAACAACTGGCTATCAACATTGAGAAATTGAAATTGGAAATTAAATGAAATTTAATTAACCAATCAAATCAGAGTAGAATATTAAATTAGTTATCTTCCAACTATATTGTTAATATTCAATTTTTGACAGGTTTAAAAATTATTTATCTGAGGAATGCACAAATGATGTCACCTTCAAATGTTGTACTTTCGCCAAGATATGTACATACATTTGGAGTACATAAAATTTTTGCGAATAACAATACGGTTTCTGTATGCATTAATGAATATTTTAATTGAGAAACTACAAGATGATTAAATATTCTATGCATTATTGATTTTTTCAGATTCAGCTTCATTGGTGAAATTTAATGTAAGCATTGAACCCAATGGACATACATAGTATAAGGTTCCGTAATATTTCCGAAGATAACGTACAATCATATTTATAGGGTCCCCTTTCCATTAACTTTTTTAGTGAATAAGTAGTAACCTTTAATTGGAAATCGTATTCTCTCAACCCAGTATTCAAGTTCAGGTGATGAACAAATCCATTTGCAAAATAGATTTGTATCAGACCAACGAACTTTTCCAATTGCCAATTTCTGAACATTGCTATTTTCCCAAATATTCAGAATAGAAGTTATAACTTCGTCTAGACTAACGCAGTGTCAGAATTTATTCTTAGTTTGACAGTTTTAATATGCTGGAATAAAATTTTTGCTGATGTATTGATGATGTTATTTCTGAATTCCAAATTTAATGTTCAAAAATATTTTCAACAAACATATAAATTTCTACAATGGTTTTTGGATTACGGCTAATCAAAATGTGATATAGGCAGACAAATTGTAATTTCAAACCTATCAAAGATATTTAACAACTAGCTAACTCTTGAATGAACAGAATTTCCTACGACTGTGAGAGGATATCTTTCAGAGAGTAATAGAGAATATTTGATATCAAAGGAGACTATGAGGCTACTGCTTATATATAAGAATGAATTTTAGCATTTTCATGGCGCGATAGTACGCAATACAGAATAATAGTAAACGGCCAGGGGAAAAATCGGTTATTTTGATTTTTGGAATACAATTTGTGTAAGGTAGAAATCAAGAGTCCAAAATTAATAACATTTCCAAAATTATTAATTATTTGCTAGTTTTATATAATCATGAATTGTTATAACAAAGACGCACGAGGAAAGAAATGCAATATAGCATAATTTAGAGTACATTTTGAATTTACCATCCGAGTGGTAAAGAGAGAAAAATTATGAATTCGCTGAAAAGATGTAAGGTGCGTGACCAATCAGGCTCCAGCTAAGGCTCCTGCAATAGAAAATATATTTTGAGTACTAAGACATTAATGTTTATAGCATAACTAAAATAGAAAGTAAACTATAAATAATAAATTTATCTAGATTATTACATGATTCCGCGGTTATTTAGTGGCTGTGCTACCCTCTAACTCAGCTATCTTTTTTTCCACTTCGCGGATGTACTGTCCAGTTTTTTCTAGTTCAATTTTAATGTCGATTTTCTTAATCCAAAGGGACGCCTGAAAAATTTTCAACTGTAAACATTCCAGTTTTTTTGCGAAATCTGAAGCTGATCTACATTTAATGCGCCTTTAATGGCCCGTTGCTCTTTTGTTTGTTCACTTTTCAGAGTTTCCATAGCATCTGTGTGTCTTTTTTTCTCGTCTTCCAAGAAATTCATAATCTCCTTGTAATGTTTGGCAGCAGCTTTAGAAACGTCGTCTGTCATTTTTTCTGTCCAGTTTCAATATTAACATGAGCAAAATTTTTTTGAGAAAACATTTAAATTAGATTACAAAGTATTCATAAGCATATTTAAAATTTGCTAAATTGAATTCAAAGACATTCAGTAATTCAAAATCTGTTATTTGGAATGCCACAAAGTGCTAAGCAAATGTTGGGTTACCGAGTTTCTCAAAATAATAAACAGGGATATTTGAATAAGAATTTTAAAATTAATAAGCTATACGCCGCTTAATCGAAAATGCTGGACTAGTTAATTATCTCCAAACAAGGTTTTTAGTATTGCTCAGCAATTGGGTTACATTATTTTACGAATTACGCTACAATAAACTTTTAAATGCTGCTGCTAAATAGAAATTTTTTGATAAATAAATTCTATATGATTGAGAAAGATTACGGCGTACATGCATTCTAAGTTCATTTTAATTGGAACTGTACTAAGTAATAAAAATAATTGCCAGCGTAAATTATATTTATTGAAAATTCCTGACTACTGATATTATATGTACCTACAGACGTAGTCTGAATAAAGTATTGAGATTAGATGTCTCTTTACTGAGATCTAGAGAATTTAGAGTTTAGCGAACTTTCTAACCGGCGATTGGATAAGTTTCGACTTCGACTCTCGGTCTACTAATTTTTTTCAATACAGGTATTTATTAGCATTGATTACATTAGAAATTCTTTTCTGACTTACTGAATACTTAAATACAAGATTATTTAGTTTCAAAAATATACTTATATGCAAGAAAAAACTTCAGGATGTAGAGTAGACAGTCTTTGGGAATTTTTAAATAAATATATACATACCAAGATAGGCGACTTGGTTATTTTTCAAAAATAGGCTACAGGACGCGCTGTCCCCGTAAGTGTCAGGGGAAGAGAGGGATGTCAGAGGTCATATTGACCTCTACGTACAGTAACTTAAATTCCACGTCCCGTAGCGTATTTTTCTTTCCCCCGTGTAAAATAGCCAAGTCGCCTCACCTGTATAGTAACTAAATAATAATTCAGTTTCTCCTACATACATCTTGATACATACAGAAGTACATATAACGCTGAGGAAGAATATTACTCTTGCTTACAATTGATTAGCGGATTCAAGAAAAATTTCAAAAGTAATAATGACTGCAAAACTTACTTGGCGACTTTGGCAATGATGAACTTGGCTAGTTAGAGGAAAGAAGTCTTCTGCTCAGTGTCACTTCAGATACTGAACTAAATAGAAGTCAGAATTTAGGAATTAACATTCATAAAATTTCCTTTATTTGGAGTCAAAATTAAAGTATGTAAATTGCTCCTTACTTGAGTTGGTCTTAAGGATTTTGGCTGTCTAATCGCAACTAATCATTTAAATCATGGATGTATACTAGTCTTTTCTATTACTGCTATAATGGGCTACAGTGCAATGTCAACTAAAATCTACGGGTCAAAATGACAGCGCATAAAACTGAAGAACAGTACGGTATATAAAATAGTGTGTTATTCATATTAGTGAGAAATGAATCATGTGTATTAGGGTCTGTATATTTGTGATCTTTGGTTCTGGTACAGGAGACATTGTGTCGCATTCCATCAGTGCTGGTTAATTAATTGCAGTCGCCGCTGCGAGCTAACCTGCATTTGTGTACTACTGATATGCATCCAAATGAATGTTTAACATAAGATTATAATCCGCACCAACAAACAAACTTGGAACTGCATTTGCGTTTTACCCATGATTACCAATACTCGCCTTCACTATTTGTATCTGTGTGTTAGGCAAACATTCAACCACAAACGTTAATAAACGCTTCTGCTCCAAACAGTATAGTTGAATGCATAAATTGTCCATAAAGCATAAGTAAAATAATATCCACATTTTTACACAGCAGGGTTCATTCATTGTAGATAAATATCTAAATTCATCAGAAATTCTAAGTCCAGTCATGGCATTAGGTATTGATATGACTGACGCTTAGGAACAGTTTGCATATTTACAGCGTTGAGCTGTCTCCTGTTCATTGTCCTTTGGTTGAGTTTCTTAACAATATGTGGAGTTATGTAAACAAATTCTTATTCCAATTCTGTACTAAAATTCAGCTATGCGACTGTATTTAGCTATAGATATAGACGCATTTTTATACCAATTAATGTAAGAATGTGAAAAGTTTAAATTCTGTTTAATACGATCCACACGTTCAGAGAACTGATCGAGTCCATTAGCACTTAAATATATACTTAACATTATCAAATACACATATGATAAACAAAATTATTATTACCATAATTATGCGCATTTGTATTCATAGTTTATCGTTCTAGTTCCCATTTTTATGTCGGGATGCTTCTATAGTATGAGAATGTATTAGTACATAGTGTATAGTGCTAGAATTATGAAAGTAAATCTGAATAAGAGTCTGGCAATAAAGCCATTACATTATAATTAGAATAAAAGAAAACATTGTCGTAAACCTAACGAAAATGAGTTAATAAATGGCTAAATTATTAGAAGTATTCATCGTATTATGCAATTGAGTGCGATACAGAAAAGAACGTCAATAATTTTCACGCCTTGTAGGGGACTCATTTAAACCATTGCAAGGCTCAGAGCCCTGCAATAGGAATTCTGCTGTAACCATACCCCAGAATTGCTACTATAATATGAAAAAAATAGGTATATTTTTTCCTACAACGGTCACCACAAGGTCTCACATAAAACTGAGACCTGGCAGAACCAATTAGCACTTATAGTACAAAGTTCAACAAATGGTTTTACCAATAATTGGGCGTAAATCTGTATTCACATTTCGTCGCTTTTATTCATTATATTCACATGGGATGTTACAATAATGGCAACCAAGGGAAATAAAGTTGTACAGATAACGACAATTTAAAATCAGGTAATAAATCCTCAAGTTACTAGAATTCGTTAAAGTTTCTGGGCTTTTACAAAAATATTCGTACCCAGTGAAGAATATTCAGGCTACTTCACACAAAATGCGCCAATGGTCATTTTCTTTTATCCCTTACGCATAGCTAACGATTAACGAAAAGATCAAAAAGACACTTAGTGGGAAATATATAAAATCTACAAATAATAGAGTTCTCTAAAATGGTACGGATCAATGGGTGTCCCTTTTGTAACCTCTTTTTTAGTAAATAAGTAGTAACCTCTAATTGGATATCTTATCCTCTCAACCCAGTCTTCAAGTGCGGAGGATGAACAAATCCATTTGCAAAATAGATTTGTGTCCGACCAACGAACTTTTCCAATCGCCAGTTTCTGAATATTACTATTTTCCAAAATATTCAGAATAGAAGTTATATCTTCGTTTTGAACTAACGCAGTGTCAAAATTTATTCCTAGTTTGACAGTTTTAAATTGCTGGATAACAGCTTTTACCAACGAAACTGAATAGTTGTCCAAAATGAGTGTATCCAACTTCCAAGGGGTTTCAGTGATTACATCTACTTTGCACAGTTTTACCCTTTTAATGCAGGTTGGCAATTTTATTTTATTGAAATCCAATTTGTAGATACCGCTCGTAATATGTAGACCGAATTTCACCAAAGAAGTGCAATTTGTAAAGTCAAGAATTGGAAATGTGATGGAACCTGAATACAGGTACAAGCATTTTAAATTTGGATATCTAAAGATCTGTGGATCAACCAGTTGATGATAACGTGAGGGAAAAAGAGTCCAACTTTCGATGGAATTTGAGAAAGCTCCGAAGTCAATATCAAAATCCCCTTTTCCGTAAAGTAACCTTATTTCCATTTTGTCTCCAACGCAGACAAATTTCTTGAAATCAAAACGGTTAGTGGTCCACTGACAATTACGCAGACCTATTAGTTCAGCTTCTGGGATCTCAAGATTTTCCAATTCTATAACACCATTGCCAACGTCTAGATTCCAAATATCTCCCATGAGACACAGTGTCTTTATTTTGGAAAAATTGACAAAGTCGTTGATTAAAATTTTTTGTGAATGGCTATCATATAACCTAAATATTCTTCCTTTGTGAATCACACTACTAGAATAGCCTAACGTCAATTCCCTTGGAGTTATTTTCCCATTCAGAACAATTTCACAATCATCTAAGTGTAAATTTTGAATGTTATCAAAACTTTCCAGTGAAATCCTACAATATGAATTGTTGACTCGCAATGTCGTTACATTACGAGTCAAGTAATAATTTAAGTCAATCTTGTATCCATTTGAAAGAGAGGATCGAAAATAAATATTTCTTAGCGCAAATCGGTCTTTCAAGAAATAATCAAGTGCAGCATGGTTTAGAGGTCCCTCAAATACAATTGCCTGGGACGGCAGTCCGAAAAACGAGAATGTTTGTTCAAAATTTGCAAACTGGTTTTTGCTTTCCTTTTCTGCATTTATGATTTTAATCCTTGACATTTTCCAAAACACAATTTCAGAGACTTCGTTCCACCTACGACTAACTAGACGGAAGTTTCGAATGTCATGGAATCCAAGATGGCGCACGATTTTATCCAAAACCTAAATTTACATGTAGTATATGTTAACGAGAATAAGGGAAATTACTTAGCATGGGTAGGACATCTCAACTTTTTCAGTTTTTTTAAATAGGGGCATAATATTTACTAACTATTTTTTAAAGCCGCTGTATAACTTATAATTGAAGATATTTCTTTTTAAAACCAAGAATGTTTTTTAAATTGTTTGGTATTTCAATAATAAGGGAAAATTTTATATTTTGTTAACTGAATAAGACTCAATTTAACTAATATGAAGACTGCAAATCTTAAAGTAGACACTTAAAAACATACGGTAATTGTAAGAATGGCTCACGTTAGTCAAAAATCAACCGAAAACTTTTAAAAAAAGCGAAATATTGGTTTATATTTTCTTATGGTTGACATATTTAGTGAAATGTTTTTCATTGAACATATTTCCTAAAATATAGTTACATTGTCTTAAAAGGCGAAATATTGAAGCATTTTAATATTTTTCCTTTAAGAGACTCCTACAGGTATCAAAGCCATAGTTAAGAAATCTAGTTGCGCCAGGATTAACCATTGAAAACATTTAAAAATAAATGTCCGACCCATGGAAATTAGGCATTAATGGAAATGCCCAATCAAAAGAGATATTTATATTTTTAGTATTTTTTTTCCTGTGTTCAATTGAACAAGACAAGACGAGGCAGTGGGCCATATTACATTAAGGGCCTTTTTATTCAAAATTGAACGATAAATCAAAAACACCCAACTTCAACTACCTATGGGGTATAGACAGTTAATATGACATGTCTTTGCTACAAAACAATTGTGATCACTTCAAAATTTGATTACCCACATATTTAAAGTATGGTTTTTTGATTCATCATTGAGTTTTGGATTTGGATAAAGTCAATTACTGTAAAATGGTTCACGAGCTTGCCTTTGTGTAAAGTGGACCACAGAATCCAAATTCACTAAAATGTTCTCGTATCCCCTAGGCATTTTCGTTGTTACCTAAAAGGCCTTACTACCGCTAACATATTACATGTACTATTGTAATTAGTAAAATAAGGTAATCTACATGTGTTGAAGGAATGATTATGTCGTAGTCTTTGAGTGATTCAGTCATATGAGGTTACGCGGTGTATATTTAAAAGTTAATAACTTTTTTCCCATTATACTTAGCAATCTGAAATTTGGAACATAAATCAATGCTGATGTAATAGGTACATTCAGTAAATTTCATCCCCCTAGCTGTCACAGAAAAAATGTTATTCGTATTTAAGTTCAAAAATTTAATAAAATGATCAACTTTTGAGCTTAAACGCAAATAACAATTTTTCTGTGACTGCTAGGAAAACGAAATTTACTGAAAGTTTATTACATCAAAATTGATTTAAGTTCTAAATTTCAGATTGCTAAGTATAATGAAAAACAGTTATTAACTTTTAAATATACACCTCAATGGAATCCTCTCAAAGACAACTACAATTATACGTCCTTAAGAAATAAGTTTTCAACGACACTTACCACAACGTTCATTAATACATGAGCACGAGTGATGAATTCAGGATCTTCATTTCCCATACTATTGCCATCAATTGTAGTTTGCAGATTCCCATCTTTTGGTATATTCTCTTTCATTTTAATTAAACCTGTTTAAAGATAAAAACCGAATTTGAGCCTGTGGCTTTTCGTGTCGTTAGCTTCTGTGTGGACTATTGAGATTTTATACTTCAATAACACAAAGAGGAAGGTCATCTTCATCTTTATATTCCCTTCGAACTTCCAAAGTTAGCAAAAATTTTCCTAATATACTATTTACTCCAAAATAAGAAAGAAATAGGCTGTCTCAATCGAAATTTTTTAATCCAAGATTTCTGTTTTTCCAAATGATTTATTTCCGATTTCCATAGCTGTATTGATTCCGTACGTTGCGGGATTTCCATAGCTATGGATCCATACCCTCTGGTCCTAAATTCCCCTTTAGGACCAGAGCGAAAAAACTGAAGTTTTAAATTATAAATTTTCGCTTGAGATAACCTTATAAGAGAATCGCCATGGTTGCACGAGCCTTGATGCCAATACTATAATAATAATTATGGATATTAATAATACTAATTTAGTAGGACAGTAATTAATACGCACATTATTTCTCCAATCCAAAGCGATAAATAAAGTAAGACTTATTTTTGCTTCAATGCTCAAAAAATTATTTTTGCTTCAATGCTCAAAAAATTATTTTTCAAATATATAATTATTAGTCACCTGAAGTGATTCGTCTTCTGACACAGAACAGTATGTTGTTTTAATTTTGTTTACAATGTAGAGGCTACAAAATAACACCTCGGAATTCTTACACAACCGAGTAATTCAATTTCTTTATTTTTATGATAGTTTAATTAAAAGCTTTCAAAAGTTGACAATTTAAACAGAGCTCGCTGATTGCCACATTTAGACCAACAGTTCACCACTAACAAATGAATTGCTGTCTCTCTTTCTCTTTGCATTTGGCGTCTTATGCTATATTGGGTGTATATTTTGTGCTATAAATAGAAGGGTATGGAAGAAGGGTAGTATTACTTCTCTCTGTGTGACCGTGAAAGGCATTGTTTTTCCATTATATGGTTGGGTGGCCGTTCACATTTTCTTGGAAATATCCCAGCCATGAATCAACAGGTGAGCAATTCAAGTTAGCTGCTCGTATCACACAAGTATTCCTACCGTTTTGATGTATCATTCCATTTTTGGTGTTTAGGGGTTTTGCAAAAATGGCAATTGTCAAAACGGAAATCATGCAGCCTTTCTGTCAAGTCCGTGGGTCAAAATGAGTTATCCACATGGGCTGAAGCGACATAAAAGTAATGATCTTTAAAATATAAGGGAACAAAATGGCGTCTGTGACCTTTGAGTTTTCTCGGACCTTCTCCAGTCTTACGTCTGCTATACAGCGTGTTTTGTTTGATTTTTTGGGAATAGAGAAGAAAGGCTAGGAATTTTAAAATTTGCAAAGAAAGCTTGTTGTTTTAACGAATAGTGATGCCAAATGTGTGATTTCTGAATATTCCAAGGTCTACATCTCCAACCATTAAACAAAATAGAGATGTAAAATTTTGTCGACTGTAATATGGGCATTTCTTTATTGCAGACAAGAACCACAAATTTAATAAAGTTTGCTATAAAATATATATTTATTTAGCCGTTATTTCTTACCTAGGGCAGCGAAGCACTTTTAGTACGTGTACCTTCCTAGTTGGCAATCGCTCACGTACCTAAGGTACCTATGTAATCTCAATTACAATATTGATTAGTAGTGGTGGTTAAGAAAGAATGTCTTTTGTTTATGCTTTCTGTTCGAGGAAAAATTGGCTGACGAAATTATCTAACCTTAAGGGTAGTTAATAATAGAAGGTAAGACATTAAGACGTAAGGGTAGACATTTTAAGTACCTGACTTAACGAAATTATTTTAAGGTATAGGCTGTAGAAAAGAACTAAATAAAACAGGAAACTATTTTTGGCAGGCATTTCTTATTACTTTTATTTATTTATAATACCCAAGGTACCCAAATGTACTGTTATCTACTATTCATAGCACTTTTACAAAATATAAAAGATTGCTGAAAATCGCTGAGTTCGTGTATACGTTGAAGGGAAATGAAACACTCCCTGGCACCCTAACTGTGTATCAAGATATTTTATGTATGGACGGTTTACAATTACATAATTTACAGTATAAATAATCATTGTTATTTATTTAGTATTATTGTGGTATTATTAAAGTCAAATAAAAATGTAAAAGGCTTTAAGTGGAACTTAATGGCTTAATTTTATGAATTGAACAATATTTGTTAGCGAAGCAATGGAGGTTTACAATACTACTTGATTTGTCACAAAATTGAGTGACGCAGTACTACCGAAGTGGAACACATGATATGATTATAGCTCATCTTTCTTTTTTCATTTTCTGCAAATATAAAAACGATAAAATAAACCATTCTGTTAATTTTTTGCAAATTCGGTGGTACAAATATAAATTTTTAGGAAAACTTCAACTTTAAATATTAATCAAGTAAATTCACAAAAATAAAAAATTATTTCATTTAAAAATTGTTCTGCTTTAAATTGAAAATCAATTCAAAGTTACCTACTAGTTTATTTCCTGCCCATTCACCACCATTTTCCCAAAGGTTATATTCTCAGATGCGAATGTCAGCGCTGTTAAAACTGCCTGAAGTATTTGTATTCCAGCCGAAACAGCCATAGAAGCAGCAGCAAGGGCTACTTCAACCGCCGAAGCAGCCACCAGAGCCACGTTCGTCGAGTCCATAGTTAACCCCTCACTGTGCACTGTCGTGTCTATCTTACCATTGCTTTTCAGTTTGTCTATAAAATGAAAAGAGATGATATTTTAAAATCGCATTACCCAAAGTGGCCACAAAACTCTTTACTTTTGGTTACTGCCAACTTCTGTAGAAAAAGAATTACAGTTTAAATTCTCTGTAGTCAAAGGAGGAGTACAAACAAAAATGCCTTTTAAATTCTTTACATCACAATTATTATTTTAAAATTTAAAATTTCCTACATGTGACATTGTCAAATTCAAAATTGACAACAGTGAATGCTTCAGTCACAACGCTGAGGGCTACAAAGATGGCAATAAATAAAAGGCTAATTATTGTAGTTCCTGTATTCATGGTGACTTGTTAGAGTTGGAGGAGGTTGAACAGATGTATCGGGAGACCTGATGAATTGAGAGACAACAAGGGACTGTTAGCATATTTCACTGCATGGCTGTTTGGGTACCCAATCGGTGTGTGCTTCTGAATGTACAGTTCATTTTCCATAATTACAGGAATTATACACCAGTGTGGTATTCTGGGATTGCTAGGCCAAATTGATGTACACAAATTACAGTAATGGGTCTACATTACAGAAATTTAGGCACCTTCAAGTTCTAAGGAATTAAGCGAAGCATACTTGTTCGAAATAGTATTTAAGCATTCGTTATTCTGTGAAGTCATTCAACTTCAAATCAAAAATCAAAATATCTGTAGTAGGTAGGTCAGCTTAGCTGACATTCCAGAGAACACTCATTGCCATCTTATTCTAAGTATTCTTACTTACAACATTCTGCTTTAAACTATTTTTACCTTTAATATAATATAGCAGTACATGCAGACTTTGAATAGTGGACTCGAATATTGCAAAAATAATTTGAAATGCATGCAGATGGAGAAGGCATGCTGTTATCTCAGCTGGTACTTACAATGTAAACCCTTTAAATGTGCATCGCATCCAGGTATGACAGTTTTTTCTCCAAATGTGTAAAGATTATTTCAGAAATGAAGGAATCCGTCTGCAAAAGCTGAGCATCCAAAAATCCAAGAAACAGATTTTGCCCGGGTAAGTGGAATTGCATTTTTTCTACTCGTAATACTTGATTCATTTCGGTTGTTATCTGAATTTATTACAATTTTTGAATTTCTGAGGTACTTCTGGTCCAAGTAGCATTCTCCACGGAAAACTGGGTTAAAAATTTCTTTAAAATTCAGTCACTTCAGAAATTTTCAAAAATACCAGGTTAAATGCTCACTTCAGAATAACACTGAAATGTATCAATTATTATATACAAGTAGAAAATAACCACGCACCCGGATAAAATCGACTTTTTCGGTGCGTAACTTTGAAAGGTATGATTTTGCAGTCGGATTCTTTCATTTCTGAAATCAGCGTAGACGATTTGGTCGAAAAATGTTGTCTCCTACGATGCGCATGTAAAAGATTAACCTTGTTAGTACTCATTTTTGTTGGGCGTCTTAAATATAACCTTGTACAACTTCACATGTTAACTTTCTAAGAGAAAGTTTTTTAATCTCATCAATTTAAAAATATTATTAGGAAGGCACCTTAAGCTACCTTAAGGACGGATTGACTTTACAATTACAATTGAATATGAATCATAGTACAAAGTGCCTCTGGTCATGAAATTAGTTTCATGAAATTAAGTTCGTTTATTATGCCTATGACTATTTCTTCATCGGATTTTTAGCTCAACGTCAACAACGGCGAAACTTGTCATGGTTTACAAAAGAGCACATAAAAACAGGTCCTCCAAAGAAGTATTAAATTAAACCTTTCACTTTCCTTAATAACGAGACAGGAAAACGTACAATACGTACGCTGGCAGACTTGGCAACAAAATTTGTCAAATCAAAATGATTTTGGCTAACGAAATCCAAATAAAAAACGTTGAGAAGCGGAGTGAAATTTGCAGCATTTCAATTTGAAAATATCCGAGTATTAATACTATACTTTTATTACAAATAAATTTATTTATTGCAAGGTTGTGCAGGGAATCACGATTTAGCCTTCCTGAGAGCCTTTACTGCAAAGCAGTCACTGTAATGAGTACTTTTAATATAATAATAGGTAATATGTAATGATGCAATTATTGCTTGCATATCGTGTGCAAAATAAATTTCATTTTATCAATCAACTGTATTTTGATAGCAAACAAATTAGGCCTCGACAACTAATGCATTTCTCACATTTATTGATATTATAATGTCAATAAAAGTCAGAACATCACATGCAGTACATTTACAAGAAGTAGGACTGGAAATTATGGAAGCGTAGTCAAAGAATATTACTTGGTACAACATGCTTTAATTACATGCCGGCGAAACAACAGCCGAAATCTATATCACGAAGTCTTTGGAGCTGACCCTTACTTAGAAAGTCCATAAATATAGATGTAACTGTGAATTGATTATCATGACATTTCTTCATACTGATACTGAATATTGCATTGCAGAACATTCAATCCTTAACTTGGTATTGAATTGAATTGAATTGAATTTATTAAAGTGCACAATTTTCAGTACAAAAGTAAGACTGTTATAGCATAATTACGCACCGAAGGAAGCTACCAGTTATAGCAAACCTTACTCCTAGGACAAGCCGTGATCGTTACCAGTTATCAATCGAGAGTCAGATATATTAATATATTACAAATAGTACAGGTTAGAGTGATATAATTTAAATTTATCACAAAAGGGCAATAGGATGTAGAGTAAGATACCAATGCAGTTTATCTTTGTGCAATGATATGGCTATTTATTTTAGTTGCAAAAGTCTTTGGAGAAAAGAGTTTTGATTTTAATAGCGGGGGTAGGTTATTCCATGAATTTATAGCATAACACATGGGGCTCTTGACAAACAGAGCGGTCCTATGTGCGATTACAGGGATATTATTATTTTGTCTTGTTTCTCGTGTAGAGGAATTAGTGCTAGGAATTTGAGAATTGTGGCTTGTATTAGAAGAAGGTTTGATATAGTTACAAATTTCATTAACAGTGTTGCTTGACAATAGCCATTTGTATAAACTAGTTAAAGACAAGAAGTACAATCTTTCAGTAATAGTTAACAAATTACCTTTTTCAAGGAAGTACCAGTAGTCAACCTTAAGGTGTTGTGTATTAGATAAATGTTTTGACAATGCTAAACTACCATCACTAGAAGCTTTTGACCAGAATTTCTTAGTATAGAACTTAGTGAGTTTAGGATAATGGTAGATACATAATAGATTATTAATTTTGTTTTGTAAAGTTCCCAATTTATCATATTTAGTAGGACCCCAGATTGAAATGGCGTAGTCCGAAATGGGAAAGACGTAAGCATTTATTAATAGTGTGAAAACGCTAAAGGGAACGATCCTCTTAACTTTATGGATGGCCCCAATAGCGGAGAAAAATTTACTTTCAACTTTCTGGAAGTGAAAATTAAAATTAAGGTGAGAATCCAAATGGATACCTAGGTATTTGAATTGAGTGACCTGTTCAATCGGGTGTCCGTTACAATAAATATTTAAAGATAGGTCAATACGTTTAGAGTTACATTTATAGAAGATCATATATTTAGTTTTTGAGTGATTAATTTGCATTCCATTATTGTGACACCATAATTCAATCAGGTTATTCGATGATTGCAATATATCAGAAACTTGGGTCAATGATTCATGAGCTGTAAATATTACTAGGTAATTACCTAACACTACAAGGAAAGACAACACCACTTCATTAAAATTTATAATATTTAGAAGACATTAAGAATGAAACAAGCAGGCATCAAAAGAAAGTATAAAAGCATAAACTACTTTGTCATTCTCCCATTCAACAGACAGTATTGGATCCTATACTAAGGATTCACTTGGCGTAATCTTAAAACTGAAACTTATTTTGCAAAACCATTAAAGTGGATTTATTACTCTCATTGAAATAAAGACCGTTTAGAAATATTTTCTAAAATGGGAGCTAACGAGTACAGGAAAACTCTTTTTATTCTGCAACTTTTAGGAACATTCATCACAGGAGGGGTTTGTACATCAACAACTTCCGAAGTTAAGAATGAAGAAATACGCACTACGAGCATGCCATTCGATGAGCCGTAAGTTACACTTCAGTTGTTTCTTTGCAAAATAATATTTTTAAATATTTAATCTCTTGATCTTTAACACGTTAACAAATCAAATATTTGCATATTTAAAAGAATTTCCTAAATAGTTCGATTAATCATTTTTACATTTTTAGTGACAGTACTACTATTGCAGAAATCAAGACGACAACAAATTTCTCTACTTTGAATTCTAAGCCAACCATTTCCACCCTTTATCAAGATAATATTGGTAAGTAAATGACCCAACAAGTATGTCATATGCCTGTTATGTAGCTTACTTCATTTGAGTTATTTAATTATACTTATACAATACTCTGCTTTTTATTATTCCCTTAAATCCAGAAAATTACAGCACGCCTAATTAAATTAATTCCCTTTTGAAATTGTATTGGATTTACCAATCACTTCAAGTCAAGTAAAGAATTCAATTACCAAGCTTCAAATTGAATTATTTTTATTCTTGTTGCATTATTCTCACGTTTTGAATTTATAATAACATTTCAAAGAAACAGGAAAGTTGCCATACATTATACGTTGATTAATAATTTTGTGCTATGCTTTTTAGAAAACGTTCCTGTTGAACCTATTTTGGGCACTTCGCTTCTCACTGGAACGTTTTACCATATTGGGATGATAACGAGCTATCCAAAGTGTTTAATTTTATGGAATAGCAGCCCATTCTATCATAGCAATCTAGAAAAGCTAGGTCCAGCACTACAAAGACCACCGTACACTTATTTACACTGTCATACGTTCCCCATTCTAGACTCTTTGGAAGAGAATTCACATTGGATGATTGTACCGTCTGGAAAATCAAATTTTTACTTTCTTTAAAACCGGGTTGAACCGAAGAAAGTTGTTGCTTGGTCGACAGAAAGCTACAATTCAGGACTATATTTACAGTTATCTCTATTGGAAAGACAAACAGAGCAATGTCAAGCAAATGCAGTTGACAAAGAGGATGCAATGATTTCCATCACGTCCTCCGAAGATGACTATTACACACTCCATTTCAAAATATGGCCATCCAAAAACATTTCGTTGACAAATAAGCATTTCACATCTAAAAATTTACTCTATGTTGACATGGGAGACGCTGACCCACAAGATCCGTTTGATGTATACACGCATTTTCAATTTTTCGCCGTAAACGAAACTTTTGATAATCAGAAAAAATCTCTATTTTCAATCTGGACTCATGGAATACCCAATGGACCTCCACTGTCTACAGTAGATAGACCAGCTCAACCACCACGGTGGAAAAATGTAAGACCCAACTTACCCATAAAACCGATTCGCGAATCGGTTCCACAGCACCGTAATTCATCAACTACACCTGTTTCACGAATTTCTGCAACAGGAAGACCGTTGTCATCAATTCCACAACCAAGCATTATTAATACATAAAGCATGATTAAAACAGTGCCAATCAGGAATAAAAATGTAACCGCAAAACCAGAACCAGAAAATCGCGTAGATGAAAGTGTTCTAAACAAGAATATGGTGTCACATAACGTTGATATGTAAAATGCAAATATTAAATGATCTAAACGTCATATTTTTGAGGCAACTTATTAATAAATTGACAAGGAAATGAACATTATACTTTATCGTATTATTTATTTTATTTGCGATGCTACATAAAATAAGTAAAGCGTAAATACCAATCCTTAAGATACTCATCAAAGAGAAATGA
Organism: Yoshiicerus persimilis; assembly: GCA_020352615.2. Taxonomy (NCBI): domain Eukaryota; kingdom Metazoa; phylum Arthropoda; class Collembola; order Entomobryomorpha; family Tomoceridae; genus Yoshiicerus; species Yoshiicerus persimilis. The sequence goes on from CM036940.2 coordinate 76,927,873, forward strand.
AATAGCAAACAATGATATCTTATTAGGAGCATTACCATAGATCAAATTATTCGATATTAGAAGTTTCTTACCACATTAGAAGCAAAATCATGATTTGCAACCACTATAGTAGAAACAGAAAGTAAATTATTGTGGCTATAAGTCAATCTGTATTATAAAACAAATATCATAAAACAAACTACCATTTTATAAATTTAACTAAACTGAATTTATATCGAGAGCTAAAATCAAATTTTTGTTAAATACAAAGCTGTGAGCCAAAACCATCGATTCTATTATTACATACTAATGGTGAAAAGTCAGACATACATCAAGATTGATTAATTATAAGTTTTACAACTCCATAATTTCTGTAACACGGAAAGTGTCAATGTAGTTAGAAGAAATATAAATTTTAGATAAGAAATTTTTAATTGCTGAAAGCTGATTTTATGTCTTAAACTAGGTATATAAAGACAAATATTCCTTTAGTAAATGAATTCAATTTACCAATCAGCAAAAATTAAGTAAAATTCATGAAACAGGCCTCGATGATCTTTACCTTTATTATTACCTTTAAACGTTAAAAGAACTACCATATTATTTAATGATTAGCTTTTTAATAAATCCTGTCCGCTAAATTCTAAGCTTTTAAATAAAATCATAGGGGCAATCATTTACGGGTAAATCACGATTTATCTTTTTACCTGTATATCAACATTCAAAATACTCGCTCGATTGTAATTATGACGTATTTCGAATCCTGAAATATTTATTGTTAAAGATCAATGATACGTATCGTCAACATTTTTTAACACTCAAGATATACAAACTGAAGAATTTTTTTCATGTGATTTTGTATAATTGTTTTCAACAATTCCAATCAAACATAAACATTCCAGGATTCAAAATATGTAGTTATATTTGCAGTATGCATAATGGCATATTTACGTAGTGCAAATCAAAAGTACTATGGACATCGATATTAAATATGTAAACCATGACAAACGTGCAATTGATCTTTCTACTGATTTTATTTTCCAACGGAAACTGTACGTTTATTTAATTGAAAAAATATTTATTATTTCCGTGTTTAAATTACAATTATAGCTAATTTACATAATTGCCCTTTTTAAAGTTTAAGCCAAAAAAGTCAATTAAGTAGATTTAGTCTGACGGTTAACCAGTCCTTCTACTATATAAATTTTTATTTGCGTACTCATACCTGCTATAGTTACCAGTCAGTATGGTCAACCGACAAATGTTATTATCGTCCTCCATCTCCACAAATCATAGTCAATTGGATTTTTATTTTATTATTCCCCTTAACACTCCTCCATTACCATTGTACTGTACCTTTACATTTACCATGCAATTGAATTTCATTTTATGTAGACAAAAATTTCCTCACCGATATTCCTAAATTTCAACACATCTCATCATCTCATATCGAGTAACGCTTTGGAACTGTATTCAGTAAAGGTAATTATATTCATATAATCAAAGTTGGCATATGCGAAGTTTGAAAGAACTAGCCGAGAGTTTTCACACCGGCGGCGTATTGAATGACGGTCGCAAGCATAACCATAATAAAGTATCTTTGCTATTGTTACTTTGTCGATTCCCTTTATATCAGGAAGCCAAGGATGCTCATTTTCAACAGTGAGCAAGATATTTCAATGGCAAATGTTTTTTTAATTGATAGATTTAAGCAAATACGTTCTAAAGTTATGCCACCGACAAAATGTGGATCACGGACTGACAGAGTGACACTGCGTTTCCAGAGTATCTCCGGTATTATTAAATTAATGTGCATTTTCGAGAAGCACGTTTTGCATGTATTCTAGCAACTAATCTTTCATCACAAGTCAATTATGCAGACATGTACTGTGTGCGCTTCTTTATCGTCTTTACTCTGAAGCAGCAGAAGCAATGAATACTTTTAATGGATTATTAAACTGAATACGTATGGGCCTATTGCTTGTTGTATGCTTTAATTAATATATTCCAATAATTCTCTGTAGCACAAAGATAAGACATTTACCAAGTATGGCTTGTCTAATACGGGGGTCCTTTTATGGGTTCTTATATTTATGCTTGTATTCCTGCTAAATAGGATAATGAATTTAATTGACGTTTTCATTAACATTAACATCATTTTGCATTAACATTTTCCACTTCAATGTTGTTATCAATTCAAGCAATCCGCTCAACAGAAGTAGTAATGCAAACTAATAAAACTTATTTAAAGGTGATCACTTGGTTACTTGGTTTGCTTACTGTAATACATTTAGTAGAAATGTAGGGAATTTTGTTACTGAGAAATGTTGGTGCTGCTCACATATAAAGTACCAAATTAAAATTATTTTATTACCATTAAGCACTGCCTACATAATACTTCCCAAATACTATAATATAATTATACGTATCACTATAAGAAAAGATAATCCCAGCTTGTTGTAATTAACTTACTTGTAATATTTAGAATGTATAATGAAACAAACTGGAACCGAAATGTATAAAAGCAGTAATCATTCACTCACTCTGCACGGCAGTATTGGATATTACTCTCAGAATTCGCTCCTCATTATCTGAAGCTGACACCACATTTGGCAAATTAAAACAGAAATACACTGATTTTATTACTCTTATTGAAATAAGGGCCGTTTTGAAATACTTTCTAAAATGAGAGCTAATGGGCACCGAAAGTCCCTTTTTATTCTGCAACTTTTAGGGACATTCATTGCAGGGGGAATTTGTACATCAACAACCGAAGCTAAGATTGAAGAAATAAGTACTACGAGCATTCCTTTCGATGAGCCGTAAGACAAATTTCAGTATTTATTTCTACGAAATTAAGTGTTAATCCACTTTGTAGCATCCCATTTATTTTAACTCATGTATTGTATATTTTAAAACTGAACCTAATGGTTTTCTACATTATAAAACACTTTATCTATCATTAGTTTTATTAGTGATCAAGTTTTATTTAGGTATTAAATGTGACAAATGAGTGATATTATGTGAAGTCAACTTAAGGCTTAAGAAATCAATTTCGTATGTAATTCGTTCGTTCTAGCAGATATTCTAAAATACACAAATGTTGCAAATAACTCAATATACACAACAAATTAATTAATGTGGGCTTGTATTGTATTCTTTTAGCGATACTTCTGCATTATTATCAGAAAGCAGGACAAGAGGTGTCAAAATTACTAGTTTGATGCCTAATCCAACCATTAAAACTACAATTCGTGAAAATATTCTTGGTAAGTTTCCATAGTTTAGGAAGTTAATAAAATATATTTCAATGTTCAAGTTGATGTCATAACATATTTCACATAAAAGAGATTAAAAAATATTATTCCCGACTTTTTAGTTTCTAAGTAAAGTTATTATTGGTTTCATTTTATTACTACGAGAAAAAAAATCGTATATTTTAAAATCAATAAATGCTTGTCATTTAATAAATTACAGAAAGAGTTCCCATGGAGTACATTCCAGGAACTTCACTTTTCACTGGAAAATTTTACCAGATTGGATGGAAAAGCTATCCAAATTGTGTGATATTGTGGACGAACACCTCTTATCCGGACACACCGCACTCTAAACTAGAATGCCACAGTTTGCCTATTCCTGACTCTTTGACGGAGAATTCACATTGGATGCTTGTGCCATCAGGAAAAGGCGACTTGTATTTTCTCAAAAATCGGCTTGAGCCAGAAAAATTTATTACTTGGTCGACAGCTGCCACGCCAAACGGTCTCTACCTACAGTTGTCAGATTCCGAGGACAAAAAACATCAATGTCAACTAAGCAAACCTGGAACAGAGGATGGATTGATTTCGATTGCGTACTCAAATAATTATGATGCCTACACACTATCTTTAGAAAAGTGGCCATCAAAAAAAATTTCGTTGACAAATAAGTATTTGACGTTTTCAAAATATTTTCTTCAGGTTGCCATGTCTTCGGACAGACGCAATTGTTCCCCATTTTCCATTTATTCACATTTTCAATTTTACGGGGTACCAAATACTGCTACAAGAAGTCGGTCCATTGCAATTCCAGTACCAAACATTAGTAAGGGTACAAATATTATGACTAAAACCGTGTCTGGCAGGAATGCAAGTGTGACTGCAACACAAGAACCGTAAATTGGGATAACCGACGGTCCTTAAAGCAAGGGAGAAACATCTTTTAAATGCAACAAGATGTCATAAAATGGAGGACTACCACCTCCAAACATAGAATAAAATATATACCGTACTTTTACAGTGGGTTAGCAATAAATTTACATGCAAATTAATACTGCAGCCTACATTGCTTTATTATTAGCATTCGTTGCACTTATTTACTATTCACTGAACGACTTTGAACCTACCGTTTGTATCTCATGTCCCTTCTTCGGCATGTGTTCTCATTAATAAATATTTCGTGACATAGTTAGTATTCATTCCATAGAAAGGTCAACCAATGAAGAATATCGTCAAACTCTTTCATTTAATTGAATTTTATTTATTTCTCCGCTAAAAAAACAAAAAAGTCCTATTTTGAATTTTTATGCTCCTCTCTGAATTTATTCAATATTAGCAGTTTTCTCCTGAATTAAATACATTTTCATTTTTGTTTATTCATTATTGTCATTATAAATTAGTAATGGCAAAACATTATTGATTCGTGATAAATGATTAAATTACAATTTTAAGACAAATGTCTTATTTTTGCTCAATTTCCAAATTGTAGTCTTTACAAGTACTTCTTACTACACACACGAATTTGTTGAGCAGTTTTACTTAATGCTTTAATAAAAAGTGTTTCTAGTATTTCCATTGCACTAGTTACCATTTTACTTAAAGATATTTTAGTTGGGATTCCTCCGTTGACCATGTAATATATGATATATGATATATCTGTCCATAAACTACTCCCTAAATACGACAACAGTATCTGTATAAATTACCTTCACCTAACTAGTGTCATTAGCACGTTAGGAAGACCAAAATTCTGGAGCTTGAAAACTCTTAAAATACCTAGGGTGGCAAGGAGTTAAAAATAATTTCTTCAGAAAATGATATTATTTTGCACTGGAACAATTTAAAGATAAAAATTTAGGAAAGTAGAGCATCCGAATTTGATTCTCGGAACTCCATTAAATTTTTTCTCAATATTGAGCACTGTGTAGTTCCTAAATTTTTATCTTTAATAATTTCTTCCTTAATATTTTATTTAGTGCTTACTCCAGCTAAGAGTTATAAACCCAACTGTTCAATATAATGACAAAATTTTCATTTAAATCTGCAAAAAGTTGTTCGCACCAGGGATCGAACCTGGGACCTTCTGTGTGTTAGACAGATGTGATAACCGCTACACCATGCGAACTCAGTTAGTAAAGCTAGATTATTGACTATATTTAAAGAAAGTAAGACAATAATTAGTATTGACGACTGCCCATGCGAGTTCCCTTATAATTCACTATACATAGTTGATTGTGAAAGTGACTTAGCTTCTTATCTGTATAATATAAAATGCAATGTTCCTATCACTAGGTATATAGTTAAAAGCAATAAAATTGGTAATCTCATTGTAAGGTGAATGCAAGTTATCAAGCATATATAGATAGGCACAGTTGTGCTTAATAGTGCCTAGCCGTTGGTTTGCTTTAATAAGTTATGATAGTTAACAGGTTTCATGTCTGTGTCAAGTCTAGTGAGGTTAAACATTCACTTTCTGCTTCTTGCTTAATGGAGTGGATGCCTACTACACTACATGCATGCGTCTCAAGTTGAATAGAACTAGAACAGAATGGATTTGATCGTGTTGAATAAGTATACACAATAGGGCTCCAATACTCAATGCCATCATTGAGTTAAAAATTGACCTGAAGCAAAACACTATTGCAGAAGGCAGAAACCTACCTACTATAATTTATTATATTGACGTGGAATGGCTTCAGTTACAATCCTGTTGTTTATTGACGAATTAATGAAGAATTTCAAGGATTTCGATTATTTGAGTACTAAAAAGAATCAGTAGTATTTTTTGTTTGAAATTCTCCGTTACTTTGCGTTTAGAGAAATTTTTAAACATCAAACGGAAGGCAAGAGGTAAAAATAGGAAAATCAACCTTCTAATAAATTTAAGCCCCTAAGCAGGAACCACTAATAGCAAACAAAGTATGCAAGACAAAGTTTTGCAGGAATCTCTTTTTGAATTTCAAACATTAAAAGATAATTTTCTATACGTATAAAATTAATGCAACCTATGTTTGATATATTGGTTGTGATATTAGTGCAGCCGCTGTACAACTTTGGGTTTCACCGACTAATTCAGTTATTCTTTTATTAATGGATAGTTATAGTCTACTAAGTTTTGATATGACCCTAAAACAGACATAGAAATGGAAAAACACTGAAAACTTTTAATAAAGGCATAAACTTTTGAAATTAGAAGCTATTTCTGTAAAGCAAAGTTCAAATTGCATTTTACGTATGAATCAGAATGACCAGTATTTTTTAGCTGTGAAATGATTTTTAATCTCCTTTAGCGATGACAATTTAAAAGTCCAAATTTCATTTCATTTTAAATTAGTTTACAAATTTATTTTGATCAGACTTTATTTACTCGTTGTAGAAATACATAATACTACATAATATTTGACAGGTGAGGTAGTGCATTCCTGAAAAAACTAAACATCATATCTACATTTACCCTTTTCTGGACACAAAAACATTTAACAATGAATTACATTTTTTAATTTCTCACTAATTAGTATCATATTCCCATTGGTAGAGCTGCTTAACAAAAATATATGTGATCTACTCTTATTACTGTTATTCTACTTTTATTATCAATTATTATTATTACATATCACAATCAATAATTTAATATCAAATGTGTGTACTTTATTTATAGTTAACTTAGAATACCAACTTCCTTCTTAATAAATAATTAACCAAATTGCCATCTAGTAATCAAGTCCTTTTCGTGCACATTAAGAATGCACAGTCTAATAAATCGAGAATAATCCATTGCTCTGCCTATTCCTGTGTGTTTATTGGAAAATAAATAGTGACTTCCTATTCTATCAACAGTTTTAAGAAATTCAGAATTCAAAACAGAACTGCCCCCTGACCAACGTATTCCCCCAAAAGCAATCTGCTGAATATTACTATTTTTCCAAAGATTCACGATGGACATTTGGTCTTCCGGGTGCTCTAAAGCAGAATCGAACTCTAATGCAAGTTTACTCGTTTTTACATGATCTAAAACACATTTTGCAAATGAAAATGAATATTTATCTAGAACGAGTATATCTAACTCCCAAGGAACGTCTGTGGTTATGTCCACATTGTGCAATTTTAGTTTTTTAATGCTGTTAGGTAATATCACCCGATTAAAATCCATTTCATAAATACCATTATCAACCCTTAAGTGGAAATCAACCAACGAACCACACCTCGAAAAGTCGAAAATTGGGAAATCATATTTTATGTTGGTTGTGATGGCTACATACTTTAATTTGGCATAATCGAGGATCTGGGGAGCAACTAACTGAAAAAAATACGCAATTGAAAGACATTCCATATTCTTAGGAAGAGACTGAACGTCAATAGTGATATTATCATTAGTGGAAATTGACTTTATTTCCATTTTGTCCCCCATACAAATATTTCCCTTCATATTAAGACGATTCGTGGTCCACTGACTACTATTCATGTCCACTAATTCCACATCATTTATATCTAGATTTTCTAAATGCCTGTTACCACTTCCAACATCTAACTTCCAAATATTTCCTCTGAGACACAGTTTCTTAATTTTCGAGAAGTCGACGAAATCGTTTAACAACACCTTTTGGAGATTTTGTCTCCAATACTCTCTACATTTATATACCGTCCCTTTATAAGAAACACTATTGGAATCGTGTAAAATTAGTTGTGTGGGAACAATTTTTCCGTTCAGAAGAATTTCGCAATTTTCCAAATGCAAATGTTGAATGTTTGATAATATTTCCAGAGAAACTTTTAGATTAGCACCGAATGAATTCCTAATATCCAGTGTGGTAACATTTGGACGCATGTAGTTGTTTAAGTCGATACACATTTTCCTGGGTTCACAAAAATATCGGAAATAAATTTTTGTCAATGTCAAAGATCCCCTTTCCTTCCAAAGATAGTCAAGTGCAGCACGGTTTATATATCCTTCAAATGTAATTTCATTAGAGGGCATTCCAGGTAATGGAAACATACTTTCAAAACTTTCTATCAACTTTTTGTTGTTTTCGTCAGCTGACCGAATTGCTGCGTCATCCAAGTCCATATTCTGAAACATTCGGATTTCCGGGTAACATGCTTTCACCGCAGCCCTAATCCTGGACAATTTCCAAATCACGTTTGCAGATACTTCGTTCCATCTTTGGCATACAAGACGAAATCTTCGGATATCGTGGTATTGCAAATACCTTACAATGTTATCCAAGACCTAAAAATATATTTACTTCAATTAATAAAAATCATTTAATGTACCCATGCAGTGTTTTTGTAAAAGGAATTTTAAATGGCATACCACCACGTTCATTAATGCATGGCCTTCAGTGACAAATCGGACATGCTCATTTTCCAAATTATAATTTTGATGTGAAGTTTGATAACCCCCTTCTTGCGATATATTTCCTTCCATATTCGTTAAATCTGTTTACGGTTAATTAAATAAATATTTAAAAAGTCAGTTTTGTGACTTAGTAATTCTACGGACTTGACATTTTTATTTTTCAAAACCTACACAAAGAAACTTTGCAGAAAATAATCTGGCTTATTTATTTCATTTTGTAAACCTATTCAATAAGTTTGTACTACGTATTGAATAGGTTTATTGATGAATGCCAAATTTAATAAAGCAGAATACTTCATGATTACACTACTTAGAATTAAAATTGAAGTAAGATTTTTGGAGACAGTGAAAAATCGTCTTTATGGTAAGTCAACCAATAAACGGTGTTTAATTTTATTTAATTTAAGCATTAAAAATCAAATTATTATTGAAAACTTATCGTTCATATTGGTTAAAATTTTGAAATTTTACACTTACCATTTATGATGTAGAAGGTTTGCCTAATTTGGGGAGTTTGAATCATGATGAGAAAATATATCTACTATGCTAGTTAGGTACAATAAGGGAATATCAAGCTTATTACTACCTGGTTATCTAAGATCGAAGAATTTGCAATTCTGCTACACTTATTTGATGTTGAACATAAAATTCGCTTTGGTTACAACATAAAATGAAAAATCCTCTCCAGCAACAATTAAGAATCAACACCAACTTTCCATTTTTGTTTAGTTAACGAAAATTTCGTGAGCAATACAATGACGTAGTACGTTGTAAAAGGTACACAGCTTTTGTATGACACACGGAATAGCACTTTCGCGCATAAATGGGCATTCGGGACATTTGGCAACATATAGACGCCTAACGTGAAACACATGAGTGATACTCTGTCCTTGAAAATGATTGTGAAATAAAAATAACAAAATGTGGATATTAAAAAATAGATTTGATTTGTCCTCAACATGCAAAATATTGTATGGAAGATCCAATTTGCAGTTCTATATGAAATACTGACTTAATTACGTAAAAAGTGTAGGAAAAGCATTTTCATTATCACGCTTTATTTTTCAAATGGAAGAAATAGAAGCCTCAATCTTCTACTTAGAATCGAATACTTGATTCATGATTTCATTGGAATCGTTTCCTCTCAAGGATTGTGTTCAACTTCTAAAGTTAACGCATATTACCTTATATAAGTGTTACTAAAGAGTATTATTTAATAATTTATGACTGTGAAACGTAAGTTTGGACATCTGAAATGCAAGTTGCAAGTGATTTTTGTGCAAATAGAATTACGCTTATTAAATATAGATTTCGCTTTTTGCAGTACAAATATTTTGAACGCTTAGAAAAATTCGATTTGTATGACTGACAGGGCGTGGTATTTCAAACTTTGATTTTCGACTTCCAGTAAGGTGCAATGGATTGTAATGTCTGTTGATGACTAAGACTACTTGAGTGGTATTTGATTATTCAGTAGTGCAACTACTGTATGCGATTGGGCTGTCTGTCTGTGAGTCAGTTAGTTAGTTAGTTAGTTAGTCAGTTAGTTAGTTAGTTAGTCAGTCAGTCAGTCAGTGAGATAGCGCTATAACTCGAGAACGGTTAAACTTTTTTGGTATCTGTTTCCACATTATGAAAATATAGGGTCACCTTATGAACAGGTTCGAAAATGAGCAAAATTGGATGACGCCTTCCCCTTAAAGGGGGAGGTTAAACTGTTCATACTATACGTATGTTATGTATTGGATGTTGTGTGTATGTTGTGGTATGTGTCGTAGTCTGTACTGGCGACCACTATATGTCGTAGTCTGAACTGATGACCCGTCTTTTGAATAAATTTAAATAAAATCAGACATTTTTGAATAATTTGAAATATTTTCAAACTCTTGTAAATAGTTTGAAATAATTTCAAATTTTTTAAATAATTTAAAAATATTACGGTTACACTACTGTGATATAGCCGTTTTGTAATGGTTTATTGTATATTAACTAACTCAACTAATTTTTTCAAATATTCGAATATTCCACCATTCTCAAATAGGAGTAATCGCAATATTCGCAATTGATAGGAAAATAGATGCTATGCGAAGTTCATCGCAGTTACTACAAAATATAATGACAAGTGTTACTAGAAACCTAAAACATTAAAACAATTTCATCCGCAAATTGCAATGAAATGAATACAAACGACTGTACAGCGATTGCAGTCGGCCGGGATGCTTTGCTGGAAATTGTAAGGCCAAATTTATTTTGATTTGCTTCATATGTTACAAAACCAAAAAAAGCGTTTTTTCGTTTCGTTTCTCAAAAAACCGTTTTTTCGTTTCGTTTCTCAAAAAACCGTTTCGTTTTCGTTTCGTTTTTGAAAAAACCGTTTCGTTTTCGTTTCGTTTTTGAAAAAAAAACGGGTTCGTTTTTCGGCAAAAACGGGGCGAAACGAAATAAACGCCTTTTTTCGTTTTTCTAAACGAAACGGTCTGACCACTAGTGGTAGAGGAGAAACTTACTGCTTTTACAATAAATATGTATTTATTGTAGATATGTGGAACAAAATCGATGACCATTCTTTGAAATGGATCCAGTGGCGAATAGAAAGATAGGAAAGTAAAAATTAAAAACAAAAAATCCGGCCAAGCAGTATCATTAGCCCGACCGTAAGCCGCACTAATGAGATCCATTCGTGGAATGTGTAGCCGTTAGGGACTTCGGGCGCACGACCACTGCAGTCAATTAAAAAGGTGGTTTATAAATAAGTCTTATATATTGCCTTTAGAAATCGTGCACAAACCAGTAACACAAAATTTCCAATTGTTGGACCGCCTATGTTATTGGATTTAATAACACCCAGTAACGCATTGGTTGACTCCCACCTAAGATTACGTACCACATTAGTTGACCTTACCCTTAAAATTACGAATCGCAAAAAGTAAAACTACAAAATATTCGAAACATTTTATTAATACTGTAACTGCAACTTATTAAGCAGTGCTGAATTTTCAAAGTCGAAAGGATTAATTGACTACTCATTCGCTATAATAAATTACATGTATTATAATCTACAATATTAACAGCTGCTTAATCTTATATACGTTATCATTAATTATGCATTTTTAAAAGGCAATCTTACAGCCAGCTAGGCAAGTCATTAATAATAATCAAAATGGAAAATTCTTGCAACACTTCGTATAATTTCTAACATTTATAGAATATACCTTAGTATTATGCATTTCGATTTAATGTAACATTTGTGCGCGTGCGTTTTGACGAAAAATAAAATAAAGATAGCGTTTACTAAATACTTACTCGTTTCACCGAATCGCTGGAAAATGAAGGACAGACTACATGGAAAGGAAGTACCGGAAGAATCTTGATATCGATATCTGGCGCCAGGAAGTTTAGAAAAATTTGTGAGAAAACTTCAGTTTTATGAGTAATGTTTGAATATTTCAAATGAACATTTAAAATTCTAGGTAGGTCTATTCGTCTTCAAGGGGTCAAACAAAGAGATGTCTAGAACACCGACAGCTTGAATATAGCTGTGTTCCACTTCAGTTTCTAATATGGAGAAGAAAACATATGGAGAAGTACACTTATCGGATCTTTGTTTATTATGTCTGCGTTAGGGTTACTCTCCATGAGATAATCCTCAACTTTGCTTTGTATCGCGGTGCAACGTTTTCCATTACCCTTTCCCCCTGAAGTGCGAACATGATTTGTGCACGGTCCTTTATATAGATATTACTTTTTAATATTAACGATTCCTTGAAAGGGGTGCGCATGTGGAACTGTAATTTTGATATTCTGGGAAACAGGAATGGCTAACCTAGCCATATATAAAGGGCTAAGCACTTTTGACCGTATATATCTAATAAATTGTAATAATAGAAGGGAAAGCCAACGTCCTTCCAAGGGGCATATACAGATTATTTTAGTGGTTGCCTAATGAAACTATTCACCCAACACTATTAATAAATATTAGCTGCAAAGGAAAGGCAATTCTTTTTTTACATATAATTGGACGTTAGTACATATCTGACTCTCCAAGAGCTGTCAACCTTTCCTAACTTATTTTCTTTCTTTTGAAGTCTGTTTTATCAATAAGCAAACTAAAGACAATAATTAATTAAGTATATGTGTCATCTTATTTATTCCTTTCCATTCTACACCAATTCAAAAGAAACTAAAGTTCATTCTGTAGACCCTGCACATTGTGCACATTATAAAAATACAAACATCACTTTTTCGGTTTGTACCGACATATAAAAAGGTTCAGGTACGGAAATGTATTTATTTACTAGGTAATGAATACAGTTGTGATGGGTTTAATGAAAATCTACCACTCAGGGATATCAACCCAGGGATTTTTGTGCTATTGAATTTTTGAGAAAACAGACAAACCACCCTTTTTTCAAACACCCATGGGTTTTTGCTAGGTGAGAAAGCAAAACACTCCGTAAATTTAACAAGTTACATTTATCCGGTAAAATATGAATCTATTTGATAAATTTAGTTGAAAACTTCCATTTCATTATTAATCTTATTAGGACTCAAAAGAGCAAGAAAATCAAATAGTATTTTGGTATACCAATTACCCAAAAGCCTACAAAAACCCATGGGCAGGTTCTTGCTCAAAAATTCTTGCTATTCTTTCCATTCTTGCTACCACTACTATTTATTCTTTCAACTCATTCAGATGAATAAAAATGTGCCAAATTGGCATGCGAATATAATTTTGGATAATCAAATTGGTTACTACTACAGCAGTGCATTTGGGTCAATTTTTCCAAACCCCACCCAACCCAACCCAAAAATTTTGAACCCAACCACCCAACCCAATACCCATTTTACGCGACCACTCGCAAACCAAACCCAACCCGAACCCAACATCATTCAACCCAATCCAACCCAGTAGTAAAATTTTTTGACCCAATCTAACCCAATTTTTTAAAAGCACGCTAGTTTTCAGAACAGTGATAATGATAATGAGTTTTCAATACTGTTAAACAATAGATACTAGATGGAATACAATGTATTACTAATTTTACATGATTACATTATATTATTACATGAAAATCTTTAATGATTTACCGAAATGCGAAATTAATGTATTTGAATTGGCAACCCATTTTAACCCAACCCAGACTTATTAAAACGTAACCCAACTCAATCCAATAACAAAATATCTTGACCCAACGCAACCCTAAACTCAATTGCGTTGGGTTTTGGGATGGGTTTTGGGTTGATCGCGCTGCTCTAGTTACTACTATGATTACTGTAGTGTCAGTTGTATTTTGCTCAGGAAAGTACTAAGAAATTTTTAGTGGTATTTCAAAGTGTATCCATGGATAAGTAGACCACACATGTGTTGAATTACATATTATTATGCTCTTCTCATAATTTTCAAATTTGTTTTAGGATATATTGTTTCAGTTATTTCTGCAGTAATAGTGAATGTGTATTGTTTGGTTGCAAAATGGGAATGCTTTACATGCAAAGAGTCAAGGCATTTAAAAGGGATTGTGTGTGCGTGGTGTTCACTTTGTTCACCCAATTATTAATAATTTGTAAAACCAAACAAATTTATATTTCTGAATTGATTATAATTAATTGCTAATTAATAGTTGTTAGGCAATTTTCATTATTAAATAGTGATGAAAAAGAAGGCGTTAATTTCGTGCATTTTGTGCACCACATTGCAAAGGCATTAGTGCATGTTATATCATACCTGCATACAGTATGCACTGCAAAGGAGTATTTTGAATTACTTATTTTATTGGTAGAGTTTTGTCATTTTTGAGCCTTCACCAGAATGTTAGTAACTAATTATCAACCTATTTAAGTAACTAATTAATTGGCAGTGAGTTACTAAGTACCAATTAATTAGATGCAGCGCATGAAGTAATTAACAAATTAATAATTCACTGTTGCGCTTAGCGCTTCCAAATTGCTTAGGTTTTCAGAACACGATTTTCCATTTAAGTCACTTAAATCTCCTTTTCTCTTCCCTTCTCGCTACATTAATAACATTAATAATTAGCGATTTCAACTCTTTTGAATATTTTGAAATAATTTCAGACTTTTTTGAGTACTTTGAAATAATTTCAAACTTTTTTGAGTACTTTGAAATAATTTCAAACTTTTTTGAGTACTTTGAAATAATTTCAAACTTTTTTGAGTACTTTGAAATAATTTCAAACTTTTTTGAGTACTTTGAAATAATTTCAAACTTTTTTGAATATTTTGAAATAAGTTCAAACTTTTTTGAATATTTTGAAATAATTTAAAACTTTTTTGAATATTTTGAAATAATTTCAAACTTTTTTGAGTACTTTGAAATAATTTCAAACTTTTTTGATTTGAAATAATTTCAAACTTTTTTGAATATTTTGAAATAATTTCAAACTTTTTTGAATATTTTGAAATAATTTCAAACTTTTTTGAGTACTTTGAAATAATTTCAAACTTTTTTGAGTACTTTGAAATAATTTCAAACTTTTTTGAATATTTTGAAATAATTTCAACTCTTCTGAATATTTTGAAATAATTTCAGACTTTTTTGAATATTTTGAAATAAAGAAAAATATTACGGTTGCACTTCTTTGATATATCAGTTTTGTAATGGATTATTGTGATTGAATAACAATTGTAAATTAATACTATGAAAATAATTGTTTTGCGAATTTTAATGCATGTTAATTGTAAATGTTTTTGCTTTTTTACAGTTGGATAACACATGAGTTTGAAATAAAAGAAGCCAACGACACACACATCTGACTAACAATCATACGAAATGGCCTTAACCGTCGTTGTTCTAACCGTCGCAAAAATTACTCAGCGTATCACAACTGCCTTTAGAGAGAAATTGAACACATCGCTTCTGAAAATCCGAGAACTGTTCGACTTAAACAGAGCAGTTGCGTCAGAAGCCATAATTGCCAACCTGGAATCCCAAATCGATCAGCTGACAAGGGAAGTAAAAGAATTGAAATGCAAAAATGTAGATATTCAAGGAATGGAACAATTAGTCAATGAAGAGGGAGAAGCAGGTCACGTGGACCAATTAATAGGCAACAATAATTCGGATGCGGACAATGAAGAAAATGAGCTATACAAAGAAAGACAAGCTTTAATGAACGTTTTGGTAATTAAATTTGGTTCATTTAACCATAAGTACAGATATTGGAAATTCTTAACAACTCAAACAGTTCTAAACAACTTGACTATCTTTTTTTGTGTTAAAATCGATTTGCAAATATTGCTTAGGCTTTGTGGTGACTCTACATACAAATATTAAAAAAATACTCGGGAGACCGTAAATATCTGTCCTACAATAATCTGAAGAGTTATTTTGATTTTGATTTTTTCTGTAGCACCTACAAAACCAGTTTTGAAAATTTTTCACAAATAATTTTATATTTCCTACAAAAAGGGCAGAAGAGAGTATTTTTTTAATATTTGTAGGTAGAGTCACCAGCAGGCACGTATCCAGAAGGGTGGGTTGGGGGCTAAAGCCCCACCTAAATTCTTGAAAACGAGGAAATTTTTCATTGAACCTCCAAAATATTTTCGCGCGAATTAGCACCTTTTAGAAAATATTTTTCGTTAAGCCCCTCCCTCCTCATGATGATTTTTCTGGATACGTGCCTGGTCACCATAAAGCCTTACCAATTTTTGCAAATAGAATTTAACAGCGAAAAAGATGGTCCCGTCGTTTAGAGGTTGTTAGGAATATCCTGCCTTTAAAGTCGAGTCTAATCTTATTCGGATTCTAAATTCTTTGATGAAGAAATGATTTTGAACATAAGATAATCATAAAGCCTTTGCGTGTGTGTCGGTAGTAGTAAACAAATATTTACTGTGTATGCTTTATTTATTTACTCATGTAACCATAATATTCTGTTTAAGGAAAAGTCGTTTCAAGTTTCCCCGAAATCCCAAAGTCCTTGAGTAATAATTCCCTATTGGCTTCGGTTTTCAATGTAATTTTCAAAAATTGCATATCTGAGGATTTTTTGAAACTTTAGAGGATAACGCTTTGCAAAGGCGAAGAATGACAAAATATTCAGGGACCAACGCCTAGTTTTTTGAAAATCTAGCCTCCATTGCAATCACCATCGTCGTAGTTTATCTGCCGTATTATAATAGGAACAAAATTGTGATTTTCAATTGTAAAAAAATTTATATTTTAAGGTGTTTTAAATTTTGAATCCCTGTGGTCCCTCGAAAAATTGTTGGAAAATTTCATAGTATTCACAACTAAGTCAATTCGGTCCCACATGTGAGTTATGTGTGGAATTTATTCAGTGTAAATGAGTATATATTTGTATTTTAGATTTTGGAAACCATTGCCCGACATTTGAAATTAAGGGATATCCAGACCTTCCGTCTTGTGTGTCAAAGGTGGCGGGACGCTTCTGAAACCGTTTTCTGGAAATTCTCAAGGATTAAAGTTAAAAATACTGCAGGATTTTTAAATGTACCCTTTTCTGATTGGAACAAAACAGCAATTCGAGCAGTTGAGGAAGATAATAACAAGTTAATAAGACGTTTTGAAAATACGTTTACGACATGTGGAATGCCTTCAGATGCAATTGCATTTGATGGGTTCATCAACCGTGCCACATTGGACTATTTTTGGAGAGTGCGAGGATCGATGGCATTGACAAATATTTATTTCCAAGCTTTTTGTGAACCTTCTAAAGAATGTATTGACTTAACCTATTTTCTTAATACAAGCTTGAGAATATTGACAATCACAAATTCACTTTATAATACAAAGTTTAAGGTTTCTTTGGAAGCGTTAGCCAATATTAAAAGTTTACATTTGGCAGATTGTGAAATCCTCTTAAATGGGAAAATCGCCCCAACCGAACTAAAGTTGCTTGAAAGTTGTACTGTGAAGTACGAAGGAAAGATTTTTGAATTAGCAGAGGAGTATGGGAGTAGTCAACAAAAAATATTGATCAATGATTTTGTTGATTTTTCGAAAATCAAAGAGTTACATCTTTGCGGAAATATTTTTAAGTTAGATGTTGGCCTTGGTACTGCGCATTTGGAACATTTTGACACAAAATGCTTGGAGTTAATAGGCTTGCATAAAAGTCGTTGGACAACAAACAGTTATTATTCCCAGAATAATATCTGCGTTGGGGCTAGGATGGAAATAAGGGCAATTGATCATGTCAATTTTGATCTGCGTACTCTCCCGTTAGACATTGAAGGGCTTGCGATTTGTTATCATGATAACATTGTTACTCCACACATCTTCATGTATCCAAAATTAAAGTATTGTTGTCTGAAAAATGGGGTCCTATTCTTGTGTCCACTTTTGGACTTCACAAATTGTACTTTGTTGTTAGATATCGCATTGTTGGAAGACAATGCTATTCACCAAATGGATTTCAACCAGATAGTGTTACCAAGCTGCGTTAAACGAGTGCATTTGCGCAATGTAGATGTAATCACTGATGCTCCTTGGCAGTTAGATGTCCTCTATTTGGATCAATATTCACTATCATTTGCTAAAAGTGTTCTTCAACATATAAGTACGATTAAACTTAAACTTGAGTTCGACACTGCTGTAGTTCTAGAGGAGGACAAAACGGCAATTCTGAATTTTTGGAAAACGAGCAATATTCAACAATTTGCTTTTGGTCCCATAGAGTGGTCAGACACCAATACATTTCTGAATTCCGAATTTTCCAAAACGGTTAACAAGCCAGGTAGTCACTTTTTATTCACTAAGAAAATAAATGAGAACGGGAAGGTTATCGATAGTGATACCTTTAATACATTATCAAATATTGATGAGCACGGAGGCCTATGTTGGCCACTTAGTTGAGACTTGCTTAGCGTTTTCTGAAGGTTAGAATAATATCAATCATCTTTACAATGGTTAAGTGATCTAAAATTACAGTGTAAGAAAGAGTTTTGATTTTTACGAATAAAATTTTTCAAGTAATAAAGAACTATTGCGCAAACAATCTGTTGACGAGTTGACGTATTTTGCAATTTTATTTGGAGGTTTATTTATATGACACCCTCTCTAAGAAAACCAATTTTATGACTCAAAGGCTAGCCTCTGAAAACCACACTCTTAGGCTAGCCTCTGAGATCCACACTCTTAGGCTAGCCTCTGAGAACAACACTCTTAGGCTAGCTTCTGAGAAAAACACTCTTAGACTAGCCTCCGTGAAAAACACTCTTATGCTAGCCTCTGAGAAAAACACTCGTAAGCTAGCCTCTGAGAAAAACATTCTTAGGCTAGCCTCTGAGACAACCGCATCATTCAGCCATTCGGAATTTTCTTAAGGAAGTGAAAGGCTTTGGAACTCAGTTCCCTTTTATATACGAGAAATAGATTGATGTACCACATTTCAACAACAAATTAGAGAATTTTTTATGCAGTCACGTAATGATTGATGAGTGGATTAATCCATAATTTTGACAAACCAACTAAAATGGATCTAAGAATTCTGTGCATAATATTTTAAAATAATTTTCATTTGTACTAGACATTAGACAGTGTGACGATATATGGAAGTTAGCTTCGTTTCTCTGTAACGGCCAATATTATTATGTGATAACTGTAATAAAGTCAATCAATGAAAAAGTCCTTTATCTACTCATATCTCACTTTAAATTAGAGAAAAGCGATCAACCCACAACCAACACCCAACCCAATGGGGTTTTGGGTTGCGTTAGGTCAAAATATTGGGGCTATGAGTTGGGTTGGGTTGCATTTCATTAAGTCTGGGTTGGGTTGGGTTCAGCTTTCTTGGCCTGAGTTAAAATGGGTTGCAAATTAGGGCACATTAATTTCGCATGTCGGCATAGAATTGAAGTTTTTTATTGTAAATGTATAAAGAAATCATGCAAAATAAGTAGGTCACTGTGTATATCCATTGTTTACTAGTATCTAAAATTCATTAACAATATAACATTTCTGAAAAGTGCGTTTTTTTGAAAATTGGGCTAGCTTGGGTCAAACAATTTTTAGATTGGGTTGGATTGACTGGTATTAGGTTGGGGTTGGTGTGGGTTTGTGAGTGGCCACGCAAAATGGGTTTTGGGTTGGACTGGGTTCAAATTTTTTGGGTTAGGTTGCGTTGGGTTTTAAAAAATTAACCCAATCACACTTCTCTACTTTAAATGGAAATGCGTTTCTGGCCATCCTGGCAGTGAAAATCATTTCCTAATGCAATAATTGAGACAAACCTCCAAAAAACGACCGTCGTAGATCAAAAGGGTTACAAGGAGGAATATAAATATATGGCACAGAACTGTTTACTATAAACTAGGAACACTCATCACTGTCACATGTTGGTGGCAGTACAAGAAGACAAGAAATGATACATAAAACCTCACTCGACTAATTTTCGTAACCAGAGTCCGAAAATAAATGCGCTTGTCAAATTCACAACGTTTGTAGATTTTTGTAGGTAATCTATGTTGATTGTTTTATTGGGCCATCTCAAACTTATTTTGGAATGATAAAAACTCCGGCCAAGCAGTATCATTAGCCCGACCTTCGGTCGGTCTAATGAGACTGCTTGCCCTGCGTTCGCGCCCGTTCTCGGACTGGGTAGCCGTTGGTGACTCCGGGCAGCAACCACATTAGCACGACCTGCGGTCGTACCAATATGATTGATTGCCCTCCGTTATATAACCAGTTGGCGGACTTGGCACCCTGTAGTGGAAATAGCATAAGAGGATTTCAATATTGTCTACTTTAGAAATTTGACATTTATTACAAGAGTAGAACAACAATGGACCAATGAGAAAGTATTTTGAGAAGCATAAAATGAAATTTTGAGAAGCACATGTTGAAATTATGAAAAGCATATATTGAAATTATGTGAAGCATATATTGAAATTATGAGAAGGGAAGCATATATTGAAATTATGAGAAGGGAAGCATATATTGAAATTATGAGAAGGGAAGCAATTATTGAAATATTGGAAAGCAGAACTTGAGATTTGGGAAGCAAATATTGAAATTTTGAGAAGCAAATTTGCAAATTTTGTGTTACAAGTTACCAAATTTTGAGAAGCAAATTTCCAAATATTGAGAAGCAAATTTCCAAATATTGAGAAGCAAATTTCCAAATATTGAGAAGCAAATTTCCAAATATTGAGAAGCAAATTCCAAAATTTTGAGAAGCAAATTCCAAAATTTTGAGAAGCAAATTTCCGAATTTTGTGCTACAAATTTTGATATTGTATGAAGCAAACTTTCAAATTTTGGAAAGCGGATTAAAATTTTGAATGCTATTCCGCTAACAAAGCAGTGGAAGTAATTTTTAAATTGAAATGTTCTCCATTTTTGAAAGCAAATTTTTGCATAATTTATATATTTCTATTACTTCTAAAACAGAAGCGGTCTAAAATTCACAAAAAGGTTGGACAATATGGATATTTATTTATGGGTATTTTAAATTCCTTTATTATTAGAAGCGTTGAAATTAATATTTTGACTAAAAGTTGAATTGACTATCTCGTCCACCTTACGAAAAATTAGGAATTTTGCATAAACTACTCGTACGATTTTCATGGCCAACGAACTTAGCTTGTGACTTGGGCCAATTCGTTCAAATCCGGGGTAAAAATTTTTTTCATTACGATTAACGATAATTATAGTCCGCACACACACACACACACACACACAGAAAACCCGTTCTATAAGCCCTTGGTCGGGCTAAAACTCAATTTTATGTGCAAGGTGCTATACGTCATGTAATTATAAAATACTAAATTATAAAATGGGAAACACTCAAAAAGTTATTTTATAGCTCCATATAATGAAAAACACCCAAAAAGCTTGCCCATTTCGACCCAAAATGATTGCCAGGAAGCACAGTTACCCATTGCGACCCAAAATGACTGCCAGAAAGCACAGTTACCCATTTCGGCCCAAAATGACTGCCAGGAAGCATGGATAACCATTGCGACCTAAAATGACAGTCAGGAAGCATGGATAACCATTGCGCCCCAAAATGACTGCCAGGAATCATGGTTAACCATTGCGACCCAAAATGACAGCCAGGAAGCATGGATAACCATTGCGACCCAAAATGACTGCCAGGAAGCATGGATAACCATTGCGACCCAAAATGACTGCCAGGAAGCATGGATAACCATTGCGACCCAAAATGACTGCCAGGAAGCATGGATAAACATTGCGACCCAAAATGACTGCCAGGAAGCTAGGATAACCATTGCGACCCAAAATGACTGCCAGAAAGCATGGATAACCATTGCGCCCCAAAATGACTGCCAGGAAGAAGTTAGCCATTTCGACCTAAAATGACTGCCAGGAAGCATGGTTAACCATTGCGACCCAAAATTACAGCCAGGAAGCATGGATAACCATTGCGACCCAAAATGACTGCCAGGAAGCATGGATAACCATTGCGACCCAAAATGACTGCCAGAAAGCATGGATAACCATTGCGACCCAAAATGACTGCCAGGAAGCAGTTACCCATTTCGACCCAAAATGACTGCCAGGAAGCAGTTACCCATTTCGACCCAAAATGACTGCCAGGAAGCATGGATAACCATTGCGACCAAAAATGACTGCTTGAAAGCACGAATAACCATTGCCACCCAAAATGACTGTTATACAGCACGGATAACCATTGAGACCCAAAATGACCGTTATAAAGCACGGATAACCATTGAGACCCAAAATGACCGTTATAAAGCAACGATAAACAAGTCCACCCAAAATGACTCTTGATGTAACGACGTCACGAGCGACTATTGACTATTTTGCATAAAATGCCTTTTACACCTAGAAGTGACAGGTAGTAAACATTAAACATGTAGGCCAAAAATGATCTTTGAAGCTTTATCAAATTAAATTGAAATATTGAATTGAAGTACTCACATCCTACCCTTGATTGTACAACTGCTCGTGTCAAAATACATTCCCAAAGCTTTTGTTTAAATTCTTGCATTTTCACAACCTGTGTTTTAAAAAAGTTGCCAAGGTATTTAAAACCGCCTCGGTGTGACATTTTTAAGAAGGCCCCTGACAGAGCATTTTTTCACTAAATTCGTTAAAAAGTTAGATTTTTAAATGTTTTTTAAATTTCTGTAAACTAAAGAAACCATATTTTTACAAACTTCAAAATAAGCTGAAAAATAGTTGAATTGTATCTGGTAATTTTTTTAGAATTTTAAATTTAAATTTAGTTTAACTTTCCCACAATGTATTTAAGTAGCGAAAGTAGCCAGCTAGTAACGAGGAAGCGGAATTACGAAACCTAATACTTGAAGTTGTTGACATACATAAGCAAGAAGGTTTTCAGATGTGTAGTAGGCTTTGCAGCGATACGAAAATCCTTGACGTCCTGCCCGATGATCTCAGAGCTCCCAAGAAAACTATGATAAATTTGGAAGGAGACACCCCAGATGAAGAAAGTGCAACTGAACGTGTTTTAGGACTTCACTGGAATGCAGAACAAGATGATTTCGTTTTCACCACGAAATTGAAGAAAATCGATGCTGAATTGGTTAATGGTGCAAAAAGGCCAACGAAAAGAGAAACCTTTTCTGTTGTGATGTCAGTTTTCGACCCGCTAGGATTTTTAGCACATCTTAGATCAAAGCAAAGATACTTCTCCAAGATGTCTGGCGTTCAGAAATTCTGCTGGAAAAGTGGAATCGATGGCTAAAGAAACTGCAAGGAATTCAAAACTTTGTTGTCCCCAGGTGCTATTTTCCTGAAATAAATAACGAAACAGAAATTTCACTTTACATATTCTGTGACCCGAGTGACAAACTTTCGCAGCAGTTGCATATCTACGTATGAGGAGTATGGATAAAACTGAGACGGTTTTCGGGATGGCTAAATCCCGAGTTCCACCACTTTGGCCGGAGTGCATCCCTGGACTGGAATTACAAGGAGCTCTGATGGGGACGAGGATGGCGAAAGTCATTAAGGAATATCACAAAATTCCAATTGCAGAGACGCATTTCTGAACGGACTCCAAGACTGTACTCTGCTGGCTGAGATCAGATAGAAGACGATTTAAGCCGTTTATTGCTCACAGCTCACAAACGAAATTCTTGAGGAGACTTACGTAAAGAATTGGCATTGGGTGCCTACCAAAGAAAACGTCGCCGATAAAGCCACACGTAATGGAATGCTTCTCTCTCTCTCCGATTTTCTACGTAAAAATGAAGACATGTGGCCGAAAGAATTAACACTGGTACAATTAAAGCAAGAAATAAATGTAGAGGACTTGGAACAGAAACGGGAAGTAGTAATGAACATTGCTGTGGCTGATGGAGTACTTCCGGAGATAAACAAATTTTCATCTTGGCTACGTCTGATTAGAAGTACAGCCTGGATGTTCAGATTTGTCTACAATATTCGTAAAACTACTCGCAGAATTCAAAAACCTAAGAAACTTACTGTAGAAGAGATGGATCATGCCGAACCTGAATGGTTGAGGCAAGCACAATTAGAAAGTTTCGTGGAAGAGATCTCAGTGTTAAAACATGGACACCCAGTACCACGTAGAAGTCGTCTGAAGAGACTTGTCCCTGTTTTAAGTGATCATGGCTTGATTGTTCTATAGGGAAGAATAACTGAAGCTGGCCACCTGGCTCACCATCAAAACAGCCTGTTATTCTCGATCCGGAACACAAGTACACAAAACTTTTGCTGCAACATTTTCATTGTCAAGTTGGACATCATGGAACCGAACGTATCTTAAATCAAA